>CM075017.1:2279130-2317148 GCA_037576675.1 Pangasius sanitwongsei | reverse complement strand
CACTCCAACCTTCACACACCATGTCTTCATGGAGCTCGCTTTGTGCACAGGGGCATCGTCATGCTGGAGCAGGTTTAGGCCTCTTAATTCGAGGGAAAATTGTAATGCTACAGAGTACAGAGACGTTCTATAACTGTGTGCTTCAGACTTTGTGGCAAACGGTTTGGGGAAGAAGCATGTGTGTGTGTGGTGGTCAGGGGTTCACAAACTTTTGGCTATATAGTGTTTGTAAAACAGCTGCCATTTTGTAACAGTCATCATTAATCATATGATTAATAGATGGGTTTTTCCATAACACACACACACACACAAAAAACATTTCCTTTGGCTTTAACCTGATTAACAGCTGTAGATGCGCTTTCCTCTAAATCAACCGAGTGACAAAATCAGAAAAGGAGAAACTACACACACTCACAATACACACTGATAAAATGATCCAGGAGCAAATTATTAACCTAGCAAGTATACAGTTCACATGGTGAGTAACGCACCACTATTTTCTCTGCGTTATACGCTGTACTTACACTACACGACCTTGTTGTTGTACACGTTGGCTTGTGTTATGATCAGAAACACTGTGCTGAGCCAGAAACTGGCTGCAGGCCAAAAGTGTGCGATTGTGGAATGCTACACACTTAATTACACACGCGTGATTTACGTACTGGATGTGCTGAGGCTTCTTCAGCTGCTCCAGACGACACTGTCAAACTACTTAATTTCATTTCTGAAGAAATGTGCGTATAGTATGTTTTTACAAATGTACGTTTAAAGTCGATGTCTCGATTGTTCAACCTGTAGCTGCAAAGCACAGCAGAGACTTTATAAGCCATGATACTCTTTTTTTTTTTTTTTTTTAAACCAACATGAACAAACAAAATAAAAATTATTCACTGACTCATATTTTTGTAATTACACCTGGCAGAGGTCTTTATTCGTTAGTAATTAAGAGAGCTCAAAAACAAAAAAGAATCAGCAACCTCAAAAGTATCTATGCACCTACTATGGTGGAGTCTGGAGCTGATTTCTATAATACGAACCCGTACAGCAATGCCAGATACACGCTGAGGGACATTTGTGCAGAAAATTAAGGAGGTACTGATCAACAGGTGAGGGTAATTACGTGTTAAAAAAAAAAAAAAAAAAAAAAAAAAAAGTTAAAAACGGCTTGGCCGAGATTCCAGGGATTCTGGTAATCGGCGTTCCCTGATGTGGTGACGCAACCTAACTACATATCTCTTGACCCAGGCTCATCCCATAATTATTAAACCCCAAACAGTTCATATCTCTCTCAGAACAAAAGGACAATTCTCAGGAAGTATACAGCACCTACTGATTACTGATCAGATGACAGATCTGGCGAAACAGATTAGAATCGAGGAGTGCTGGTGCTCTTTTTTCTCCTGCCAGCAGTGCGTCTGGAAGCACAGCGATGCTTGACACAACATGCTCAGTGTGAATTTGAGGGGGAAAAAAAACAAGAGACTATTAAATATTGCCTAAAGGATACAATAGATTTTTCACTAAGCTACATCTCGAGTATCTATACAAAGCTCATAAAAAGGCAAAGGAACATCCAGAAGCTAGACTGTGCTCATGACTAAGGCCCTGCTCGCTTATTTTAAGTAGGAAAGAATCTTTTATGATAATAACTGCTAACGCTTGTTCAGAGTTCTTTACTAATCACTAATCCAAACTATCCACGTGACAGAAAAGCTCACCGACAAAGCACATTCATAACAAGACGCAGTAGCAATGAACTAAATCCAGCTGTTTACGTCTGTAATTCCACCAATACTTAAAAAAAAAAAAACGATGGTGATGTAACATTTTAAATCGTATACTGACCTAATGCATAGCAGCTCAGAAAACTAGAGCACAAACCATCCATCTTAAGATCCAACCCAAACTCCAGCTGATAACGTTTGGGCCTGAAGCTTGGAGGAAGGAAGATCTCCAAGCTGGTGGTTGGTGTCACTCTGTTCAGACTGGAGGTCAGAATGCCCCTGCTGTGGGCCGAGTAGCCGGGTCGTGTGTGTGCTGTTTCATCTGCAGGTGTGTAAATGAACACTCACTAAATGTTCCTGCTGGTCTCTCTTTTTTTTTTTATCTGCACCTGCACATTTGCCTTCTCCAAAAACAAAGTGCAATGAGGAGAATTTTACCGTCTGCTGCTACGGACAGGAGTCAAATCATTCCTGTGATCCATACTCTGGTTTTACATCAAGACAAGATCGAGCCTGCGTTTATTTCACTCATATCCCATTCATTTACTTTTTTATAAAATTTCAATGCTTTGGCAATTGCGTAACTGAACTGGATTAACTGAACTGAGACACAGTGAGAAAGGGACAGACAGCTTGAGAAAAAGACACAAATAGAGAGACAGAGCCCTAGAGACAGAGACAGCAAAACAGAGAGAGAGAGAGAGAGAGCGATATAGAGACAGAGACAGCAAAACAGAGAGAGAGAGAGCGAGAGAGCGATATAGAGACAGAGACAGCAAAACAGAGAGAGAGAGAGCGAGAGAGTGATATAGAGACAGAGACAGATAGAGAGGGAGTCAGAAGAAGACATAGAGAGACAGAGACAAAGAGTGAGAAACAGAGAGAGAGACAGAGAGAAAGAAAGACAAAGACACAGACAGAAAGACAGACAGACAGAGAGACAGACAGAGAGAGAGCCAGAGAGAGACAGTCACTCTCTGTTTTCTCTAAATTCAATTCGGTTCAATATGAGAGAGAAACAGACAGACACCTAGAGACAGAAACAGAGAGCGAGTCAGAGAGAAAGACAGAAACCTGCAGACACTAAGCAAGAGAGAGAGAGACAATGTGAGCGAGAGAGTAAGAGAGAGAGAGAGAGAGAGAGAGAGAGGTAGAAATACTTGTTCAAGTCCAGATTTCCCTAAAATGAGAAAGAGCTGTAGTGTGTGAGAGCAGTCGGCAGGACTGACTTCCTGTCGCGCTCCATGCTTCACTGCGGTTGGATCATCCTGGCACTGAAGATACTCCTGACATGACTGACATGGAGGACGAATATTAGCAGGAAATTAGAGCACCAGATTGGAATCTGTGGACTCAACGTAACCTGTTCAGCTACGTACGAAGAGCACGGCCATCTTTCTGCGTTTCATTCGAGTGGACGACGTCCTTAAATTCCACTTTCCCTCATTCATTATGTCAAACGAATATAAACGGCGCTCCTCCCATCCCGAGTCACACCTGAGATAAATCGCTTTAATATATTCATGACCTTCATAGCGTTTAAACCTTGCGGTGTACTTCATCAACTCAAAATGCTAGTCAGGAACGTTGTTGTTGTTCATCTTTAGCGGTTGCGTGCCTCAGTAAGATTTCTGCACTAAAGATTTACAGCCGAATTCCAAGAACACGGCAAATTTGCACAGCTGTTTTACCCTGAGGGTGAAACGTGTGAACGTCCATGGGGTTAGCCTTCAGCAAGCAGGAGGGAACGGTAGCATATCTTAAGCATGTCTGTGAAAGGCTCTAGTAATTTCGGGTAAGTGAGGGGATAAAGAACAGGCGGGGAAAAAAATTTGCATCTGACCTCTCAGGCTACTATACCACAGCGCGGTTGAATGCTTGAATCTGATTGGTCAGGAGGTGTGTGTTATTTCTGCATAACAGCACGGCTTGGAAAGTAGTTCCGGCTCGTTCTGATACGTTATCGTTCCTATAGCGACAGCTCATTCACATGGCGGACACTCCACATGATCGAAGACTAAAAACAAACGCGTTGTTGTTTAATAAAGTAAAACGTATAATCGTTGATGTGATGAGGTTCACCTGACATTGATGGAAGGAGTCTCCAGTGTCAGTGCTTTGTAACAGTTACTGTACTTTGCAAAGTTTATCAGCACAGCAAAGTCTTCAGGACGGAGGGGTTTACGCTTTCCGGTTTCTCGGTAAAATGATGAGCTGCGTTTTTTTTGAGAGAGAAAAAGACATGCTCGTGAGGTAAGAACCGTTTAGCGCTGCTCTAACGTAAGTGAGAACACGAAATAACTTGTCTCAGGGACGTTCCACAACATTAAATCTAATTACAAACCGGTAAAATGCGTTACGTGTCTTTACGACGCCGTTAATAAATAAATGAAACATTGTAATTGATGGGAAATCGCTGTGCTGTAAGCAGAATAACACACTCCCGACCATCTGTCTTATTTACAGTGACAGAAAGTGAGAACACTGCATCTTTCACTTGGGAAAATCGAGTCGGGACAAGAGGACCGGTCGTAACATTACTAATGTGAGATATGGGGGGGAGGAAGGGGGCGGGGCTTCAGAGAGGATCAGTTAATATTGGAGACTTCAAAACACTAGCAGTTCTCTTGTTAAAATGCGGAGTTCCTACGCAGAAGGCGTGAAGGTTGGCACTTTATTTACAGAAACATCAGGCTAATTTTGCATTATTTCTCTCTGAGCGAGTACACGATGGCTTGTTCAGAGGTGTTCGCCTACACGAGGAATGGTGTCGAGAACCGAAACGTTGAAGGTGTGCTTGCGATCTCAGTAGTGCAATAAAACCTCGATCTGCAAAACATCTGTTAACGAAAAATTCAGTCTTTGTATTCTTGCTAACGGCAGCTAACACGGCCGTATAGAGAGCTCAGGCTAATACAGTTATTCACATGAGCTTGACCTAATACCTGAAAGCGTTTGTTTTTCCTCACAGGTTCCCAAGGTTTTGTAGCCAGATGTATTTTATTAACATAATATAATAAAATAAAAAATATTAGGTATAATAGGCAAAAGCGTGCTATATCATTTATCTATCAAAGCTATGACAGCTTTTTTATTCCTAAACCTTCCACCTAGCTATACTGTTGATTCACAATGTTTACGTATATAACCTCTGTTTTTGACATCATTTTAGCTTTTTGCTGTAAAGAGTATTGTTAACCTTGTTTTGAGGGTTTTTATAATATTGCTTTGAAATAATGATTTATAATCCTATATAATAAAGCAATGTCCATTCTATCATTGATTAATTCCATACATGTTTTTAAAAAAACTGGCAACAGCACCAAAGTGATCCTGATACCTGCATGCTGCATTCCACTAAAACTCATCTCTCAGAATTTCTGACCTCCGACTAGGACCAAATAAAACGCCTCCTCGACCCGGAACTCCTACTCTGACACTGTGGACGGTCTTCTCAACCCCGAGTTCAGCAAGTGACGTCAAATCAACATGGCTGCTCACAGCATGAACAGTAAACAAAGCAGCACTTCTACTGTATATCCAAGTATTTGGTTTAGATGCACATACAACATACAGACATAACCGCTTGTTAAATCTGTAACACTGACTATACAGTTCGCTGTTACATATAAATATTAATATACCAATATACAGAAAATATCCGTCACTCATCACAGTTATCTGGCTAGCTTGTTGCTAACAAAAGACGTACATGGAGGTGTCCACAGATGTTTCCTACTTTGTAGCTCAGAATGCCGAAAAGGTTGTAATTCCGACTCTCCGACGTCCCGACTTCCCAGGGAAGTCGAATGTAGCGGTTTTATCAGTACCTGATGTTGCGTTCACTACAGTCTGAGTTTTATTTTGAGATAAACATTCGTGTTAGGTTATAACGTGCACCAACGCCAAAGTGATCAAACGTCACCTTCCGTATCTTATACATACAGAATTTTCTGTCAGGTATGGCAGTAGGTTCATTGATACTGAAGTTTTATTACTAGCGCAGGTCGAAGGAAGGTGTTCTCACACCAGCTCATGTGGGAACGAACAAGTCCATGCCTTCACCCTGACACACCCTCCACACAGCCTCCAGCGACAGCGCTGCTACACAAACCCATAAACCCTGCGAGCACACACTGTACACACGCACACTGTACACACGCGCACACACGCTGTACACACGCACGCACACACTGTACACACGCACGCACACACACAGCTAGTCTCGGAGTGAAGCGCAATATAAAACCCAGCTGCACAAGGAAATGAAATCTAAACCACGTCACCTACAGCCACCAGGTCCAAATGTTTCCGGGTAGAGGTGCTTACCTCAGGAGGCTCAGGGCTCTTGATGGGGCTCGATGAATGACTGAACACCGATGAAGCTTGGCCATTGATGCTCTAAACACAAGAAGAACACACAGGCGTATTAACAGCTTGTACCGTTTGACACTGATCTAAACCAGAGGTGCTGAATTTCAGTCCCGGATCCCGCACGGTTTTAATGATTTCCCTGGTCTAAGGGTGCGTTCACTTGCTCGTGACATGGTTCGGTTTTAGATTCAATTTTATATTTTAAAAGTTATTAGCCTTCCTTTCAAGTGCACCACTAACTAACTTTTTCTTCCCCACCCATTTTCTCCCTAATTTGGTCTTGCTGAGGTTGAAGGCTAACACATGTGTCCTCCAAAGCCTCATTTTTCCGAAGTGCTGCTCATGCAGTGTTGCGTAACACGCTCAGAGGAAAGCGCTGTCCGCCCTCTTCTGCATACATGATCTCACGATTAGCTAGTGCTGCTGTGACTGACAGCTGAGAGAGTATTTTGCTTTCTTTTGGAGTCCCGGCTGCAGATGGCTGTGGCATCGTCGGGACTCGAACTCGTGATCTGCAGACGGGATTGCGGCCGCGTAGGCGACCGCATGGGACCATGACCATGTGGCCTCTTTTTCTCCCTCAGTGTGTTATGTTACATATTAAACATATTGTATTTTATTCTAATGATTCTAAAAAAACACTTACGTCATCTTAACGTATCATTTCCATTTTTTTAATGAATGCAATATTTCAGGTTTGACGTTATCAGAGCACATGCTGTTGTACCTTTTACGATGTAACTAACGTTTTTAATTTGTTGCTGTTTTTACTAAATCTTTTTTTACTCTTGAGCTCACACATTCTTCACATTCGCAGTAACTCCCCTATGCACTTCTGTACAAACTTCTGCCCTGCCACGTTTGCTCACACTGTATCTCTTGCAGTAGATAAGCTTTTTCAGATTAAACCAGTAAAGTGTCTTTTCTGTGAAATGCCTACTCTAATAAAAGAAAGAATTCAGTCGTGTTGTACGCGCTGTATTCAACGCATGTTTGCATGTTGGATCATGATCTCGCCTAGGGCCTCACAAGCCCACAAACCAGCCGGCCCTGTCTGTACCAGTAAATCGAAATCTACACCAATATCTGAGCAGAATATAAGAGAAACATTTAGATACGTAAGCAAATAATTTTTATTTCAAAAAATAAATCCCAGTGGATTGAAACTGTAGCTGATGCATGGAACATGGAATAAGGATCAGAATGGATATTTAGGTTCAATACTAGAATAAACCTGAAAGGGAAAGACGTACAATCTTATACCAGAACTTTTCCTCACATTGGCAAAGCCGTGTCTCTGATGTATGATGTATGTCGCAGCTGACTGAGAATAAGTAACGAATAAGTAATGAATGAGTAACGAATAAGTAATGACCACACTTTTCATTTTCACGTATACATTTCTTGTATTTCGTTTTTTCATATTTCTATAGCTAGCTGTCCTTTCCTCCATCATAATGAAATGGTAAGGAGCTGAGAAACATGACAATATAATATCGATATCATGATCAGTTTTTTTTCCACTATATCCTTTTAATACATATGCGGTTTGTTTGCTATATCGCGATCCATGATATCATGTAGCGTATACATGCTTTCGAGTATCGCCCATTCCTTGGCGGTAACAATAAGGGGCAATTTTTTCTGACGATTCCATGTGTACTCATGATTTGAAGTCCAACTTTACCATATGTACAAGATTCCTGAGATTACCTAAAGGCAGCACAACACGTCAAACTCGGCTCACGCCATTTCCAGGGTGATTAGGTGTGTTAGACAAGCGAGAACACCAGACCGTGCTCTCATACAAGACTAATGAGATTAATGATTAATGATTTCAGATGAAAAACATTCTCCCGTCAATACCACATGCATGAGAACACTAAATAGTAAAGGGAAAAAAGTTTAATAGCTAACTGGAAGCTTAAAAATAAAAAAAAACAAAACGAAACCTGACTCTACACTGCATCTGTTCGTGTCACGGAAAAAAATTCCTCGTTTGTTTAATGGAGCTAAACAAGCAAACAGCACAAACACTATTGTTCGTGGATTAAACAGCGGAACAGAGTCAGGTCCAGGTTTTTAGTAGCCAAAGGGTGCAGGAGCACACAAACATGCGGCACAAGCTGATTTCTATTCGATTTGTGACGGAACAATGAAGTTACCGCATTAAATCAGCTTCACATTAATTACTTACACCACTGCAAATTTACATCAAAAAGTGATTTGAGGTTGCGAGTTGGGAGGGGCACCTGCCACCCTGCGCCACCCCTGTAGTCACACCCAGAGAAATAAATAAGATTAATTAAAAATAATTAAGTCTACTAACATATTCTTGATCTGACAGTCTGTTAGTGAGCACCTGAAACTGTCATTTAGCAACACCTGCATATCTATTAGGCTTAATATCTTCTAATATTTTTTTTTTCCCCTGGGTGTGCCTACAAGGGTGGCACAGGGTGGCGGCTGCCGCTCTCGAAATAAGTCACCACCGTGGGACAGAAATAAGCTATAAAAGCCTACTAATATATCTAATATAGCTTTGACTGTCTGGGTGACGATCATCTGGGTGAACACCTGCAGGGTAGCACAGGGTGGCAACAGAGAGGTGCCGGTCTTGAAGGAAGTCACCCTTGTAGCCACGCCCACCCAGGGGAAATAATTAATATACCCTTGACCTGACGGCGCTGACGTAGAGGAGCACTTCAGAAACTGACCGAATGCCCGACACTGTCATTAGTAACACCTGTCTCTGTTCTTTCCCAGGGTGTGCCTATGAGAAGCAAGTAAGGGTAATGATACACCCCTGACCTGACACAGCACTTCAGAAAGTGGCCATTAGGGTGAACACCTGAAGCTGGCAGTGAGCAGGTGGTCATCAGTAACACCTCTCTCTCTCTGTCAGGGTGAAGGGTCAGGGTTAAAGGTTAGTCTAAACCAGCCGGGAGCTCAAAGCGGGCATTACAAAGCCATTCAGTGTCTCAATAACAAAGTAACAAAACATAGTTAAAAACGCACGGTTTGCTGGATGCTGTCGGTTTCGTCCAGGCTGCTGACGCTGACCTGCTGCATGCCCTGGAGGTTCTGCAGGTAAACCGGCGTTAACATCTGCGGCGACTGATTGACCATGACGTAGGACTCGGAGGCGCGCTGCACGGGCATCTGCATGGGCATCTGCATGGGCATCTGCACGAGGTAGCGCACGTTCCCCTGGTGCGCGGTGCCGTCCACGGCGCCATTGACGTACTGCACGGAGGAGAACTGCGCCGGCGCGACGCCGACCGTGCGCAGAGTCGCGCCGCCGCCGATGCCGAGCCGGCCCGGGGAATACAGCGTCGCCGTGCCCGGCTCCGAAGCGACGCTGACGGCCCGGAGTGTGGTGGTGGTGCTGCTGCTGTGCCCTGACGGGAGCGTCATTTTCGGCTTAAACGTCACGACTGGCTCTGGCTCAGTGCAGTAAACTCGGCTCAGACGGTGAAGCAGACAGCGACGACGACTTCTGTTCTCAAGTCCAAACAAACTCGGAAGTTCCCCTCGGGAGCGACGTAGTTGTCTGTGGGCGGAGTCTGGGCGAGGGCGTGGGCGTGGGCACGGACGTGGGCAGGGCGCTTTCCTCCGCCCATCACGGCTCACATGCTTGATACCTGAGAGGAGGAGGGGCTAACAGGTGCTCACGCGAGTTCACGTCGAGTCATTTCCTGGTCCGTTCAGAAACACGCTCACTTTAATAGGAAACACCTGCACACCTGCTGCTCGTGCATGCACACAGCCAATCACGTAGCAGCAAAGCAACAGCGCCTGGACTTTTGATGCTTTTCTGCTCACAACGGTTGTAAAGAGTAATTATTAACCCTGTTTTAAAATAAATAAATAAAGGACATCTTTCTGATCACATCACAGATTCGTTTGAGTCAAATCTATTTACAGCTATTTAAAGAATACCATCATAATTATTTATTCATTTATTTATTTTCAGCCAAACTAGTTCTACCACGTTAAAGGTGTAAAACATTTAGGCTATCAAGCCTATTAACAGAACCTTTTTTTTTTTTTTTTTTTTTTAAATGCAGTTAGATGCAGTCAAGTTGATAATATTTATACTTTTCTCAAGTTACTGACATTTTGAATAGTATATTTTACTGTTATATAATTTAAAATCAGGTCAGGAACCAATGGGACTTCAACTACATGTCTGATTTTGTATTTATTATTTATTTACACTTTTTTTTATTTATTTTTTCCTTGCAGGTGAAAAATGGCATTACAATTTGTATAAAAGGGTTAGAGAGAGCACATTTGGTACTCATTGGTTCCTGACTTTTCAGACACCCTGTACATCATCTTCATAAAAATGATAACTATAACATAGTTGATACTGATCTACACTGTAACTGCATTATTTTAAAATAATATCCTAATAACAATAAAAGCCCCACGTCACAGTGTCATGAAGTCAACTCGTACAAAATTCAGTTTCTTTCTTTGCCAAAAAAAAAAAACTCTCAAAATGGAATAATAGTAGCCTAGACCAGCAAAAACCACTACATTTAGGCTCGAATTGAATTGCTAATAATAGGCTCTACACCATATACAGTATCAGCAGACTGCGAAGAAAACATAGTTGACACGAAAGAGTCGATTCCATTCATTCGGACATGCAAAGTGATTCACCCGACTCACTTTAAAGAGTCGTTCAAAACAGAACGATTCAGGAGTGAATCACCGAACACCGCAAACAGGAACCGTCAGGTATTATTTATCGAAATTTTTTATACTAATGTAGCCTGTTAAAAGCTACATCTCTAAACCAAACGTTCTGCAGTTATATCGCTTGAGTGGTTTTTCAAAATAAAACAAAACAATAATAATAAAAGAAATAAAATAAATAAGGCAGACTGATCATCAGGATGTTGTTTTATTGTCAGGTGCACATTTATATCATACAAAGCAAAACCAGCCACATAATAGGCCTATAGCCAAATTTTCATACCATTGCAACAAATAAGGTTAAGTAATGACATCTTCACCATTAGAACCAAAAATGATCAAAGATGACAAAGACCTTGCCATCGTACTGAAAAGGCATATGCCAAGGCGGAAAGCAAAGACGTGTGGGCTCAGATGATCCGTGTAAGATATGTTGTTTTAAAGCCACATTCTCCATGCAGGGTTTGAAATAATGGTTTTCCTTTGAGATGCTTGAAGACAACACACACCAATAAATTATTAATCTATCATAGGCTGTATCTTAGCAGATCTGAATACATGGCAAACACACCAAAAATGTTGTTTCATGTACGAATAAACACAATCTTGAATATTTTTTTAAAAAGAAAACAAAAAAATTGGTTTTGAGCATTTTTCAAACAAGGTGAATCCAAATTCAAAGAACAATAGTGCACATTAAAAAGAACAGGAAAAAAAGTTTTAGAGGCTAAAAGAAAACAAACATAAAATAACCTGCCTAGTAAATCTAGTGAAAAGATTAAAAGTGTGAACTGGCACATGAGTCTTGGTCTTGTCTGAACGTGGAAACGGGCATTATGTAACTGTTAAGCCATGTCTGAGAAAACAGCAGGGGACTGAGGGGAAAGGAAAAAAAAAGACATGACGTAATCCAGGCACTACATCAGGTGACCTTTCAAGGACAAACTTATCATCTGAAAGAAGTTTGAAAGATTAGCATTTCTGTATCATATACGCTCACCGGCCACTTCACGTGGACCACCATTAAACCTGCTCATTCATGAAATCATCCAGTCAGCCAATCATGTGACAGCAGCGGAATGTATGAAACAGTCTCTAGAGTTTACACAGAATGGTGCAAAAAGAACGGCCAGACTGCTTCGAGCTGACATGAAGACTACAGTAACACAAATAACCACTCTTTACAACCGTGGTGAGCAGAAAAGCATCTCGAGTTTTGTTTTTTTTCCCCCAATCCTCAACTGTCCAGTTCGTGTGCACTGTAGCCCGTCCTCCTCAAGATTTCAGCGTGTTGAGATGCTTTTCTGCTCACCACGGCTGTAACGAGTGGTTATTTGAGTTACTGTAGCCTTTCTGTCAGTTTGAACCAGTCTGGTCAATCTTCTCTGACCTCTCTCATCAACAAGGTGTTTCCACCCACAGAACTGGATGTTTTTGTTGTTGTTGTTGTTCTGTACTTCGCACTATTTGGTGTCGAGCGTTGTGCATGAAAATCCAAGGAGATCAGCAGTTTCTGAAATACTTAAACTGGCACCAACGACGACGCCACAATCACCAAGTTCACTTTTTTTTTTTTTTTTTTTTGCTAACATTAACTGAATCTCTTGACCTACATCTGCGTGACTCTATGCACTGCGCTGCTCTCACGTGATTGGCTGATGATATACGAATGAGGTGCATGGATGAGGTGTTTAAGTGGCCGGTTATTGCTTTTAAAAGAACTTACATGTAAGACACTTGTGTCTAACTCACAATTTAATGGTGATTAAAAGATGTTTGTGTATGGTCTGTTTGGTGACACTGCAAACAGGCGTGAAAAAATTAGTACTAAAAGCTCTCATGCGAATCCTCTGTGACAAACGTGTGCGTGTTTCTTATAAACTCTACAACAAGCAGGCAGACCAACACCGAGGATGACTGTGCAGGCACAAAAACGCAAACTAGCTTATATCCTTAATAATGATGACAGACTATGAAAGCATAGCCATACGAAAGGTTTCAATCTTGCGGAGCTTTTAAACTCTGACTGTCGCTCTTTGTTTCCAGTACAGTGTAATGTCATGTAATGTTTAAAACACATTTCAGATAAAACGCTTGGAAGCGAAATCAGCAGAACCAAAAAGCTGTAGATGATGTAACAGTACCAATGTGTCACATTTCGAAAGGGCTTTTTTTTTTTTTTTTTTTTTAAACAGTACACTTTGACAAGCTGAGCTAATATTTTGTACAGCAGCATTAATGTACAGTTCATCACACCTATGCAAAATATTATACATTTCCACACATGCTTGTATGCAAACAGGCACGCACACGCACACACACACACACAGCATAAAAGACTGCCAGGACCCTGCAGGACAGATGTGTTCTCGGTTCTGTGCGTGTTCTACAAAACATCTTCCCTATTAGCGAGGTTATTACACATAACCGCAATTTGGGCTGAGCAACATTTGGCAATGAAAGAGTCAGAGAACAAAAAAAAAAAAAAAAAAAGGAGTGAGGAATCTGCTTTTTTTCCCCCTCAAACAAAATGATGTTGAATTGGACCTGACTTGCTGTCAGAAATGTTCAGAGCTGGGTCATACACTGGCCACGTACATACAACCTACACGCCACATAAAGGTGCTCCAGTAAAGCTAATCCGGGCAGGACACTCTGAATCCAACACAATCCAGATCAAATGCATTTCTCACACATCCGGTATCTATAATATCACTAAAAACGCTACTAAAGCATCAAAAAAAAAAAAAAAACCCCACCACCGAACTGAGGAGACGCGATAAAAACAGTCCAACATGTTAAATACTAGCGCAAGGCTGCTCCGAAGCGAAGCGAAGCGATTTCCAGTGCGACCTCTTGCACGTTCGGTCATTTAAACGCCGTGACTAGCTGATGTAACGTTCCCATCTTCGTGCTGACCTCAAATTTAGCTGCCAGGATCGATAAAGCAAGGCTTTAGGTGCAAAATCATGGTGCAAACTCATTAAAAGGTTTTAATGCAAAAAAAAAATAATAATAATAATAATAAAATAAATTTAAAAAAAAAAAAAAGAAAGAAAGAAAGGAAACACACAGACACACACAGACACACAACCCAAACTAAAACATTTAAATCAGTGTACGCATTACATGGAGGGATTGTGAATGAAAGGGTAAAGGCAGGAAGAGATGTTCACTTGCTCCCTGCCCTTCCCTTCTCTCCCTCCCTCTCTCTCTCTCTCTCTCACACACACACACACACACACACACTTTCAGCCAGCGGAGTGTTGCGTCGTCTGTGGTTCAGCTATAATGGAAGCTTCTTCAGCTGCTCATAGGTGATGAAGAACTGGAGTCTCAGTCAAGGATTTAATAAAAAAAAAAATTGAACATTTCAAACTTTAATCCTGCTTTCCAGTACCATTTACACTCCCTCGTTTACTTCCCTTCCACACCCACACACACACACACACACACACACACACACACACGCGCACGCAGCAAGTAAATCACACAAATGGCCACTTGCAGCACAATGTACAACAAGGAGCAAAATTTCAGGTGGACTTTTCAAGAAATTTTCTCGAATACTGTACAGTCTATGTACAGTCCTATCAGCTTGTTAAATACCTCGCTACCTAGCTAGTGTGCTAACTACTAGCACACACTAGCCGGTGTAGTAATTTGCTAACTTTCTACGTAGCTAGCTGAGAAGATTTTAAGTAATTAAGTTTTATATGCTGTCATGTAGGATTGTGCGATATAACAATTTAATCTTCTCTACGCTAGCACGAGTTATCACTCACAAATACTCCGATAAATACATCCAATAAAGCTTTCACGATTGAGTTTTCACAGTTGCCACTGCCAGTAAGCAGTTCCCGACTACACAGCTGGTAATATTGCACCCCTCTGTACTCTCCTTAAACCTGAAAAGGTGGAAATGCTCATTTTCCTTTCGGCTATCAAACCATTTATCTCTAATTTTTTTGTAAAATGTTTTTTTTTTTTTTTAAACATTGGTAAACTTCATTTATATTTATGTTTACGCATCGATAGAGTAAATTTTTTTACGGTGTACTGACGTACTGATATGATCCCGTGCACGGATCTGTGCCAGAGCAGATTGTTTTCCAATCAGATCCACTGACGCATTTTGTGCATTTCGTGTATTTTGATATTACACATGAAAGGTCTTTCAGCTAGCATTTGATTAAGCAATTTTTTTTTTTTTACATATTGTTTCTATTTATATACAGCTTCACTCATGATTATTGCTGGCTTGAAAAATAAAAGTGAGTCAGATGTTAATGCAATCGAATCGTCTGAGGTCAGTAAGCACAAACAGCAACAGGGTCAAAGTCCGTGTGTACTTGACGGTACGTGCTGTATATCTGACTCTATTCTGACCTCTAGTGGACATTTGATGTAGAAACCAAAAAAGAAAACTGAAATCTGTTCCAAAAAAAATGTACATTAGAACAATTCTTTCTTAAAGGTTCAGTTATACCTGCTTTTAACTACACAAACGCATACGAATGATAGCTGCTGCTCGTATCCTCGTATCATCTGGAGCTTCGCTTGTGCATGTCCTCAGAAATGAATCATTTAAATAGTAATCCCTACGTAAACAGCGGGATCAGTACGGCACCACGTGACGGTGTCTGCAACGGACTAAAAAAAATGAGCGCTGTGCTCTACTCTAGACCGTTACTGAGTGCTAATACTAACCGGTTTTCCTAATGCAGCTGGTTTTTGCATTTTAAAAACCTCTCATGTCACCTTCAAACCTACCAAAAAGGTCTGTTTTGCGCACCAGTCTTCCGGATTTTCTAGATCAGTAAATACTTTGGATGTAAGAGCAGAGTTTTTGATGTGAGCCGCAGATCATGACAACAATCACGACGACAGCTGACAGTTTCAAAGAGAAACAGAGCTCATGGGTGTGCATGAAATCGCTAAACTTGGAAACCTGATGAACAGAGATATTTTGGCTCTGATGTGCCATCTAGTGGATGTCGCTTATAATCATCCAGATGTAAACAAGACATGCGGGCGAGTGTGTGAAGCCTCAAAGGATACGATGATGTTCCAGGGTCCGAGACGCAGCCAGTTGGGCCAGAAGCCCTTGTACAGAGCGAAGAAACCTTCGTTCCTCCACGTCTGCATGAGTCCGTCCAGCGTGCCTTTATAGAGAAAGTTCCCGGACAGCACGCGCTGGTTCATCATCCGCGTCCTCACCACGTCCACGGGGTTGGAGGCGAGCGCTCCTGCCAGA
This sequence comes from Pangasius sanitwongsei, assembly GCA_037576675.1. Lineage (NCBI taxonomy): Eukaryota > Metazoa > Chordata > Actinopteri > Siluriformes > Pangasiidae > Pangasius > Pangasius sanitwongsei. Next base: position 2,301,086 of record CM075017.1, on the reverse strand, counting down.
CCACAAGCAAAACTGGAACTGCAGAGACAAAACCAGGACGCAATCACGAGCAAATCGGAACAACATGTAAACCACTAATCCTCCTGCCTACAGCAACTGAACGCCCCTGGGGTGGGCGATATGCCAAAAAGATCAGATCACGGTTACGTACAACAATATACATTAAAAATCTGCTCACACACGGTCATAAAAAACCTGGTCAATGATTAATATATTGTACATTTTTTAATATTAAAAAAAAATTATTTACACAAAGGAAAAAATATTTAACCCTGAATAAACAGCTATATCATTTTAACATTAAAATTTTTTTTTTCTTAAAAATCAAATAATTTAATTAAAAAAATTGTTTTTTTAACATGTTAAAGATTAAACATTTTACATTTTTAAGTACAAAATTTTATCATCAAATCAGCAGTTTCCACTCAGTTTGTAATTAAATGCTGCGATGCACTTTATCACGATATCGGTAGCATCGTATCGCCCCAGCACTACACGCTAATACACACTTCCTACTCAAGTCCTGAAGTTTCAGTGTGAATTTATGTGCAATTTTAAAAAAAAACAAAACACTACCCTGGTTAAGAGCTACTCACATGAAATGTGTCAAAACCGTGTCTCCCATCAGGCCAGAACCGATCAAGTGCTTCTTGGTGATGTCGTACACCGGAAGCTCAACGCCGACCACAATGGCGGCTCTCTGTGCTGTCGGTATGACGCCCTGAAGAACACACAAGTCAGCAGCTAAGTCTGTTAACAAAGCTAGTCCGAAACGGTCAGATAAACAAATAAACAGAGAGATAGATTTGATCCTGTAACCAATACAACAAAGATATTTTTAGTTAGGTTTGATTACATCAAATGTATAATTTATACTTTATTATATGTATTTATATTTGTAATGTAAGTGATTTTTGTGTTTGAATCGAACTGAATTTAAAAAAAAAATGAAATGCTGATGCCTCCGTTTCCTGCATGATATAAATAAAGATTTTTTTTTATTCTACTGAACACACTATGTTTAGGTCATCAGGATCATTTTTTTGTGGTCAGCGTCTCTGGACTGAACACAGAATGCGGTTTAACTACATATTCACGAGTTCTTTTCTTCACTTCCTCACCCTCCAGAGTCCTCGCGTGCCCTCCGTCTGGTAGATGTTGATGAAGTTGGCCATCATGCTGCCTTGGAGCAGACTGCCCTGAGCCTGCATGCGAATCTGCACACGGCGCAGAGAGGAACAACGTGAAATAACACGATATTCACCTCTTCAACTGCTCTACTACACGCTAATGTCTCTGGGCTAATAGCGCAATTCCTCTTAAACACTAGGACAGCGGAGAGAAAGAGGAAGAAAATCTCATGAGAGTAACAATATTCCAGTTACTCAGGAGTAAATACAGATTCTGACCAGATTCAATATTCTGAAAATATTCAATATTCTGGAAAAAAAAAAAAAAAAAAATCATGTCTAAGTATAAGCTCACATTCTGGGCCTCCAGACTGAATAATCTGCTGATGAATAATTAAATTACTTTATCACACTACAAGAGCCACATTTCCAAGTGAAAAATTAACACACGTCAGTGTGTGCTGTCATAGGAAAATAATCAACAACTATCAAGATTTACCACGTTTATTAATTAAAGAACGACATGTCAACAACATACTTTTTATTCATTTATAGTTAAGAAAATCTGTGAAATAAGTCAGTTACAGTTTTCACTTTCTTTAAAGAAGCAGCTGCTGCTATTCTTCTCTCTCTTGGAGTTAATAAGACAAAAAAAAAGGCATCTTGTCATGTTACCTAGAAACCACAAACCTTCTAACATGTAGCGGAAAAAAAAAAAAAACGAACGTTACAGCTTTAACTCTGACTGTTACAAGGCGCCAATACAAGACGACATCATCTCATAATTACAGCATCATCGCGTAAAAACAAATACGGGAAGCTGGTTCCGAGTCGGCTGTAGCTGCAAGTAGCTAACGTTAGCATTTAGTCAGTTTTCGTTTCGGTTAATTATCCGCTAACAAGGTCAGAAATGCTGCGGAACTGAAGCCAGGACTGAACCTAACGAGTTACTAGCTGTAACGAAACGCGTTGTAAATTTGAAATCACAGCAGCGGAGATACTTAACTTGTGTAGCGAAGTCGCCCTGGGTTTTATTTTTTCGTAATTTAAGCCTAAGTTTTGTAAGCGAAGACATTCATGGCTTTATCTGTTCAGCAGCACGGACAAAGGGAAGCTAAGACGCATCAGAGAAAGATGTTTTGTTGCTCTGTTCCAAAGTCAGATAATCGGCTGTTAAGGTTCATATAGTGTACAAAACATATTACGACATACAACGCAACGTATTTTTGTCGATCTAAAAGCTTCACGATTTCCGACCGACATTTAAAACGTCTGGCCTGATACACATCACGCTAGGTGGAATCGATCAGCGTCAATCGTTTCACGTCTCACTGACACTGGAGACTCCTTCCAAAAACGCTAGATAAACGCTTTCTCCTCACATATCGACAACTGATCCATGTTTGCGACGTGTCCACAAAGTAAGTTGTTACTATAGAAACGATACCGTATTAGAAAGAGCGCATTAAAAGGTGTGTTAGGTCAGATTAGCATTTTTCCACCCAAGATTAGTTCTCTAACAGTTAAATGTGCTCGACATTTGAATGGATCCCACCCATAAAGCTCGCAAAGCTCCGCCCCGAGGATCAACGGTGGCCTGTAGAGTGTCTACAAAACGACTGACAGGAGGCGCATCCAAACACGAGCAAGTGAATTAATACACTTTCGCTAAAGCCACGACTTAATCCATTGTTGTTGTTTTTTTTTAAACCCTATTCTACATCTCTTCCATGGTTGTTTGTACAAGTACTGAATAAAAAAATATTAATATATTAATGCATTAATACGCCTTTAATACATTAACGTAAAGCTTGCAGCCGGAATTGCTTTAAGAGGAAATCAATCAGAGTCAAGCACGCAGCAGCGCCGTGAGAAAAGAGCTCTTTTTTTTCCCTTGTATCTTTGGTTCAGTCTGAAGGTGTAACTTCAGGTCTTACCTTCAGCACGTCTGTAGGGTTCGCTAAAGAAGAGGACAGCACTCCCGAGACGACGCCGCAGAACACGTTGATGACCATCGTCTCATCTGCAAGCAGCAAAACACAGCAAACGCTTCAGATTCGTCGAGAGACGCAAACAAAAATACAAAAGACGACGGACAAACGGCTTCATTCCGATGACTGACAGAATGAGCGCAGTCCACTCCAGAATTATTGGCACCCGCTGTAAAGATTATGCACATGAAGGTTATGAGGCGGGGAAAAAAAAATGTGTTAGCTTAGCTGATCCCTAGTGGCGTTATAATTTGTTTAAAATAAAAGCACATGTCATAATTATTGACACCCCTGCACTTCGTGCAAGCTCATTTTGCCAAGATCGCACGACACCCAAGTCCACTCATATAATAATAATAATAATAATAATTAATGAGACATTAGAATAGAGAGCGAGAAATCTCCAGCTCCTTCAAGGATCTCGTGTGGACTCTCCTCTTCAGCACACACAATGAGGTTTACGTCAGGGTTTTAGCGGATCATTGCCTTGCCGGAAAATCCAACTACGACCAGTTGTAACTTCCTGCAACCAGATATTTACTTAAAATCTACTGGTACTGTTGCCTGATTTATGAAGGAGATGGTACATTACTACTTTTTTTCCCCCGATACCGATACTAAGTATCAGGCAATACCAATAACGCTCCAATAAATATTTTTACCCCGATGAAACAGGATGTCACGGATGACCCCTAAAGAGTTCCCGAACGCTAAAGTAAAATATAAACAGGAGCATGCTAGGGGTGCCAATAATGATGAAATTTAATTTAAACTGAATTCAATTAAAGGTTAAATTTCTCTCCAAATTAACCACAAATCCATTCTTGATAACCTTTTTTTTTTTAAACCATCTTTACCAAGGGTGCCAATAATTCTAGAGCTGACTGTACAAGATATACAGGCAACACATGCAGCTATTAAACTTCAGTTCATATTCATTTAATATTTTTTTTAAAAATAGACACTTTTCATTTAAAAGAGTAGAAACAGAAATGTACTCATCTAGTCAAATAAAGGACGTACTAATTATGTCCTAGGACTAGAGAACACGAATGAATCGCAACTTTACAGCGCAATTCAAGACACTGGCAGATAAATGAAACCAGAAGAGGAAGAAGAAATGAAATAAATAAAAGAATAAATAAAGATGGATCGAGTTCAGAACGATAGTTACAGGAATTCCTTGCTCAAAGTGACCAACAGTTAGCGTGGTCCAGCACGCGCCGCTCATTTTTGGCACTGGATCCCCACACCAGCAGGCAAAGCAAAGCCTGTATCAAAATAAGCATTCGACACACGGTGGCAACATCTTCGGCAAAGCGTGCAGTGACAGGGAGGAAATAAATAAATAAATAAAAATAAAAAAATAAATAAAGATAGATTATGATTAGGCCACAATGCATGGAACGGCTCGATTGTGGATTTTTTTTTTTTTGATAAATGGCAGCCATTTTAGATGTTCACTACATGGGTTCGAGTAACATTAATTAAAGGAATGACGCACAACAGACTGCGCTCTTGTGCAAAAATAACGCGCACCAGGGTGGTGTGACGGGACACGACGCGCAAGCAGAGTGCCGCTGTCGTCTCACGTGGATTATTTTCATGTAACCACACAGTCTGGAGTTTGTTATTCCGCTTATACAACAGCGATTTGCCAAAGATTACAGCATTTCATTTATTAATGAACAAAACTTCGCACATTTTAATGGTTTATAGTTAGATTTAATGTTGTGAAAGACCCGAGAAACAAGGTAGCTCCTGTTCTCACTTACGTTATAGCTGCGATAAACGGTTCTTCGCTCACCAGCCTCTCATTCTCTCTCTCTCTCTCTCTCTCACACACACACACACACACACACACACACACACGAATCACAGTCTGTCATTTTTCAGAGAAAACAGAAAGCGTGAGAGACCGAGAGTGCTTACATCCGAGACTCCTTCCATAAATGTTAAATAAATGTCTTCTTTTAAAAAAAAAAAAGTCACCACAACAAAGATTATACGTTACTTCATTAAACACGTTTTTAAATCGGTTTATTATTACTTTTAGATTATGCGAGCATTCGCCGTACAAGTCCCTGTGTATGAGCTGTTATAGAAACAATAACGTACTGCAACTAGCACATTATTATTATTATTATTATTATTAACATATCGTTCCTGTTACAGCCGAAACCACACCTCCTGACCAATCGGATTCGAGCGTCCAACCATGCCGTGTTAAAAGACAAGATAATATCATATGCTTTTCTGCGATATCGCGGCTATCGTGATATCTTTTTATTTCATATATTTAATTACAATCTGACAGAAGTAGCTGACGTGGTGTTCAAATTAAAATGTTAAAAACTTTTAAAGATCAAGAACAAACTCTAAACACCACATCTTCTGTCAGCTGTAATCAAATTTAAGTTTCTAATTTTTTTTTTTTTTTTTTTTTTTTAAGATTTTTATGAAAACATACACACTAAAAAAAAAAATCATGTGGAAATGAAACATCTTTTGCCTACAAGAAAAATCTGTTGTTTTCACAGTAAGTTGTATGTATGAAATAATTAACTAATTAACTAATTACATCATGTCCTTTACTTTTATTAAAAAAAAAAAAAAAAAACTTGTGAAATTGGAAAATTATATTTTTAGTATAAATGTTTTATTTTGCAAAGATCCCTTCAGGGGCTTCGTATGTTACCTTTTCACTGTTTAATATTCATTTTTGTGTGTAAATGATTTTTATGATATTTGAATTTAAAAAATGTATATTTTTGTAGACATTAAACAAAGTACGATTTTTTTTTTTTTTTTTTTTAACTACTGTATTGGTGTCAATGTGTAAACGAATCTATATATCGTGATACGTATCGTGTATTAAGAATTGTGGTATGATATGTTGGTCACATCGTCCAGCCCTGAAGCTGTTGTTTGCGAAACTGAGCAGAAACGGGGGTGAAAAGTGCTGGCGCCCGGCGGCAAATAAACAGACGCCGGATGCTCTCAGAAGCTCTGTTTGTACGGCGCGTTAGTGACGGTGGACGCACGCTGCTTTAAAGCCCGTGAGTCACGACATTAGACTCGAAGAGCGAGGAAGTGATGGTGATGTAGACAAGGTCCTGGAAAGTGTTTCGAGTTTTTCCTTCAGCTGAAAATGCACGGAGCAGAACTAAATATTTAACTCATCTGAACAGACTGAACATTAGCACTGTGTTTCTGATTTTTTTGTTTATCCTACAGTTTGATGTTTAAAAACACAACAATAGACTATTAATGTTTTTAATAATTAATATAGTCTCAAATAATTATCTTCCCAGATTATCATGGTGTGTGAAATGCGTTGATTAGGGGAAGGGCGATACGACAAAAAATATCGTATCGCGATTCTCAAAGACAAATTTCTACGATATGCATCATGATGTACGGTTTTGCTGTCAGGAGTAGTGGTACATTAAAAAAAAATAAAATAAAATAAATAGTTGATGATCCTCTATAATATATGAATGCTTAAAATATATATTTTTATCATTAAAATATATCATTTTATTTATATAAAGTAATTTAGAAATATTTAACACTGAAAAGGAGAAAAAAAAAAGGAAAAATCTTTAAAATTTAATTTTTTTTTTTTTAAACAGTACAAAATTTTAACATCTTCCACTCAGCTTGGAACTATTTTTTTTAAAAATTATGCGTTAAAAAGATATCACGATATATCAGAATAGCGTATTGCGACATAATTCATCACAATATGGTTATATCATGGCCACCTCCGCTCTAAACGTTAAATACTGATCATGCTGAATAAACAGGATATGGCTCACCATCCTGTAGATGAGAACAGTCGAGTCTCTTTATACGTAAACATTTCCAGTTTCGAAAATATCTCTCTTTTTCTAAAGTCCAATTCCAGGCTGGAATATCTGATATGTTGTTCCCTCTGACGTCGCTGGTATCGGATCGGCGCCGTCTCTAAGCCAGACGACTTTTCCCCCTAACGTCGAAGTCACTTCACCCGATCACGGCAGATATATGCTCAACCGATCAGCAGGAGCCAGGGATGGACTTCGAAATAAAACCCAATAAAAAGAAAAGGAAACTTTCTATCACCTAACGAAGCTCGAGCACGAATGCGTGGAGGATTCTGATTGGCTAGAGCAGACCTGCTGGGTAAAATACGCACATTCATGGACTGAACCGCGTGAGTGTTTGTGAGAAATGTTTCAGAAATAATTCAAAAAAAAAAAAAAAAAAAAACAAAGCCAATTTCACAAACAAAAGACAGGACGAGTGAAAATATTTACGCACCTTGTTTTATTTTCTATTTATTTTTTATTTGATCTTGTTTTATTTTTGTGCAACTTATTGATTAAATAATTTGCAATTTTATTCAACAAAAACACTCATAAAAATCGTCTTGTAGACTGTAATTAGATTTTTAAAAAGTGCTCTGTTCTACCACTAGGTGGCAAAATAGAGCAACAAACTCAAGGTTATCAATTTAGCTACTGACAAAATGTGCTAATGATGTCATTTTACATTAGCGAGTGAAAAATCTGACGCCGTGAGCATGCTTCTTTCCAAAACAACAACTGATTCAGGGGTTTTTACACCACCGGGGTGAACGGCTCAATAATGCATCACTTCAGCGTTACCTAAAGCGAGCTCGAGACGCCTGGCATATGCGAGGAAACTACTAAAAGCAGTAATACTTATGCACACACACACACACACCACGGCCGCTAATGATGTCAAACCGATTCGACTGGAACGCTGGATGAAGGTAACGAGGCACAGATTTCCGTACTCACCTTCAGGACGGCTCACGAATAATTTCTTCAGCGTGTTGTACGTCCCGATCTTAATCGTCCCGTAAGAGGCTTGCCTTAGGAGCGCCGGCGAAATCCTTCAACACAGAAAATCAACACCATTAGTACGTCTAGCTTTAAGACAGGACTTCCCAAAGTATTCATTAATTAATTCTACAAATTAATATTAGACATCTAGAGGACGGGTTTTCGTGTGCTGATATTTGAAATGTTACTAAGAGTCACATTCAGACAAGCCACGTTTAAATTAATAGTGTGCGTGTTATTTTAGCCTTTTTCGCTATCCTGACTAACTCACTAACTTAACTCAGCAACAAAAATTAAACAAAATGTCCCCTTCCATCCCACCGCCACTAAACAAACTGGCACTGTGTCTCAAATCGCATACTTCTGTGCTATTCTAGACCATTATTGAGTACTAAGACTAAGCAATTTTCCTTTTACGGTTAGTGTTTTAATTTTTAAAACCTCTCATGTCGCCTTTAGACCTGCAGAAAGCACAGTTTTGCGTAACTGCCTTCTGGATTATCTGGTTTATTAAATCAGAGTTTTCGGTTGGAGACGCGGCTCATGACAACAATCACGACGATGACGGAACGTTGTAACGTTTATGAAAGTGCAGCAACCCGTGCCAATTATATGATATGGAGTTGATCAAGTCGAGGTCTACACTAGTCAGTCTTCTTATTCTCGGGAGCACGAGCAGGAAGTTTTTCCAAATTTACGAGATTTTCATGAATACAAAATTTCTTGTCTAAACACACAAATGAAGGATTTCTGGATAAATCAGTTCATATCCAGGTTGATACATGAGGCCTGTGTGAAGCCATGAATGTAGCTCGTAGAGACGCAGGAACATAAACTAAACTAAGCTAAAGCTCGAATGCTAATGACCGTATCATAGTAACGTTTAGTCCAAAATCACGACATCGTAAGACGTAAAAGGGGTTCAACTACTTTTAGAAGCCACTTACATCAGTGATGCATCAGTGATGTCTTTCCAGCGTTTACTTATTTTCTCACAAGTAGCATTTTTTTCAATAAGCGTTTGTTCTGATTGTTTATTGCACTGTTTCTGGCTATGAAGCTGTTACACTCAGGTGCTCTCTACGTGTTGTCTGGATTTTGTCACACTCTTTGGGGTGCTTCCTTGGTGGTTAAATAAATTCGTCACGTTTCCTCGACGTGCCAATCTTGCCTTTGCATATTTTGCAAAACAACCGTTTTGTAAACCGTTTTGTCCGTTATGTTCAATAAAAAGGTCGTCAGCAACGTCGCTGTTTGTTGCCAAACAAACCGAGGACGAAACGAAAGCGAAGCAACCTGCAACTCTTGACTGGTTACTGGTTTGTTCGTGCGTCTGTCCTGAACAGCGTGAGCTGGACTAGTGAATAGAATGAACGTATGGTTTATAAAACAACTCTGGCTGCCACGTTGAGCGTTTTCGGCGCAACTAACAAAACGCGTTTAGTATCACGATGCACGAAATCTCTCATTTTAACCGTTTACGATCTGAGATGGTCATACCACCCGCCCCAATCCAATCATATCCAGAACTCGCCCTTCCATTGCATAACTCTAACCGTAAAAGTGGAGATAGGTTTCTCTGGAGATTATCAGACAGGGACTTGAGAGGAACAAGAAGTAAAAATACTACTTTTTTTTTTTTTTTTTTTTTAAATGAAACCACATCTCTCACTTGATGTTAAAATGCGAGAGAGGCGCTGCCGTGTTTCTCTGTCACAGAGCGAAAGGAAGCAAGAGACACAGCGAGTTTGTGTTTGAGTTCGTGAAAATAAAGAGGACCAAACTTTCACTGTCACTTTCCAACACAGCTTCTTTCATCTTTAGTGAGGAGTTTGAATGCAAACCTCACCAGGTGACATTAAACAAAACACAATCAATGCATGTGCACGTTCTGGGGCTGAATCATAACAAGACAGATGATCATATAAACTAGTTATTACAGCAAATAATTGATCAAATATGCAGGCAATTTTACATTCTGTTCCCTTTAAAACTGTCATCTACAAAATCCGTGGCTGGGAGTCAGAGAGAGCAAGACTGGCGGTGCTCTCGGGGTAGGAGGGGCATACTTTCTCTCCCTTGTCAATCGCAGTGACACTAGCCAATCGTGAGCGTCTGTGAGCTCGAGTATGCGGAAGACGGCGGACAGGACTCGGCACTTTCCTCCGAGTGTGTTTCGGCATGGCGTTCGGATTTAAGACAAGTTAATCCTTAAGCTCTAAAGATAATTCCAGGCACCCTGGACTAAACTTGGCACTTTATTTACGACAGGTTTACCGTGAAAGCGATAACCTGGTTCACGTGTCTTAGTGAGCTGTAACTGAATAGGAGTCCGGACGAGCCGGGGGATCGTGGCAACTCTGAGCTCGTTGCTCTGAACAGGTTTAATAAACGCTGCGCTTTGAAATGATCAGAACATCAGCAAATAAATTCAGAAGTATCCAGGCACTCGCACACACTGGTCTATCCAAGTCTAATACCTCTAATATCGTCTGACAAAATGGCCGCCACGTTCCCGTACTGGAACTGCACTGTTCCTACCAGGAGCGTATCTGTATACCACATGTGGTTTCTACATCATCTATTTTTAAATTACTGCAGCTTGGGTGACCGATATGATATACGGCTCACAAAATAGCAGTGAAGCTTGAGAACGGTTGGCAGAGGAAGCAGGAATACATTAAATATATTTATACTGAATTACTGCTCATGTGTTTAGCGAATCTGGTGTTAATTTGCTGGTTGGTTGGTTGGATGGTGCTGTATTTTCCATGTTATTTCCATGAGAAGTTAGCGGTTGTCTGCTGCTCTGATCTCGCTGTTAACACACTACAGAAAGAACATTTAAAAATCTCCAACTTCAGGTATAACGGATACATTTCTCAGCATTTTGCAGCAATACTGAATGCCACTGTAATGAAAAAATCCGGACATCAGAGCAAAGACGTCAGACTCAAAATCCCAGAATGCAGAGCAGCTATACGACGCGACTGCAGCGAGTCATGTCAGGGATTCGACTCGGCTAGTCAGCGATCTACGAGACGGTGACGCGACGGTGATGATGGCGGTATTGGAAAGAAATCGAAGTTTTTGAAAGCGTACCTGTCTGAGCAGGTAGATGAAGTGCATTATGGGTAACGTAGGAAATCGGTCACCCCAGTGAAAGGTGAAAATAAACCAGAATCGCAGTGCAGAATAAAGCCTGGACGCCAGTGAAGGTCACGTGTTCATTTTAGATTTTTCCTTCACACCAAGTGAGAGAAACAACATCGACTCTCTGCTGAACGTTTCATTCGATCAGATCACGTGTTCTTACCCAGAATACAAGGCTCGGATGCCCTCTTCTCGTCCGATCCGGAGCAAAGCGTGGAACATTCCTCTGTAGCGGACCTCCATGCACTGAGACTGGCCTTGGACCTGGAGCCGGGTTTTGGTCAAATCAATAGGGAAGGTACCTGGAAGATATATTTGTCAAAAAATTTCCTGTAATTATAGGATGCATGTGCACATGGTTCTCTGAGTGGGAGGGGCATACTCTTTCTCCCCTGTCCATCTCAGCAACACTAGCCAATCGCGGGCGCCTGTGGGCTGATGTATGTGGAAGAGGGTAGAGAGCGCTTTCTTCTGTGTGTATTACGCTGCCCTGTGATGCAGCATGAGCAACCGTTCGAAAATCTACCACAACAGCTTTTGGATTTAAGAAAATATGATACTTAAGGTCTTAAATATTAGCGACACTTTTATTCATTTACTACAGATTTACTGTGAAAGCGATAACCTGGTGCATGTGTGTTAGGAGCTGTAACTGGATCTGCGTCTGGACTAGCTGGGACTCGAGACTCAACTCTGCATGTGTGTGTCAGTATTAAAGAGCGGTAGCTGTTCTGAGCACCGTGTGTGAACGTCTCAGAGACACACTGTAATACGATCACTCGGATCACACTCGGATCTGTCCGCGCATACCACCACGTCACATTCGTAGTGTGAGCGCAAAAGCGTCTCGATGCGTCCCGGACAGCAATGAAGGACCACGTAATCGTTGCGTGGAAACCGCACTAATAAATGACTCTCCGCTGTACTTCTCATGTGTATCCATTACAGAACCCTGCGGGATCTCGTGGCTCAAACAGCAGGAATGAAAGCAGCTGATTTTTTTAAATCACAGATTCTTTTCTCTCTGTTCTTATCTGCCATTCATCTACACGTTTTGTTAGCAGGCCATGAGAGTACATAAAACAGGAAGAAGAAGAAGAACACTGACATGCCATCCTTCCTCCAGCCAAAACCATGCATGAAATTCAAATGCAAACGGTCACACGAGACGCATTCGGAACACCACGTATGGACGACTAGGCGTCTGGACTGTGCACTCGTGATCGGATCGGCCGACAAGGATGTTAACACCAGATGTGAACAGAGTCTTAGTCACATATCATATCCTCCATGCATCGAGACTGGCCTTGGACCTGGACCTGGGATTTGGTCTAATCATATATAATATATAGACATTTTTTGCGTTAAAGATTTTATGTAAATAGGATGATGCGTGTGCAGATTAAAATACAGAATATCATGTAGGACATGAGAGATATAAGGACATCTGTTGAAAATGTGCAGTGATATGAGCAGGACTGAAATTTGCATCACTTTTTGCATCATATTTGCACACATCAGACACCCACAGGATGCCCTTTTCACACCAGACTTCACGAGAGACTTTAATCCTGAATGAATGAGGTGGACATGGTGACATTTCTCATGGCATCATCATCATCATCATCATCATGGAAGAAGGAAGAAGCAGATGCAAGAGCTCACCAAATTCTGCGACGATGGATGCCATTCCTCCATACACAAACGGCTTCCAGTTCAGGTTGGCCATTTCCGTGGAGGTCCCTTCAGCCTGGTGGAGGCCCACTAAAAACAACAAGAAGCCAAAACAGTTCAAAACAAGCTGCTTCAACCGCACATCGTGAAACATCCTAGCGCCGGGTATGAATCCGTCCAGTGCACAGGGCTGCAGAGCCAAAAAAAAATGTGCACCGGAAAAAAAAGACCGCATTACACATTCATGACAGCGCCATGGCAAACCTGCTACACCGTGATTGGCTGATCACGCTGTCCGTCACCTAACGCGCAAACGTGATTGGTCCGAAAGATCTCGTGTTAGAGCCACTTCCGCTTAACAGCTTGTTTTGATTGACAGCGGTCCGTTAATTTCTCTCTTAAACCTCATCACAGTGAAGTACAAAACTAACCACTCATAACTGGATTACCTTTAAAGTTATTGCACTTTTAAAGTCGTTCCACTCGTGAGCAGGTTTCATCTAACACGCTAGCAACGGTATTACATTCAACTAGTGCAATTAGCTGACCGTTAGCCTGCTAAGCTAACGCGGGTCACACCATTAAAGTAGAAAACTCCCTTTTTTAAAAAGCTGTAATATTTAACACGTACCTGATATGAAGTTATAAAGCGCTCTCCGCTATTTTATATTGGACTCCATTGACCTTGCAAAAGAAAAAAAAAGAAAAGAAAAATAAGACTGTTTCACTTAACACTCAAAAACTTCCAGAGCTCAACACTTACTTTTCATTTTCCCACGAATCGGTAAAGAACCGGAAGTGTCGCTTATCGGAAGTCCAGCCCACTTTTCTGAGTGACGCAACACCAAAGTCACCCTGACACCCTAAACCTTTTTCTTTTTTAATTTTTTTTAAAATATTTAACATTTTACATAATTTTATATTAAATATTTAAAATAATTTTATAATTAATTTCTATTAAAATTATTTTAGTAAAAAGTGAAATATAAAACAATAAAAAAAATATAATGTTATATATAAATGTATATATCAAAAATATATAACAACAAACTGGACAGAAAAAGGAAAAAAACTAAGACACACAGAATTAAATCAATAACCTTAGACAGCAATTCTACAGTGGTAGCTCTTGTGTGACTTAGCGGTGGTTAAATATTATTATTATTATTATAAATATATTATATTATAAATATATTATATATATTTTATCATGTCTTGTGTACCATAGTGCTGAATTAAAAAGATTACACAAATAATTTTATGTAAGTTTGGTCCATTAAAGGTTCATGCAAAAACTGACCCATGATGAATAATAATAATAATAAGGTTCGAGTTCGGATATGTGTGTGTGTGTGTGTGTGTGTGTGTGTGTGAAGTTTCCCATGTTCTCCTCGTGTCCATGTGTATCCTGTGTCACACCCACTGTTCCTGGGATAGGCTCCGGATTCACCCTGACCCTGAGCAGGATAAAGCGGTTATTGAGAGGGAGTGACTAAAATAAAGGTTCAAGGACTCCAAAATTGCAAAAGTGCAGTATTTGGGTTTAATAGAGCAACACGTGTGCCATCACTTTTCACTAGTATACATGATTTTGTGTTGAAGATAATACAGCTTCAGAAGAGAAAAAACACATCTCTTTTTTTATTCAGATTTATTCCAGTCAAAAAAAAAAAAAAGATATGTGTCAATCAGGAAACAACAGATTCCAAGAGTCATGTGAATCAGTAAATTCATGATAAGTTTTGGTGATAATGTACACATTTCATGCATTATCATTCTTCATAACGGTAGATTCACAGCAATAATCAGAAAAAGAAAGTCCATTGCACTTTTGCTTTTCAATCAATCAATTTTCTCACAACTGACTCTTGTAGCACATCTTCCTTATGACTTTATTATAAATCTTATCTAAAAGATTTATATCTTGTCTATACCCACAGTTCTCAAAGTGGGGTCCGTGATGTATGTATGTATATTCATGGGTTCTGTGACTGTATTGCTTTTTCTTTTCTTTTTCTCCTTTTTTTTCTTTTCTTCTTTTTTTTTTGATACATGCTGGTACTGGAGATTACTATCAACTACTATCGAGGTTGTTGTGGTTATTATTTAATTATCATAGGTGTAAGACTTGAAATGAAAGGGGTCAATCCAATACTTACAATCCAACAACTATAAATGTATTGTATAAATAATGCTATATTTAATCTAACTGCAATTTTATTAAAATCAGGAACTGATGTTTCAAATCTACATCCGGAAAGCTCAGGAATAAAAAGCTCTAATGGCTCGAATATAAATCAACATCCTGGTACATATTTGCCTAACTGTCCTTGGAGACTCTTTTACTCTGGAAGATGTCTCTGGGTGCAAAAGGATTGAGAACTTCTGATCTATCCGACTCAGTACATTTCTATGTTCTCCCTCAGCAATGTATTAACACAGTTCTCTCCTCAAGTGTCAGTGGACATCAGCCAACATCATCCTCAATGCACACTTCAACCTTCACTTCCCATAACTTTATCCACATTTACTATACATTATAACACTTTTCTTTCCATTACGTGCAAAAAAAAAAAGCACTAGTTCTGGAGCTTCAGAAAGACCTTTAACATCATAAAGAAAGCCTCCTGTATTTTAAGGTTCATCATGCCAGATCAGATGATATGGAAATCTCAGGCTGTAGACGATTGTGTCAGTTTTATCTTCTGTCTGGTTTGAGAAAAATCGATGAGACGAATCCTTCTGTAATCTCACGGCGCTGTACGAAGAAGCCTCGCGGCTCGCTGGTAAAGCTGCCGGACAACCGTTACCAGACTCCTTGAGTGGGTGGGGAAAATGCCAGAAATTAGTTCACAAAAAGAACCATTTTGAAAAAAAATATTATCTAATAAAGAACACTCTAATAAAACCGATCCAGTGTCTTACATAAGTATTTGCCACCTTGAAAGTTCTTTTCTTCATACACTCACCATCACTTTAACAGGAACACCTTTCCTCCTGCTCATTTATGCAGATAACTCTAGAGACTGCTGTGTGTGAAAAGCCCAGGAGATCAGCAGTTCCTGAAATACTCAAACCAGCCCATCTGGTACCAACAACCATGCCATGGCTAAAGTCACAGAGGTCACAGAGGTTTTTTCCCCCCATTCTGATGATTAATGTGAAGCTCTTGACCTGTATCTGCAGGATTTTATGCATTGTGCTGCTGCCACCCGATTGGCTGATTAGATGACTGCATAAACGTGCAGGTGTATCGGTGTTCCTATTAAAGTGGACAGTGAGTGTATATCATCACTGCTTTGTAAGCTGAGTAGAATTTTCCTGACTGTACCGTTCTTACAAAAACACCATCAGTTCCTTTAATGTTCTAAACATTTATTGTGCTGTTCTATTTGTTGATTTTATTTTCTGGTGCGCTTTCTCCGTGCTGTTTGCTGGCAAAACTCAGCAAGATCCAATTGTCCTCTTTTCCAATTTATGTCTTTATGGCAACTTACCATAGGAACATGAAAACAAAACTGTAGAGCAAACCTTGGCTTGCCAATGTGTCTATGAGTAAACCATATGAGTATTTTAGAAATGGGTTGATCAGACAAAATTAATTTTGGTTTGAATTGGTAATGATCGCACTTGGAAAATTCCTCAAATTCCCAGAATCAACTGAAGTGAATGCATTAAAGAGGTTTTCACTGAAAGTGGTACCTACAACCTCTACAACTGAGTTTGAATTGTCACACCTTCGTAGCCAGAAACAGCAGAACTTTCCCGAAAAACAAAAGCTACAAAAACCGAAAAACTTACCGGCTGCCCTGAGAAAGACAGATGTTCCTGTCCGGTTGAAGGCAAAAGATGGAGGCCATACAGTACAAACAACACAACAGCATAGACAGAAGTCTCCGCTTTAAAGACATCTTCAGCTCAGCAGCCTGAAGAACCTCGCGAAATCACCTTGCGTCCTCTGATATCCGAGTGAGCAGGAAAGCAAGCGGTCGAGAAGATTCCTGTTTTTGGGGCAGTTAAAGTTAAAGATTGATGGTAATGTGTAGCTGAGGAGTGGGCACTGCTGTCTGTAAACAGCCGTCTGGCAACGAGCAAAATAACTGCTGAGCAAGTGCTGTTTTCAATAGCAATGAACAGTCTAGCAGGGATGAATACCACTGCCACATTGTCTGCTGGTGCGAGCCAGGCTTTACTGTGTACACCCTGTAGGATTTCAGATATCTGATCAGCACGGACTCGTGACCGTAGATTTTGGTGCTGCAGGACGAGAATTATAATAATGGCATAGCCTCAAACAAAATGAAGTCGAGACACTATCACACTTGACTTATGCTACAGGCTACTATCTAGTCAGTTTTTGTAGCCCTGTAATAGACAGCTGAGAGTCAAAAACATACAGTCATCCAGTCCGGTCTAGCAGCTTGTTTTGAGTGGTTTTAGATGAGTTCTGTGTTCGACACAGCAGGTATGTTTCCTGTCTCAAGGTTTCTCAATCTTTAACCAGTGTTGCCAGGTTTCAGCTAAATTTCCAACCTAACTACTTCTCAAAAACCACACAAAAGACCTGAAACTAGTCCAAAAAAAAAGGCATTGGAAAAGTGAGACACATTTTTCTTCTTTTTCTCAGCTTTTGTGTGAGGAACAAGGTCACCGTGGTGCGCACGCATTTCTTATGTACGGACATCATCCTCTCCATAATCCACCTTTTCCTCTCCCGGACTGATCTATGCAATATATCTTATAATAAAAATGGTTCTGTACATCATAGACACACTGGCTGTGCTTACACTTTTCCTTTGTTTGCAGAGATCTATTAGATTTAATTCTGATTATTTGCTATGAAACAAAATTTTAGTGGCCGCGTAGTATTTTTAAACTAGCCCAATTTGGTATAAAGTGGCAACCTTTTATTAACTGTCCTGTCCACTGCCCTCCTCCACTGAAAATGTTCATAGCGTGGGCAATGGGGCAGCGTGATTCCTGTCCCAGTGAGCTTCTATTAGTGTTGCAGTTCCCACTTTTGACCACTAGGTGCATTAATAACTCTATGGGGTTAAATGGGGCAGTGAGCATCTATTACATCTAGTATCTAGTACAGTAAAAACTAATTAAAATAGGTAATTAGTATTTCAATGGAATTTAAAATATACGTAGCTGTGAATACACACACACATATATATATATATATGTGTGTGTGTGTGTGTGTGTGTGTGGTTTTAAAACATTTTTATACATAAACATAAGGTCAAAAACAAGTTTCATTTGAGTGTCTTGACTTCACTTGACCTCGGCCCTTTAAATAGTTTTAGGCTGTTAATAATGCTATTCTGATAATGATGCTAGTCTGTTGGAAATCCCTTCCAAGTCCTTCCCACAGCCCTTTCCCTCTTCCCCGTGACTCTCTCATTCTGTTTAAGAGAATTGTACAGACATTACAGCTGAACCAGTACAACAAGTGACATTCTATATACACTGGTATTATTTACTTTAGAGACATGAGAGAGAGTTTGTGTTTGTAAATCAAGAGGTACATTTTAACGAACTTGTCCATTCTTGGTAAAATCTGGACTACACTAAAATCTGGACTACGCTGATAAATGTACACAACATGATAGTGTATTTTATCTATCTGGTTTGTAGGAATGTATCTATATATCATTACTGATAACACACTCTAATAGTCTGTTAATATCTAGAGTTTTGAAGTGGTCTGTGAAATGGAAAAAAAAAATAACATAACACTCTCATCAACATTTCTAAAGCATGTAAATCATATTTGGGTTAGGCTTCAATTTCAAAATAGAATGTTGATGGAAAAAAAAGCATCTTCAAGCAGGAAGTATGCACCAGAGATGGGACTTGGATGACAGCCAGACTGAACAAGGGTCGGACCAGTTAAACCACAGCTGTGAAGAAGAGGCGTCTCCAAATAACATTCTAGCTTCTGACATATGACACTGTTTTTCCTGCTTCAGCCTAATTCGTGGCATCACTGTGGACCATGCGTGATGTGAATTCAATGTAGAGTCTTCTGAGAAAATTTCACACACTGAGGACAGTAAAGGCAACGATGGTCACTCCGAATAGGATTATATCCTTTACAGTGGTGAGGGATGACTACTTAGAGGAGGTGACTTCACCTACTCTGGTCTTCACAACCCCTGCTCAGGAATCTGTAGATGGATTCATAATCGGCTGGATTCTCAGTATTCAGTCCACTCTGATCATCTTTACCAACCTCCTGGTGGCCATCGCTTTGGTCTTGCTGATCCGAAAGGGGGGCAGTCACAGCTGGAGCTTTGTCTTAAACCTGGCCATCGCTGATATCCTAGTGGGTCTGGCTATCACGACCATCGCTACTGATGCAGTTAAAGGACGCGCGGTCTCGCTGCATAAGGAAATGTGCTTGCTGCGCATGTCTTTCATCATCACACCCAGTGCCGCATCCATCCTCACCATGTTCTTCATCTCACTGGACCGGTACTTGACCATCAAGGTGCCACTACGCTACTCACAACTCATGGGCACCAAGATGATAGCCGGCGTGTTGGTGTGTCTGTGGCTGCTGTCGACAGTCGTAGGATTCTTGCCCAATTTAGTAAAGAACATGCAGCACAGCCAGTATGAAAGCGTATGCACCTTCTTCTCTGTCATCAACCCTAAGGGCATCATCATAGTCTTCTGTGCCACCTTCTTCCCCATACTGTCGATCTTCATCTACTTCTATCTTGACATCCTAAAAATCGCCTGGAGCCATCAGCGGCGCATTGAGCAAGCCATGCAAGTGAGTTCCCGCTGCCTCCTGCCAAGTCGTTACTGGGGGCAGGTCAAAGCATTCAGGACTGTCACTGTACTGGTGGGTTGCTTCACCCTCTGCTGGTGCCCTTTCTTTGTAGTCAGCGTGATACAGGTGCTGTGTCCACCATGCAAGCTTTACTGGTTTTTAGAAAACCACCTCTGGCTGCTGGGGCTGGCCAATTCCCTCATCAACCCTCTTGTTTATGCCTTCTGGCAGAGGGAGGTACGACAACAACTCTGTGACATGTTTGCTTGTATTAAAGTCAGTCAGTGCAGCATTACAGGTAACACAGACCAGACGATGATCACTCAAACCAGAACTCTTTAAACCCTGCACTACCTAGTCAGTTCATTTTTAGGAAGCCTGCTATGGTACCTCTCGCTGTGTCAACATGTCCATACTGTGTGTAACAAACAACAGCAGTCTTTCAGTCCTTTCAGTCCGGTGCTCATGGGAAACGGTTGAGTGTTTTCACATCAACGACCGGAAAAGAGTTGTATCCCATAATGGATGTGGAGTCTTGAGAGTCTGTCTGTTTTATTCATGCAATAGAACAGATGGCTTTATTGACTTTTTGGCTCACTTTCTTCTACTTAACTGAAATCAGAAGACAATAAGCAGTTATGGCCTGATGTCTCAATTCCTGTTGTTTGCACTATCAATGTAGATCTTTAAAAGATGGCCATGTCTAACATGATTGATTCAAATGTTTGTATGTGAATTTTGTATAAATACAGACATGTTAACATTGTTTTTTGTTGTTTTTCAAAAGGGGGTTCTCAACTCCAATCTTGAGGGCCCTTTGCCGTATACACTACAATACACCCGATCCAATTCATGAAGGGCATTAACTTCTTCATTTAAAACAAGACTTTTTCAGTACCTTGGTACACTCTGAAATACTGAAAGAAAGTTACTGAACTGACCTGTGGTACCTTTAGGTACAGGTGCAGTAACCTGTGGTTACTGAACTGAACTGTGGTACCTTTAGGTACAGGTACAATAACCTGTGGTTATTGAACTGACCTGTGGTACCTTTAGCGTGTATCTTTTACTTGGGAAGGTGCATGTGGTGTACTTTTTATTAGCTTTGAGATTAAAACTTTTAAAATGTACATCAGGGGTCTTTAAGGTCCAATTATGTACCTTTAAATTATTTTCGTTTCCAGGTGAAAGATGTACAAAGGTACAGTGATGGTACCACCCCAGAAACAAGGAAAAGTACCATTTATTTCTGATACTGTAAATACATTATTCAGGGAGCATTATGCATGATCACAGTTTGGTCCAATAATCTGAAATTGGTAGAAGAAACTTTAGGCAACAGAAACAGCACGCTGGTGTATTGGGATGATTGGGATGAGTATTGGAATGCACTGGGATCCTGTAGAATGGGAGCAGGAATATGTGGACCACCTCACACAAGAAGGTAGTAAATGCAATATGGGTAAAAATGTTGTTCAAGATTGTATATAATGTAAAAGTTGGATATATGAGGATCAGACACACTTTTCACACACTTTTCATGTGTGTTTCTTTACTGCTTTTCTTGGAATAAAGACTTTAACCAATTTCAGAACAAGCCCTTTTAAAACATTAATACTTACTTACTTTAATAATTCACTGATTAGCTGGATTAGGTGTGTTAGAGCCAGGAAAAAAAGCTTAAAGATATGCAAACTAAGAAACCCTGACATAGGTGACTCTTATGTGTGTAGGTGACTTTTATGTGTGTTGTCATTCATTCAATCATCTTCAGTATTCACTTCATCCTGGTCAGAGTTGTGCTGGATGCAGAGCCTATTTTGGAAATACTGGGCACAACAGGGGACACACTCGACCCTCAATGGGACTCCAGTCCATCGCCCATCACAAGGCACACACACACACACACACACACACATATTCACAATGTGATTCACACCTAGGCAATTTAAAGTCACCAATCCACCTGCTGGCATGTTTTTGTGAGGTGAGAGGAAACCAGACAACTCAGAGGAAACCCACACAGACACTAGGAGATCATACAGGATCAAACTGGGGACTCTGGAGCTGTGAATATTCAATCTGACAATAAATTTTCATTAAATTGCAAACTACTAATTATGATTTTACTCTTAGATTTTGTTAAATCCATTCTTCAAAAGATTCACTGAGTTTAATTAGATTTTCAAGATGTCAAGCATAATGTACACTATATGGCCAAAAGTTTGTGGACACCTGACCATCACACCCATGTGCTTTTCAAACATCTCATTCCAGATTATTCCCCCTTCACAGTTATAATAAGCTCCACTCTTCTGGGAAGCTTTCCACTAGATGTTGGAGCGTGGCTGTGGGGATTTGTGTTCATTCA
>CM075017.1:2266906-2279030 GCA_037576675.1 Pangasius sanitwongsei | reverse complement strand
CCACAAACTTTTGGCCATATAGTGTACATGATGTTTGATGATGATGATGATGTTTGCTAGTAGGACTTTTCTGGAATCCTCTATCTTATAGTCATTGTCCATGTAGCGTCACGAGCTAACACCAACTTGAGGTAAGACTTTTATATTTAAATTTAGTTATATTTAATTTTATATATAAAGTTATTTAAAGCATAAATGAAAAACACAATATAATACAAAATACTGTAGTACAAGTACAGTGTATTGTTTTCATTACTGTTTATTATTTTTTCATGTTTGGGTACTATATAACAAGAGCGACGTTGTTTCCACCCGGAAGTAAATAATGAGACGCCCATATTTCGAAGTTTGCTGGCGGAAGTACATGCGTGTGTGCAAGAAAACAATCCTACAATGAAGTAAGGATTCGGGAGTTTCAGTGTTTAACCCTGTTAATAGTATTAGTATTTTTAAAGGTTATGTCTGAGCATGATGAATAATATGGTTGGATGTTAATAAACTATCACTTTGTCTACTGCGTGTGCTGGCTAGTTAGTTTAGCGCTTAGCCACCAGTGTGAGATCCTAGGTATCAAGCTAGCAGGCTAACTCTCTCTCTCTCTCTCTCCCTGTGTGTGTGTGTGTGTGTGTGTGTGTGTGTGTGTGTGTGTGTGTGTGTGTGTGTGTGTGTGTGTGTGTGTTGCTCTCCATACCCAGTCCGCTTACCAAAGTGAAGCTGATCAATGAACTGAATGAGAAAGAAGCTCATCTCGGCATTAAGGACTCAGTGTCGTGGCATGCAGAGTACAAGAACAGCGCCTGGATTTTCATCGGTGAGAGGAAAAAAACTGAAATAATGTAAACATACAACCCATTAAGAGCTTTACTTAGCTCTGTAAACTCTTATCCTGGATTTCTAGAGTGCAAAAAACCTTTATCAGATTATTGGCTATGCTTAAATAAAGCTGATCTCCCAGCAGTGATGACTGTAAGGAATGAAACGCCTGTGGTGTGCTGTTAGAGGAAAATAATCAACAACAGAGTGGTGTGATGCAGCCGGAGGTACTGTTCCCACCCAGAAGTGGATTATTTGCCTATAACAGCACATCCTGAAGTGCTGCTTATTCCTCTTATACAACAGCAGTTTACCAAATATTCAAATGTTTAATTGATTAAATTTGAATGGCGCTTTTTAACCGTTTGTAGTTACATTAAATGTTGTGGATCATCAGCAAAGACAGGTTAGATCCTGTTATCACTTAACAGCTATAAACAGTCGTTCCCTCAAATCTCTCTCTCTCTCTCTCTCTCTCTCTCTCTCTGAGATAATAAGACAAAAAGAAAAAAAACTCAGCTTGTCATGTTACAGAGAAGCCGGGAAGCGCAAATCCCTCTGTCCTGATGACTTTCCCGTGGTGGAAAACTTCCTGACATTGAAAAGCATCCTTGCATAAATGTTAAAAATAAGCGTCTCTTTTTCAGAATGCTCCACCATAGCAGTGATGAGACGTTTCTCCTTGTTAAGTAACACTTTAAACTCTTAGCCATGTATTTTGCGGCGCGTCCACCGTACAGATCCCTGTGAACGAGCTGTTACTATAGAAACAATGATTATTGTAACATTAGAATATTAGCACGAGCGCATGAATGAGCATGAGCGCATAAACCTGTGATGTGAATACAGCTGGAACTACTGTCAGAGCTGCTGTTAGAGAAAATTAATCGACAGCTCTGCGGTGTACATTAGAATATTAGATGACATATTTGCTGATTTGAGTCAGTAAGGATGAGGGTCTGGGCTTTTTACCCAGATGGTGGTGATGCTCCATCTGCTAAAAATGTGCACTGACATAAGAACGAATCCCCGAAAACACTGATAATTAAAGGAATACTCCAGTGTTTTCCAGAATAATCTGTATCTATGGCATCCGTAGTGCGTGTGATCACTAGTGACAAGAAATCCGACATGTATATCAAAGAACAGAAAGCTCGTTTCCTCAAAACAAAAAGGTAAATTTTGCAAATTAAGCTCTAAGAATGCTTTCACATCTATAAGTCCGTTTGCTTGTGAAACTTGTTTTTGTTCGTTGGTCAGGAATGAAAAGGAAACGCGAATCATTGGGCGAGTACGCATAGACATCGCAGAAATGGAGCTGACTCTAAATAAACGATTCCCTAATTCTATAAATAACGAAAACCTTTTGTGTACTTGCTGCAGCTAAAATGTTTCTACTACTCAGTGGGATATAGCCGAGACATCGCATGATATATATTTTATATAGGTTGTACATAGAAGACATAAAAACACCTGATGAAGTTCATTTTCTTTAGAAAGAGGTAGTACTGAATTAACATGCCGAGGATGTACTTCAAGCCACCTGAAGGAACGGAATGGCTTCGTCACTGCGGCGGTACCTGGTACCTTTTCCTGGGGTACATTTTGGTACCGTTAGCGTAGGGTAAATCATCGTTGCATTATTGGGTGTCATTTATCAAGCTGGATATGTACGGATTTAGTTGTAAATCGTTCGTACGAGCGTTCAGACAAGAAATTTGGTATTCATGGAAATCCCATGAATTCAGAAAACCTCAGTGTCTTCCTAACTAATTAACGTAACCCCTGACTTGATCGACTTTAAATCATTTAATTTGCACGGATGACTGCACTTTTATATAGGGAATATAGTGTCGAGTTTAAATTGCTTAATTTTGTATTACATTTACAGCGTTTAGCAGACGCGCTTATCCAGAGCGACGTATCCAAAACACATCCTCATGCTAGTTCACTAGATCAGGGACTAAGAGTAACATGGAGAACATTTTGTAAATAAAAAAAATATATATATATATTTTGTTGGCATTAATTGAAGAAAGGAATCGGGTCCCTGGATGACTAGTGGTTCGGCCTGGGTTCGATTCCCAGCCAGGGAACAGTGCAACGCGGACCAAAGATCCACCTTGGCGACCCCTAACAAGAGCAGCCAAAAGAGGAACAACAACAATTAAAGAAAGAAATTAAGACAAATCAAACTAATCATTCAGTAATGACTATAGAAATGGCGGCGTATAAACGGAGGACGGGCCGCTGTGTCTGCCCAGAGCCGTAAGCCGTAAACAAATGCCTCAGCTGACGGAAGATTTCGCGCGCACGTATTATTATTATTATTATTATTATAAATATTAGCCTATGCATTATTAAATATTTTTCTTGGCATAGTAGTGAGTCAAAATAACTTCCACTTCTGCCTTTCAGACTTTACCCTGATCACTCATTTCGTGCTCCTCGCCGTCTGTGCGCTTTGCCTTTTATGGAGTTTTGTGGGCGTCACTACATGCAAATGAGCTGTGTCGGAAACGCGCGTTGCACTTCATGGGTGATCAACGTACACACACACGAGAGCACGAAGAAAATCAGTGTTTGCGAAGCTTTTGTAAATCTGGCGGAAAATCTCAGTTCATTCTGACTCGCACACGACTTCAGTAAAAGACCGATCAGTGAGACACAATGTGTGTTATATCGTCTTTTTAAAGCTACAGTGGAATACGGTGCTTTTTTTTTTTTCTCTCAGAGCTTACGCTACAGGTGCCTGGGATGGAGTTAGGCTGAAAAAACAGTGCTGTATTCCTATAAACATGAGCATGATTAGCGTTTCTCCCTGCCAACGTGACTTTGTCGTAACCTGCAGGTGGATTTCCGTACGAGCTGACAGAAGGGGACATCATCTGCGTTTTCTCCCAGTACGTCCAGTTTCTCTTTACTGTACACTCTTTCTTCCTCCTCTCCAGTGTTAACGAAAAACACACCACTCGTTCTGCGTCTTCTCTTTCGTGGCAGGTACGGAGAGATCGCCAACATTAACCTGGTGCGGGATAAGAAGACGGGGAAGTCTAAGGGGTTTTGTTTTCTGTGCTACGAGGATCAAAGAAGCACAATTCTGGCCGTGGATAACTTGAACAGCATTAAGGTAAAACGCGGCTTCACCGGACACTCGACTCGCTGGTTACATTTTGAAGCTCTGAATAGAGAACCAAAAAAAAGGCGTATCGGATGGGTTTGATTTGCAAGAGACGCCATTTTAGCTCCACTGTTTATTTAAAAAAAAAAAAAAAAGATTTCAAGAAACAACTTTTGGTAATCGAGTGTACGTGAGCTACAATTTAGTTACTTTCCTATTTATAATGAACTATGAACACATTTCTATCATGTTTCAGTGCATTCATAAGGCATACCAGTTGTTATAACTGTTTATACAAATGCATTACATATTATAGCTGGCTATCATTTTGTAATATTAACACAAGTATCAAATGGAAAAAGAAAAAAAAAACCCTACTACAACACACTATAGCTTTTGTCAGTTTAGTGCCCTATCTATATATTGTGACAAATAAAACATTGATTTGATTTGAAATTTTTTTTTATTTGTTTCTGGTGTAAAAGCTACTTAAAAAAAAAAAACACAACGCCCTAAGACTGTCTGAACGTGACTAGATTTTCATTCGTACGTTTTATAAACGCTGCTTATAATGCATTTCTGATAACAATTAATAAACACGTGGTTATAAATATAGTTATAAACTGTAATGGCTTTTCATAAATAATTACAACACTGAGTATAATGCTTTATTCATGCATCATAACACGTTCTGAATATATGTAAGTCCTTCATAGAAAGTATGTGACGTGACATCGTGCGTTTCTTTTGTCCCTCATCGGCACCACATCACGTTTGCCTCCACAGATTAAAGGCCGGACGCTGCGTGTGGACCACGTGTCTAATTACCGTCCACCCAAAGATTCCGACGACATCGACGATGTGACCAGACGGCTCAGGGAGGAGGGCTGCGCTCCCAAAGAGCGTTCTTCGTCCGAGTCGGAATCGGAGGACGGATGTGTTTTACCGCTGAAGAAACCAAAAAAGGGTAAGCCATTCGAAACACAGCCGAGCAACACGTTCACGGAGGCTTACAAAGCGTTACGGAGGATGCGTACGTGTGTAACGTGATCTGCCCCAACAGATAAAAAAGAAAAGAAGAAAAAGAAGAAGGAGAAAAAAGAAAAGAAGAAGGAATCCAAAGAGGAAAGGCGCGCGACGCAGACCGACTCGCCCTCGACTCCGTCGACGGCTGTGAGGGTGAAGAAGGAGAAAGAGGACACGGGTTATGAGAAGTACGTCCTGAAGGGGGCGCAGGAGTCCAGAGGCCAAGAGACGAGGGACTCGCGGGAAAGACCGGAGGATCAGCACGGAAATCACAGGAGAGGAGAGAGAGAGGGGGACAGGGAGGACGAAAGGAGGACGGGAAAGAGTAGAGACGAGGCGAGAGGCAAAGACGAGCAGCGTCCGCGTGAGAACAGAGAGAGAGACAGGGGGAGAGAAAGCGAAAGAGAAAGAGAGAAAGTCAGAGAGAGAGTTAAGGACAGACATCGAGAGAGAGATAGTGAAAAAGAACGAGACCGAGAACGACACTATAGAGACAGGGAAAGAGAGAAATGGAGAGACCGCGACTCTGACCGAGAATACAGACGCAACTGAAACAAAGAACGTTGGAGTTTTGTTTCTGATCCACTCGAGTTTCCTGTTTAGTGCTGTGACATCATAATGTGTGTGTTTGTGTCAAATACTGTAAATAAAAATTTTTTTTTTTTTTTTTTACACACTCGTGTCATTTGACATATAAATATTTTATTATTGATACAAATGATACAAGTGATACAAAGAGCAAAATAGATTTATGGTACTAGTACAGAAATCCCCCCCAAAAAAAAAATCATAAGTGGTACCATATATAACTTTAGTTCTGTCAAATAGCTGATAAGTATTTTTATTATTATTTAAAAAAAAAAAAAAAAAAAGGTTACACAAGACTGAACAGATGATGTACACGTTATCATCTTGTACCCGCTCAACAGGAATTTAACAGCACTTCTTCATTGCTATTGTTATTATTATTATTATTAATATTATTATTATTACAATCAAATCATCTCTATAGTCACATGATCACTGGAAAAGGAAAAAAAAGAAGCAAAACTACACAAATATACTCTGCATAAATTACTAAAGAGAGCAAAGCTGCGATTGGTTACGAGCATGGAACATAACCACCAATGAGGAGGTGGGAAAAATGTTGAGTCGGTAGAATTCGGAGCGCGTGAACGTTTTCCCAATTGATGTTCAACCGTTTAAAAAAAAAAAAAAAAAAAAAGACGACAGGACGAAGGTTAAGCGCTATCTGCGGTTCGATCGCCACACTTACTCAACGTCCTGCGATTGCACGCACCGACGTGATAACTTTTTTTCTTTTCTTTCTTTCTTTCTCCTGAAATCTCTTCTCTCTGCTCTGTTGTAATCAACGGCGTGTTAATAAAAACTGTCGCAGTGTGGTCTTCGGAAGCAGCTGAACCGTTTCAACTTCGGCAAACCGGACAAGGCTTCAGATTAAAGAAATCAGAACCGATCATAAAACTACAGCGAAGAAAACAAAACACTGTTTTCACTTTTGTTTTAGAAAACACCAGAAGTTGATTTTTAACCCATGTATTCAGTAGGGCTGGGCGATACGATGATGTAATATCAACATCGCAATAATGATGTCACAACTCGCTTTTCTGAGATATCCTGATAACTTTATTATTTTTTTTTTTTTAGAAAATTAAACACTTAGGGGAAAAAAAAAAACTGACTGGAAGCAGTTTATACTTTAAAATTGTAAAATTTTCTATATTTAAGTTTTTTGTGTTAATTTTTTAAATAAATAAATGTTTTTTAAATATAAAAAGGCAAGTTATAAACTTGTCTATTAATAACAAACAAATTTTTTTTTTTTGCAACACTACTGTATTTCTGGCGGTTTGTGAGCAAATCTCGTGTATCGTAGCAAAGCCTTCAAGGATCATGATATATACGATGTGATATTTCTGTCATATCGCCCATTCCTAGTATTACGGGTTATTGTGAATTCTGCGTGGAAATCCTCAAACAAATGGTTTCACTACGTTTTGATTCGCCAGTTGCTCAGCCATGGAAATTCAGCATTTCTATTCCAAAGTTACAATTAAAGTTTTTCAATTTCCCCAGTTTATTAGCGGAGATCCAGCCACTGAATATTGATGCCTTGCGTGCAAACTGCGGCAAATTCATCATCAAACCACCTGCTCCCTTCATCAGAATGAATTTATTCAGTGCCTTGTCCAGTCCTATTAAGCTGTGCGTATAATGTCGGGGGTTAGAAACCGGGCTGGCGCTGTTTTGACAAAGCGTGTGCCGGGCAGCTAAGGGTGGAAAAAAGGAAAAAGGAAAAGAAAACCAGCATTTATTTCTGTAAAGCTGCTTTGTGACAATGTCCATTGTTAAAAGCGCTATACAAATAAATAAAACTGAAAACCCAATTAGCCGTGAGGTGTTCCTCCATCTTGTGGTGCATGGAGCCTTTGCGGATTTACGGTCCTTATGAACTATTCCTGCAGATATCTTTTTTTTTTTTTTTTTTTTTTGTCAGGGGTAAATAGAATAAAATGCATAGAAGCTGAGCTTTCACACAAGCTGAGGTTCTGTGCTAGAAGGTTCTGAGTTCAAATCCCAGGACCAGGACCCTCAGTGAAGTTCTTGGACTCTATTCCGCCTGACCTGTAGGTCACCTCGGTTAAACATGTCTGCTGAATCGATAAATGTAAAAGACTAGCTCACCTGCAGAGGACCGTCTCGTTATTAGTCTACAGCTGGTTTTAGACTGTGCGATTCTGTATTAGCGGATTGTTATTCACGCTGTACGACTTCCTGATAAAATCCTGGCCGAATTCTAACAAACTGCGCTACAGCAATGTGTTCTCCATGTCTGATTACACGTTAACGATCCGACAGATAAAGAAAATTACACCGTTCTGTTTACCTCATCAATCAGCAGGATCTGGAAAAGCCGGTGCAGACAAAGAAAGCGAGCTTGAGATAACCACTATCTATTTTTTCCGCCCATTAGCATGTTTCGTTACATTTCGCCATCACCACACTTTGTAGACATCCCCTAAGTATCGCATCGTCCGATTCCGTCCTGCTATCGGTGGCTTTCAGACGAGCGCCGTAGCAGCTCTCTATGGTCACAATGGAACTAAAATGGCCGCCGGTGAGCACTTCACATTATGCGTTCAGACTAGCAGGTGAAAAAAACGACAGGCGACCGTTCATCTTCTATGCATGCGTGCAACACGGAGCTGCGATTACAGCGACAGTGCGATGAGCAACATGCGAGTTTAGATTCTCAACTGTACGTGAATTATTCAGAATGCGGTAAAGTGACAAATCCAAACGATCAACTCAAATGATTCCTCAGACCAATCGTATGGCGCGAGCGGTCTGACGTTGCTTCAGTTTCCCACTCACAACTTTACATTTTTATCTGCAATTAGTTCTCGTTTACTGTCTGATGCACAAATACCGTAGTTTCATCTCATCCTGTCATACAGGACCGCTCACTAACTGTGTATAGAGACATTACGAAGTTTGGAAATAAGTAGCAGAGATCGTTGGTGCGTCTGGTGAGTGTACGTAGCTAGTACAGTTAGTAATCTGCTAATACTAACAAATCTAATACGAATCGTAGCGCATTAAAATTTCTCATGGCAACGAAATAAAAACATTGGACCGATGGACAGAACAGTAGCGCTCGCTCCACGCCCACGAGAAACAGGCTAAGACCACTGATCTCAACCTACAGCTAAGGAATTCACTTACGATGTGCGACTTTTGTCTGCGACTGCAAAACCGAAAGTGAGAAATCTTACAGAGAAAAGCCAGCTTTCGTCTGGATGAGTTGCGAACGACAGTTAAGACTCTTGATTCCTAGCGTAGCGTAGCGCAGCTGTCGACGTTTATTACAAGTCTGTTACAATACACTTTCCCAACACATCACAGGCATCGGGATACGTTTTTCGAACTTTTTTTTTTATTTTAAATAATTACAAACTAGAAAGCAGTTGATTTGATGTTAATGTGCGGAATTTTTAAAATGGAAAAAAAACTAATGAAAGTTAAATGTAAAAGATTTTTTTTTTTAATATCGGTTATCATTACAATTATTAGAACTTATTAATTTTCCCTGTTTCAGGTTGAAGTCGTTCATTTAGACATTAAATAATCACAGAAACACCTTCATGTATGCTGGAGTGATATTAGTGTCCCGTCGACCAGCCCTAATTTGTGTGATTTTTGCCAAAATGGATTCAATGCGCAGGAAATTCATCAGCAGGGGACATTTTGTGTAATTTAGCATCACTGTGGGTTTCATGAATGTCTGGAACACCACTTCCACGCTCTATTATCCATCGTTCTAATTAGGCTATCGAGTTGCCATGACAACAGGGTGATTAAAACCATATTTGGAAAGCGGACACTGGCTAGAGCAAGACGAGCTCGCAAAATAAACCTGAACATTTCCTTTAAGTCTTACACAACACACAAAGTCCATTAACACAAAGACACACAATAACCACGACTGGCTACCGTTCCAGAGGAAACAATACGGACTGACATTTACATTAGTTTTTTTTAAATAAGTGTGACAGAAAGAGAAGGATGACTTGTGAAGCTGAGAGAATTCATGCTTTTGTTAAACTGAAGACCACCAGGGTCCTGAGATCGATGCAGTCCACTCACAGACATGTTTGACATCAGAGGTATTTGTGTAGAGGTTTGGATTTTTTTTTTTTTTTTTTGTCTAGGCTACTGCTGTGGAGATCTGGAGGTTTTATAAAGCATGTTTCACAATCTTTTTTTTTTTTTTTTTTTTTTTTTTGTTCCCCATAATGCCATTATTTCTGAATAAGGCTCTTTTAATTCAGAGTCCTGGATTACAGACCTGAAATTCAGCAGGAGCCCTGTTGGGCTCGGAAAGGTTGGGGTTGTATACAAGTAAGGCGCTGCAAGGTTGATTCACAAAGGAGATGTGTTAAAAAATAATAATAATAATAACAATAAAAAAAAAAAAAAAAAAAGGTGTCCCAAATAATCTCTCAGAGTTGCAGTTTAAAAAGCTGGAGCACAAATCAAGCTAGACTAAACAACCCATTTAAAGAGACAGAACAATAGCACACAGCAAATAACAAAACTATTTTTTTTTTTTGGGAATATTTACAAACTGCGTCATCTTGATCGTTTAGAAAAAGAAAAGAAAAAAAAATTTAGGTAAGGAACAAAACACAGACAATCCTGAAACCCTGGACTGCTCCAATGCAGCTAATGTGCATCCAAGAGCAGTTAGCAGTTAGCTGATGCTCATTTATCTTAGCATGCAGGCTCATATTGTTTACATGCAGTCATCAGGAACTGGACTACGAACGTAAGATACCGAGCCCGGAGTACCACAGTTCGAAAACATTCAAGTATCAAGATTCAAAACATACAGTATATGAGGATATTTATTTCAGTGATATGGGGAATAGCGTATGGCTGCAAGGGCTCGAGACAAACTGGCTGTATTTATTTCACTTGATTAATGATCCAAACCTTGGCTCCGGGTTGGAGGAAGGGTATGCTTGGTGACTTATCAAGAAATCTCTTATATTCCAAGTTCCACCAAGAGGTCATTCACACCGGGCAAAGTTTCCATAATTATCCAGTGGTGGTGATGATGTGAGAAATGATAAACATTTATAAACACAACTAAAACAGTTGAATATGCAAGAAGTCGTGCATTTGCCTGACAGACCTGGTGGCTCACAAGTGCAGTCAAGTTGCAAGTTAACTTTATTTCCACCATGTACACCATTTACTGGGAGCTGCACACACTTAGCATCTTAGCATCTACACAGTCATGATTCGATTTGGAAAGTCAGTGCAAAATTTCATGTCACACGTATGTTGTGTGAAGCAGCCGTGCTTTGAAAAAAAAAAAAAAAAAAGAAAAAAAAAAAAACCTCTTTGAGGCCCGTCATCAGGCCCAGATCCAGTCGCTGGACCGTAGCAAATGGAGTCTTGGCTGCAGACGTCCCGTTGTAGACAGGGCCATGTTCCATACCTTAACTCGGACCGAAGCCGTTTGTGCACCATCTTGCGAGGAATAATTCTTGAAAAGTCACATGTACACAAATGTATACATCTCCCAACCTGTCGAGGTACAACTGTCAATCCCTGGGAAATGCCATTCTGTGGAGTGTGGACTGCCACCTCAGCACATGGAAATGGTCACATTGATGCCCAGGTTGCCATTGTCAGCAAACAGGTGGGCGATGGAGGTGTCAAAGACGAGGCAGTCGCTGTTCATGATTGCTGCAGCTACACCGTCGTGAATAGACCGTGGCGTAGCTTCCCACGTGAGCCGCCTACGGTTGCCGTTCAGCTCGAGGCGGTAGGCGAAGTTCTCAGCCTGTTTGCGAGTGCCAATGAGGAGCACGATCGCAAAGAACTGCTGGTGGCCTTCGTACTTCTCCTGCTTCTCCAGCACCAGCATGAAATGGTGGCCGAAGCAGGACTGCATCATGACCCAGTCCACCGCACCAGGCAGGTTGATGTCTGTTGCCAGGAAGACGATGTCCTCGCCTTGCAGTGTGGTGATGGATTTGTGGGCGTGCATGAGGTGGGGCATGACGGCTTCCAGGGAGCCCTGCCATTTGCAAGAAGCGCCCGGGCAGGGGCAGGTGTACGGGCGGAACTCGCAAACTTCCTCGTGCTCCGGCTTCTCACTGTGGTGCAGCGACAGCAGGCAACCCGCCGAGGCATACTACAGAGAGGGAGAGAAGAAGGAGGCAAATAAGAACGGGGACGACACGTTAAATCTGGAATATATACTTGCTTTTATGTACACATGTGTGTATGCAAGATGGCTGCGCGTGTATCCTGCGGTTAGATTAGTAAATGCTTTCGAATGTAAGGCGAGACCCATTTAAGCTCATGACAACAATCATGACGACGGCAGAAGGCTTTAAGGAGCAACAGGGCTTGAGGGTGCGTTTATCATCACTTGGAAACCTGATGGACAGAGATGTTTTGGCTTTGACGTGCCGCTACTTCTGCATGCACACGCAAAGTCAAGTATAAACCAGGCCTCTGAATAACTGGGAAAGAAAAAGACACATCACGAAAAGAAAGCATGGAGCAGAATCAAGATGGATGAAAAATAAGGGGAACGAAGATCAAAGAGAATAAATTATAAAA
>CM075017.1:2239760-2253898 GCA_037576675.1 Pangasius sanitwongsei | reverse complement strand
CGCCTCGCTACGTAGAGCGGTCAGCCTCACGCCTCGCTACGTAGAGCGGTCAGCCTCACGCCTCGCTACGTAGAGCGGTCAGCCTCACGCCTCGCTACGTAGAGCGGTCAGCCTCACACCTCGCTACGTAAAACGGTCAGCCTCACGCCTCGCTACGCAGAGCGGTCAGCCTCGCGCCTCGCTACGTAGAGCGGTCAGCCACGTGCCCTCGCTACGTAAAACAGTCAGCCTCACTTCTGGCTCCCTAAAGCGGTCAGCTTCGCTACGTAGAGCGGTCAGCCTCACGCCTCAATACATAAAACGGTCAGCCTCACGCCTCGCTACGTAAAACGGTCAGCCTCACTTCTGGCTACGTAAAGCGGTCAGCTTCGCTACGTAGAGCGGTCAGCCTCGTGCCTCAATACATAAAACAGTCAGCCTCACTTCTGGCTACGTAAAGCGGTCAGCTTCGCTACGTAGAGCGGTCAGCTTCGCTACGTAAAGCGGTCAGCTTCGCTACGTAGAGCGGTCAGCCTCGTGCCTCAATACATAAAACGGTCAGCCTCACTCCTGGCTACGTAAAACGGTCAGCCTCACGCCTCGCTACGTAGAGCGGTCAGCCTCGCGCCTCGCTACGTAGAGCGGTCAGCCTCGCGCCTCGCTACGTAGAGTGGTCAGCCACGTGCCCTCGCTACGTAAAACAGTCAGCCTCACTTCTGGCTCCCTAAAGCGGTCAGCTTCGCTACGTAAAGCAGTCAGCCTCACGCCTCAATACGTAAAACGGTCTGCCTCGCTCCTGGCTACGTAAAGCGGTCAGCCTCACTTCTGGCTACGTAAAACGGTCACACACACACACACACACACACAGCTGATGCAGTGCTGCAGGTCAATACAGTTTTCCACACACTGCTGCAATCTGCTCAGCACACAGTCAGGATACACAGGGTCACCCTGTTGTGATGATGATGATGATGATGATGATGGTGGTTCGAGCAGATGTTTCAGTAATGCTATAACACACTTACAATATCCCTGACACAATTTATGATTTTGATTCATAAGGCAACAATTTTATATATGAAGATACCACTGAATCTGCTACGATATGATATACGACTCATTTTAATCATCACCTTTTGATTTTAATCAATGCATCGATTAAAAAAAAAAAAAAAAAAAAAATCATTGACACGTTACAGCCTTACTGGTTATACGTTATTACATTAGCTACCACTTTGGTTTCTATCTAAATATCCAGGCAGTCCTACTGAAGCCTCCAAAGAACAGCACACGCTACATACAATGACGTAAAAAAGCTCTAATGGCGTCACTGTCACTGTTCCAACAATGGAAAATATAAATATAAATATTATTGAGCCACGTGTTCGCATTATGCTCAGAGTTCAGCGGTAGTTCTTTCTTCACGAAACTTCCGACGACGGAGGAAGGGCTCACTCGTTCATCCCAAGGCGTTCTATTAAAGTGAATCACATGGCCCTGCTGAAACTGGAACGCCCATACACACCTGCGGCTGCACGTCGGCGAGCGAGTCGCCCTCCCAGCAACTCATCTGTGAAATGAATTACAGCCGAGGAGAATGCAGAGCTCAGTGATATTACGAGGGAGGCGCTGTGATTGGGTAGAGGGAATTTTTTTTTTTTTAATGCTGAGGGCACGGTGTTAAGATGGGCTTTTGATCCAGCTCATGCGTAAAAACGTTACGGGTTTTCTCATTAATCCCACGTCTTTTTTTTTTTTCTAACTGGCAGAGAGAGAACGGCGAGCTTTGTGCGAGTCCTGCGCGCTTCACGGATTGATGTGAAGAGCCATTTGTCTACACGAGCTCGAGCATGAATGAAGAAGAGCGTACGCCGTATTGACCCGGTGTCTGAGCAGAATGCATGCTGCTGAAACACTGCACTTGCGCGGCCCGGGATAACCGATCCCGGCCTACACGGAGCGTCCGGCTCTTCAACTGGCTTCTCGCGTATTATCACACCTGACTGGTCAGAAGGTGCGCGTTAATTTATCTCGAACGGCAGCTCTGACAGTAGTGCCAGCTGTAATTCGAATCGCGGGTTGATCCTGAAGAGCTAGTTCTAATGTGCCGTCATTTCTCTAGCAGCGATTCATTCACGAGGCAAACGCTCCGTATAAACGAACCCTAATAATAAACAGAGAAACAAAAACACGGCGTTTAACACACAGAAAGAAAAACAGAACTGTCGACATGCTTAAGTTTCTGTTAGGAGATGTTTATGTAACATTTAGGGAAGGAGTCTCCAGTGTCGGTGCTTTGTGACTTCTCCACTACGGGAAATTCTTCATGGAGTTTGCGTTTTCCAGTGAAAAGCGGACCACACTATCGTTGATTATTTTCCTATAGCAGCATGTCCCATCATGTTTTACGCCTTACTTCTTATCCTCACTTTTATTCTATTATAATACATTACCTTATCACTTCATTGTTATTCACCTTTTCTGTTTATGTACATCACGCTGAATGACCTCCGTGTATGAAAGGTGCTATACACGTAAACCGGGCTTAGGGCGTTTTCACCCTTGGCCCAAATACTCGACTCTGGGCTTGTTTGGGGGCGTGGCTCGCAATCGCAGGTTTGCGCTCATACACACGAATTCCTCCTGAACCATATCTCGATTGCGCAATTCCATAACTCACTTTTGCAACTAGGTTAATTATTATTTTCATGTAGTACCGACACTCGAGCGGCGAAGAAAACCACTTTTTTGGATGCCATCGTGTAGGAATACCTACAAATGAGGAAGCAGTCCCGTTTACGATGACGTTCGTCTGTGCAGGTCGGCATGAGGCGTGAATGACCTTTTGTGATGCCCACATCGCAAGCGTTTGCACCACAAAGGTCAGCTCGTTAACGCCCTCCAGGTCTAAGAGAGTCTGGTTTAATATATCGATAATCAGAACGACCCTTTTCCCGGGATCATGAAAGTAGAAACAGGAAGTTTGGAGTTAAATCACGTGACTTGGCGTGCGGCCCTGTACGCGGATAACGTCTACACCTTATGCAGACCGCTCAGAAGCCCAACAGGACCAGGGTTCGGATATCTGGACTGCTCCCGGGCTCAAAAACAGCGTTCACACTTCACCGATCGTACCAAACTCTGGGCTCAAATGGCTCCAATTAATCCGGGAAAAAAATAAATAAATAAAATAAATAAATAAATAAATAAAAAAATCGCATGTAACAGTGTGCATCAGGAATGTTGTGACATGAAGCATTGCCATTGTCATTGTAATGATAACATACCAACAGCATTCGATTTCACAATCAACTTCCCGAACATGAAGTTCATCACACAATCTAATCACTGTAACAATTTTTTTTATTGTACTCATCACGGTGTGATAATATTCTCCGTCATGGATTTTACAGTATAACCACAGTTTTAATTGTGTTCATACTACTTTGTGTCAATGCGACAGCCAAAAATAATTGTAAGCACAACTCAAATCATGCTCTTAATTTCCTCGTAAGAAGAGTTTTTTTGTTCAGTTTCATGTACTTACTGTCCCAAGCTATGCATTTCCAATTAAATCAATTTGTCATTATGACATTTCAGTCGTAGCATCGCTGTACTTTCAGGTGGTATCTGTATCAAGGTCAACACAACAACAGACTCCCAACGCACCTTTGCGCATCCAAATAAACAGCCGAGACACCGTGGTCCGAGGCTGTGCTCAAACTGCAGGGGGAAAATCGCATTTATTTCTTCAATCTGATTTTTAGACCGAGCGCCTGCCTTGAAAAAGTCCAAATCAAATTTGGTGCTCAGACTCATTTACTTGACGATCCATCCATTCGTGCTGCTCTTGTCACAAAGCTCTGACGTCAGACTGCAGAAAACCAGCTGGTGTGAACGCTACACGCGGCGCTTCACAATTACGTGACCTGAAGTCAACAAATAAAAAGAACAGGAGAAATCGGATTTGCACGCGAATGAGCTGCTGGACATTTGTGCCGAGGATGAGATTTTGCGTCAGTAGCCGTTTTCATTTCAACCTTCCCTGTGTAGAATCCAGCCACTGTAATCACTCCCTGAAGCGGTTCTTCCTGGAAGGCTGTCTTATTTACACAACACACCTCTGAATCGCTTCGGGCTGCAGGAACGCAAATATACACGTAACACACGTTATCAAGAGCTCCGAGTGCCTGACTGAGTGTCAGGAAGGTTTCTAACCAGCAGCGCCTCGTGACCGTAGATACTGACGTTGCTGGACGACATTAATAATGACGCAGCCTCAAACAAAATGAATTCGAAAGGCTATCACATTTGTACATACGCTATAGGCTAGTATCTAGCGAATTTTTAACCCCGTAACAGACAGTTGACAGTCAACAACATACAGTCATCCACATGGTTTGCCAGATTTCGACGTACCTTTGTTTAACTGTTTTTCGATACAGCACGTGCCTTTCCCTTCACACAGAGGAGCTAATATCATTAACCAGCCCAACTACATCTATTTAAAAACAAAATTAAAAAATCCCATAAAAAAAAGACCTGAAACTAGCCTAAAAGAATCGTGCATTGAAAAAGGGAGACGCATTTTTTCTCAGCCTCTGTGTGGGAAACAAGGTCTCCGTGGTGCGCACGCATTTCTGATGTACGGAAATTATCCACCCCATAACCCCCTTTTCCCCCTCACTCAATCTTTGCAATATATGTTACAACAGAAATGGTTCTGTACATCACAGACACACTGTCTGCGCTTACACTTTGCCTTTGCTTGCAGAAAATTATTACATACAATTCCAACTGCTTTGTTACAAAACAAGATCTTTGTGGATGTCGAATATTTTTAAACTGGTTCAACTGGGCATATTAAAAAAAAAACAAATGCAACCCTGCCTACTTGGTCATCAACGCTCCTGTACGCTGCTCCTCCTCCACTGAAAATGTTCATAGGTTGAGCGTGGGGCACCGTGATTCCTGTCCCAATGGGCCTCTGTTAGCGATTATTCCCATTTTCGAACACTATGTGCGATAATAACTCAATGGGACAGCGAGTACACCGCACCACAATCTAGAAATGCGATCAAATCAACGGAACGTCTGTGTGTATCTGTCAAATAGGAACATTTTTTTTAAAAGAAGAGGTGATCAGTATTTCAGCGGAACTGAATGTGTATGGAGCTGGGAACGAGTTGTGACCTGACATTTGTTGAAAAGCTGATTTTATATACACGTGCATGGAGATTTGCCACGTTTATCCCTACAGACGAGCCGAAACTTTCTAACTGGGGGCAAAGTTCTAAGTACGAATCTTCTGTATTAGATGGCTGTAAGATCAGCAGTACGGAGGAGAGAAACACTACCCACAAGCCGAGTGTCACGATCAGCTTTCAGAGTCCTGTGGCAACACAGAGAGGATACAACTTTAATGCAGCAGTGATGCAATCAGAGACGCTACAATGCGGTTACAAAAGAACAATGTCTTCTACGTGACTTTACGACATGCAACACGTAGATACGGAGCGACGGACCGAGATGACCGTTTTGTTTGTTTTTGTTTTTTTAAACTGTATTGCTGGCAGTTTATGAGCAAAACTATACATCACGATACACGTCCTGTATCGTAGAAATGCCTTCATGAATCGTGATATAATATTTCCGTCATATCTTCCAACGCTAATCACGAGATGACGTTTTTAACGAGTAATTAAAATCTGGAAAAAAGCAAACACTGCATTTTGATCGAAGGTTCCAGAAAAGTAAGGACCCTCTTTTAAGTGATTGATGCTGATAAATCATGCACAAGACAACCAGGGACTTAAAAATAATAATAATAATAATAATAATAATAATAATAATCTTTGTCTTTAAATCCTTCCTAAACATAATATCCGACTTCCTGGTGATACCGAACTGTCGTGGTTTTACGACAAGCAGCTACTTCTGTACAGCAAGCTTTCTAGTCGTCCTGCTTTCATGAGCGTAAGTGTGTGTTGATGACGTTACGAAGCTTACATGGTGATAGTGATGGAATATAAATATGCCTGTATTATGATCTTGATCTCCCACAGCTGAGTAGAACTGGTGTCAGTACAGGACTGAAACACTGGAATGGTATCACATGGGATTTTAGAAGTTTGCCAATCTAATCTGCGGATGTATTTCAGGAGGTGAACGTGTGTGATGTCGGAAAGACACCATGGTGCCTCTGATGTGGTGAATAATCTGGAAACAGAAGCTGTTGGTCAGCATCAGTTGATATCCAGAGCTGGGATATCAGTTTTGGGGCAATAATGAAGAAAAGGGGAAGAAAAGGTGGAAGAAAGGAGGAATTAGGGCAACTTTAGAAGTTCACCATGTCTGTTGGATCAGCACACACCTGTAGGATCACACTACTCTCACCTGTCTGCTGGTGTAGGAAACACAGGTGAGGATGTAGGAAGCGAACAGATGTGACATCTAGTCAAGTTATTATTATTATTTTTAACTCAGGTCTGGTGAACTCTCTTGGCTCGCGTGGTGTAAATAAACATGGAGAAAGTTTCTTGTTTTGTTTTTTTTTTAAAGCTCTTACCTTACAAGGAAACGGCAGCGTGGATGCGACTTTCTCCATGGCCAGGTTCCTGATGCTCGGCGTGAGCGGCCCGCGGCATGTCGGGCAGCAGCTCAGCTTCTGTCGGCACTGGTTACACACCAGGTGTCCGGCCTGGCACTGCAGGATCGGCGGCAGCACGTAGTCGAAGCACACGGGACACTCAAACAGCGCTGTGAGCTCCGCAGACTGGCCGGCTAGCGCGGAGTGTGGCAAGGCCACGGCAGCCACCGCGGGGACCGAGCCGGCCACTGAGCCCGACACCCCGGCTGCTGCCGCCGCCGCCGCCGCTGCTGCTGCTGCCGCCGCCGTCGCTGCTGCTCCTCCACCTCCACCACCACCACCACCTCCTCCACCTCCTCCCGAGCCTCCATGCTTGTTTCCTCCCGCTTTGCCGGCTCCGAGTCCTCCAGCCGCACCACCCGCTGAGGACGGACGGCTCATGGCGAAGCGGTTAAAAACTACGAGGCGTTAAAACGACGAGTTCAACACATAGAAGCGTCGGTAAGCGGACGCAGTATCTTCCGACCAGAAATCCCCCCCACCCCAAACCCCCGCAGAAACAACATGGCCGCCACGGTTTGAGAGCGAGACGCAACGCTGTCTGTGTGACGGAAGTGTTTTCAGCCAATCACATGAGGCTACGTAACATGTATGTACTTGGGACATGTAGTACTAAGAAAGTTATTGACTCCTGATCTCTCAGACGGGTATAACAAACACACTATATGGCCAAAAGTATGTAGACACCTGACCATCACCATCACTCCACACACACGTGTTTCCTCCCCAAACTGTTGCCACAAAATTAGAAGCACACAATTGTATAGAGTGTCTTTGTATGCTGTAGCATTACAGTTTCCCTTCACTGGAACTAAGAGGCCCAAACCTGTTCCAGCATGACGATGCCCCTGTGCACAAAGCGAGCTCCATGAAGACATGGTGTGTGAAGGTTGGAGTGGAAGAACTCGAGTGTCCTGCACAGAGCCCTGACCTCAACCCCACTGAACACCTTTGGGATGAACTGGAACATCGACTGAACCCCAGACCTCCTCACAGTGGAAGTTATTATAACTAAATCTGGAATGGGATGTTCAACAAGCACATATCAGTATTATGGTCAGGTACACATCCTGCATCAGAATAGAGAAAAACTTTCTCGTGAACTGAGTGACTCTGACCGTGGCACGGTTGTCGGTGCCAGCTAGGCTGGTTTAGGTATTTCAGAAACAGCTGATCTCCTGGGATTTTCATACACACTGGTCTGTAGAGCTTACACAGAATGGTGAAAAAAAAAAAAAAAAACATCCACTGAGAAGCAGTTGTATGGGTGGAATGCCTTGTTTCAGAAGAGGTCAGAGGTCAGAAGATCACGATCGGACTGGTTTGAGCTCACAGGAAGGCGAGAGTAACTGAAATAATCACCCTTTACAACCATGGTGAGCAGAAAAGCATCTCAGAAACAAAACTGAATACACATCAGACCTTGTGGCAGATGGGTTACAACAGCAGAAGACCACGTCGGATTCCACTCCAGTCAGCCGGAAACGGGAATCTGACGTTTTACTGGGCACAGACTACTGGTCCCAAACTGGACAGGTGTAAGAGCTGACACTTTTGGTTTCCTATCAGCTCACTGCTGTTTTCCTAAAACCAGTTTGGAAAGTTTGCAGTATTTTGATGAACACTTGCTCTTCTTTGCCTAACCATGATGTATGGGGGCAGTCGTGGCCTAATGGTTAGAGAGTTGGACTTGTAACCCAAAGGTGAATCTGAAGGTCGTGGGTTCGAGTCTCAGGCTGGCAGGGATTGTAGGTAGGGGGAGTGAATGACTAGCGCTCTCTTCCACCCTCAATACCACGACTGAGGTGAGACCCTTGAGCAAGGCACCAAACCCCCGGGTGCTGCAGAGGTGTGTGTGTGTGTTGGATGGGTTAAATGCAGAGCACAAATTCTGAGTATGGGTCACCATACTTGGCTACATGTCACTTCACTATTTAAATAGTTTTATTAAATATTATTATTACTTTAAATATGATTACTACTGTCTTATTAACAAAATAACATTCTATTTTATCATTTTATAAAAAGCTATTTAATAATAATCATAAAGGCACTACAAATGTGTTTTAACAAATACAGTAGGCATTAAAGTCACAGATTCAGGGTCCTGAGCTTGGTTTCCTGTCTGCGTGGAGTTTCGCATGCTCTCCCCATGGTTTCCTCTGGGGCCTCCCGTTTCCTCCCACCGTCCAAAAACATGTCCGTAGGTGGATTGGCTGCGCTAAATTACCCCTAGTTGTGAATGAGTGTGTGTGTGTGTGTGAGATGGATTGGCGTCCCAGCCTTGCACCCAGTGTTACGGGATAGGCTCCGGATCCACTGTGACCCTGATCATGATAAAGTGCTTACTGAAGATGAATGAATTAATGAATGTCATTGTGCTCGCTGTGTGTGGAATTCATTATGAAGATTAATTCCCTTTTATCCCGATAACCGATCGCTCGACTACATTCAGTACCTCTTCAGAAAGCAGCAGTCCAGCAGACCCCACAAGCGTAAAAAGTCATTGTCTACATATACAAATAAACGACTCATATACGCGAGTCGACTCTCCTCGTTCAAAGAGCCGACTCGGTTGCCAATGACACATCACTAATGAGCAGCAGGTCAAAAGGTTCACGTGACCGGGCGAAAGCACGTGCTAGCCTTCACCCTTTCTTTGTCAGTAGTTTGTCAGTAGCAGGAAGTGTCCTGGAGTTAATCAAGACATTAGAAAGAATTAGATTCTGGATGATAATATAGTTCCAATTTGATTTTTATCCTTTAATATGCACATAATAAATGAAAGACACACACTCACTTCCAGTGGACATATTTAACTATTTTATAAAATCTCATTATAATCCAAAGTTATTACTGAATCAAGCAAAGTCTTTTTGACGCAGGTGTGTGTGTGAATTTGGACCTGAAGTCTGCACGAATGCTAAATCTGGTAGCTTTGAGCTTCCTGTACTTGCTAGCAACATTAGCTTTAAACCTCCAATACAAAACGCGGATGCACTACAGTTTGCTTGTTCTCTGCTGCTGGGAAGATTTCACATTAGCAAATCTTTATCTTTTAATAACGAGCATCCGTTATCAATCCATGAGAGATTCAAACATCATATTTATGAAGAAGTACTGAAAAGGTTTCAATGGAAAAAGTGTGAAAATGGCACTGTGGTAACAAACTGACTCAAATATCAGTCAGTCAGTGTGATCAGAACAAGCCATCCAGCAGGAGTAAACATTAAAAAAACAAATAAAAAATTAAGTAATTAAGGAGAAATGCTAATTATAGCAGCACCTTAAAATTAATTAAAATGAAAGAAAAGAAAAAAAAAAAAAGGTTGTATAAATGGGCCATCCTGAAAATATAGTGCCCATGTCCGAATTTTCGAATAATGTTTGGCTGTAATGAAGTTCTTTTTGAACGAATAAGCAATATACTTGATCTTTAATGTGGTGCCATTACTTTAAGTCACTTGAGTTATTAATTGTCACTAGTGTCACAAGCACAGGCTGTTACACAAATCAACAAATTATTCAAATAAATCCTTTTTTTTTTATTGGTAAAATTATTTTACAGGAAGATTGAAAGGTCTAACTCAAGTGGCACATCTAATATATCTCTATCCACAAGAAAAATTTGAATTTACCTGTAAATTATTAAGTTATAGAGTGTTTACGGATGAACTTTGA
The DNA here is from genome assembly GCA_037576675.1 of Pangasius sanitwongsei. NCBI lineage: Eukaryota > Metazoa > Chordata > Actinopteri > Siluriformes > Pangasiidae > Pangasius > Pangasius sanitwongsei. The sequence goes on along the minus strand of CM075017.1, from coordinate 2,243,589 downwards.
CACTGGAAGCACTTAGCCACAACTTTGTGATTTCAAAATACTAAAACATTTTTAAAACTCATCAAGACCAAAGTCACGAAATGCAGGGTCAACTTATAAAATAAGTTTTTAATGATATAAATAATAAATGCTATATTTAAACGTCTGTAAAAAGCCTCTCAAGCTACATTTCAAGCACTTGGCCATTTCAAAAGGAAAAAAAATAACACAATAATAAAGAGAAACACAATAATAAAGAGAAACACAACGATTTTTTTTTATTGCTTAGGAACCTTTAAAGTTATACAGTGACATCTGTTCTGTGGGGTTTCTTGAAAACGTTTAAACCACGTCATGACCAATAGGTTGAGGGACAGGTCTGTCACTATATACTGAAAATACAAATAATGTATTTTATATTAAAAAAAAAAAAAAAAAAAAAGTTTGTCACTCCCTACTGGTCATTTCCTTGCATTTAATCAAATCATTACAGTTAAATGTAAAACCTGCTGTTTCTTACATCCGTTATAAAAGCCATGTCGATTTGCACTCAGTTACCATTATCCATTTTTTTCCACAGACACAAAATAATTCATAATTCATCATCATAATTCTGAAAAAGGCAACAAAAATTATTTTTTTTTTTTTTTACTTCCAAAAAAAAGAGCCAACAACGAGCAAGACGCTAAAGTTACTGGTATAATCGATGGAAAGGACGTCATGGCTGCAAGGCTGAAGGCGAATGATGGCGTATTTACAAGCTGATCTGGCGTCAGGGATCCAGATGAATGATTATCTATATACAGGGTCACGAGGCATCGTAGTCGTCGTCATCTTCGTGCTTTCTTTTCAGCGAGCCCGAGTCACTGGATGAGTTCTGAGACACCATGTTGGTTGTGATGAGGATGTTCTTGGAGCTGATGAGAGAGGGATTGATGAGGACATTCTGGACCGTGCCTGGAGTGGTCGGGGTAGCTACATATATATAAAAAAAATAAAAATACAAACATAGCATTTGGTATTACCTTAGAATTCAATGAAGTAGCATCTTCAGGATTTGTACTTTTACTTTGTAAACCATGTTAAGAAGCGTCAGCTGACGCGACGGAACACCGGTACTGACCCGACTTAGCAGATGTAGCTTGAGAGGACGGGATCTGAACTGTGAAGCGCTGACCTGTGAGCGACACCGGCGTTCCCACTTTCGAGCCCATCGTCTGCACTGAGGGGGTAGCTGAGAACGACCACAAGAAAACCTTTTACATTTCACGCTACAATACAGATAAGGCAGCCGAGTGCTTCGCCTCACCTAGACACTGTAGAGTCGTACCTAAGACCTGCTGCTGCGGCGGCGATCATAAAAACTGTCCAGCGCTCATCTCAGAACTCACACGCAATCTGCTCATACTGAACATCCTTTCAACACGCTCGGTACACTCGGTACTGTTTAAATTAAAGATGAGCAATGATTTATAATCCCACTATCCGGCATCACCTAGAGGAGGACAGGCTCCATTTTGAGTCTCAAGGTTTCTTCCTCATGTCGTGTATCCTCACACTTTTCCTCGCCACGTTCGCCTCTTGGATTAACGTAAAGCTGTTATGCGACCATGACTATTTTTAAAAGCGCTATACAAATAGAATTTTAAAACGAAATACATCAAAATCTAATCATCACCAAAAAGCTATGGAAGATCAGCGTCATTAGCAATGGGGTTATTCTTACAAATTTTAATTCATTAATATTTTAGTATTAAAAAAAAAAAAAGTAAAACATTTAATCTTTTATAGAAGCTGGGTTCGGCCATGTATGAGAAAATATTATGCACAATTTCTCACAACTGCAACTTTTTACCTCACAGTTTTTATTTCTCAGTTGCGACTTTTTATAAAATTGAGGGCTTTTTTTTTTTTTTTTAAACCTGCACAAATTTGGAGCCAAAAACAGCACAAATGTGAAGAACTACTTATTCGTTTTCGGATCATATGGCACTGAAAACACTGTCACATTTTCATCAGTGATTGGTTGAAATTGCAATGTTTTGTTTTCGTCAGCTAAATGGAAACCCTTTATGGACACGCATGTTAAATCTGATTAGTGATGATGTATCTTCTCGTTTAAAAGAGACGAGAAAAAAAAAAAATACTTATACAAGTCCGGAATAATGGAAGAGTGAAGTCGGACTTGATGGAAGGCATGACAACCATGTCCTTATCCGGAAGCTCGGGAGAACTCACCAAGCGTTGGCGTGCTTGGTCGACTGGAGACGGCCCCCACGCTGAGGCGCGGCACCGTTATTCTACCCGCAGAGGAAGACACCTACAACACAGCAACGTCAGCACCGTGTCTCTCTCTCACACACACACACACACTGTACAGACGTTTCATTTACAGTTACATCATCAGAGCTTCATGAACTGGGATTTCACTGCTTCTACGAAGCCTGACCTTTTTCTGCAGCGACTTGAGCCTGTAGTTTGGTGCAGTTAAACAGTAGCGGTCTGGAGGAAGACGAGGACCTGCGTACGGCTTAATCAAGGGCAGAGGGGTTTGATTCTTCTGCCTGGCAACCTCGAGCAGAAACTGAGAGAAAGACGATCACATAATGAGTTCATTACACTTTTAACAGGAGGATTTTAGGACAGGAAATGACTTACATCTCGTGGCGGTGGAGACGTGAAGGACTGATCCATTCGACACTGGATGGCTAACCGTATGTCATCCGCGTCCACGTTGGACTTCTTAGCATGCGTGGCGTATATTTTGGCATCTTCGATTATGGTTGTGACGTATCCTACAGAAAGATAAAGGTGTAGCAGGCAGAAATTATTAAAATCAATTTAGTATCGTAAATAGTAAACATGTTCAATATTTACGACTCTATCTCGCTGACTATCTCATGTCAAAACAGAACCTTACATCATGCGTGAAAGAAAAGTACAGAGATGCCCAGTTAACATTGTGTTTGGTTTTATTGAGGCCATGATTTAATATTTTAAATCCACAAACTAAGCATCTCAGGGCCATGATTTATTATTTTGTGGCCACAAGATACCAAAGTCATGGCCATGAATTTGTCTAACTTGAGCCCATAACATAAATCATTATAGTAACGTCATAGGTAACAGGCCTCCAGTTCATTATTTCGCTGAAAAATGTCTATTCGCTTCATAAATTTACATAAAGTGATAAAATGTCGCATCTCTAGTGACTCCAGTATGCCTTTGTGTCATTCCAAGATTGAGGTCAAGTGTAATATCATAAATCATATGCATGCTTATGCTCCTGAAGCCACAATCATCTAATATTGTGAAACATTGTAAAGTATTGTAAAGTATTGTAAATTACTGTGAAGCAATGTGAAGTATAGTGAAGTATTGTGAAACATTGTAAAGTATTGTAAAGTATTGTGAATTAATGCGAAGTATAGTGAAGTATTGTGAAACATAGTAAAGTATTGTAAAGTAGTGAAGCAATGTGAAGTATTGTAAAGTATTGTAAAGTACTGTAAAGTTTTGTGAATTAATGTGAAGTATAGTAAAGTAATGTGAAGTATTGTGAAACATTGTAAAGTATTGTAAAGTATTGCGAAGCAATGTGAAGTATTGTGAAACATTGTAAAGTATTGTAAAGTATTGTGAAGCAATGTGAAGTATTGTGAAGTACTGTGAAGTACTGTAAAGTACTGTAAAGTACTGTGAATTAATGTGAAGTATAGTAAAGTAATGTGAAGTATTGTGAAACATTGTAAAGTATTGTAAAGTATTGTGAAGCAATGTGAAGTATTGTGAAGCATTGTAAAGTATTGTGAAGCAATGTGAAGTATTGTGAAGCATTGTAAAGTATTGT
>CM075017.1:2218278-2239660 GCA_037576675.1 Pangasius sanitwongsei | reverse complement strand
CATTGTAAAGTATTGTAAAGTATTGTGAAGCAATGTGAAGTATTGTGAAACATTGTAAAGTATTGTAAAGTATTGTGAAGCAATGTGAAGTATTGTGAATTAATGTGAAGTATAGTGAAGTATTGTGAATAACTGAAGTAATTAGTGAGAGCTGAGTTGAGGTGCTGAGAGTGGAGATCGTTGGTTTAGAGCACATCCTAAAATGTGTGTTTTATTCTGGGCAAATCGTGGACTCTGGAGGTTTAGAGACTAAAGAATGCGTTCGTGTTGATTTTACAATCCTCACGCTCACATACAAGGCTTTGCATGGTTTGGCTCCCCAGTATTTTTTAACCCCTTACACACCAAAACGTGATCTCTGCTCCTCTAATTCTGGGCTTTTAACCGTCCCTCACACTCGTTTATGTATTACGGGCCTTTTCTTCTTCTGCTCCAAAACTGTGGAACTCACTACCATCTGATATTAGAGAAATCTTTTAGTGTTCTTACAGCTCCTCTCAAATCTTATTTCTTTAGGATAGCTTTTACTTGAGGAATTTGTTTTTTGATTCAGTTATTATTATTATTCTTATTTTGAATTGTATTTTATTATTAACTGCTTTTGATGCATGCTTATATACTTCGTTTTATGCTATGTACTTCTGTTTCTATTTTCTTTTCCTATGTAAAGTGCCTTGAGAGGTCTTTTTAAAGGTGCTATATAAAATAAAGTTTATTATTAGTACTAAAGGGACATAAATAATGTGAGTGATTTGCAGCACTGGTTATGAGTGGATCAGTGCTGTGGCGTGTCCCGGGCACTGTGGTGCAACGCCGCAGCGTGAGAACTCGAGGGGTTAGAAGCTGCCTTGTGTGTGGTTTTGTAACATAAAAGAGCGTCTAACTTACTGTAGGTGAACTCCAACATCTGATTAATGACTCGCGGTTCATACTCCGTGATTCCCATGTCTTTCAAAATCTGCATCATAACCTAAAAGAAGCATAAGAACTGTGATGTATTCAACAAAGCAGTACGAGCGAAACACTCACTTTTTCTCTCCCTTTATCTCCATCTCTCACTTTTTCCTCTCCCTTTATCGCCATCTCTCACTCTTGCTCTCCCTTTATACCCATCTCTCTAGCACTTTCCCTCCGTTTACACCCATCTCTCTCGCTCTTTCCCTCCCTTTTCACCCATCTGTCTCACTCTTTCCCTCCCTTTATACCCATCTCTCACTCTTTCCCTCCCTTTATACCCATCTCTCTAGCACTTTCCCTCCTTTTATACCCATCTCTCACTCTTTCCCTCCCTTTTATACCCATCTCTCACTCTTTCCCTCCCTTTATACCCATCTCTCTCACACTTTCCCTCCCTTTATACCCATCTCTCTAGCACTTTCCCTCCCTTTATACCCATCTCTCTAGCACTTTCCCTCCCTTTATACCCATCTCTCAGTCTTTCCCTCCCTTTATACCCATCTCTCAGTCTTTCCCTCCCTTTATACCCATCTCTCTAGCACTTTCTCTCCCTTTATACCCATCTCTCTCTCTCACTCTCCATCTCTCTTTTACAATACTTTCCTGAGATATTGATATCATTCATATTTTTATGCAACACCGCTGTATTGTTGTCAGTTTGTAAACATGTGCATCGTGATACATATCGTGCATCGTGATACATATCGTGCATCGTGATACATATCGTGCACCGTGGAAACGCTTACAAGAATCGCGATATGATACATATATGTTTTTATTTTACATCGCCTATCCTTGTGCAAGCAGTGGAGAAAACAGCATGCTTTTTTTTACACTTTACTGCACCTATAACTTTACTTAAAGACTTCCTAACAAACACAAACGATTCATTCAACTCTCATTCAAAAAAAAAAAAAAAAGCAACCCAGCTCTTAACGCACGCGAGCACTGATCAGTTTAAAGGTGTAACTCACTGAGTTATAAACCTGTGCACTGAGGCAAACTTGTCTTTTCACCGCCTGACAAGTTTCTAAAGCACAAACAAAACCCACCCAACACAAAACGCCTCGGTATTAACGATCATACCTGTGCATCTTTAGGAACAGTTTTCGGAGACGCCATTTTCACACTCGCTCACTAGCTCCGCCTACAGTCAGCCATGTTGATGAGGTCATATCCGGTTGCGTCGGCGGTCCTCGCCTTCGTCTTCGGCTTCGTCAGTTCCTGAGTAGGAGGGTTTGTTTTTAGCCCGTGTGTCTGTGTGTTTATATAAATAATCCTAAAAATAATAATAATTATAATAATAATAATAAGAAGAAGAACAGTATTGTTGTGAGAAAGTGCTCATGGGAGGCTGAAACTAACGCGATTTGGAATTTTCTTGCCAAAAGCTAGCTAAGTGACGTCAGAATAGGAATTAGCCAGCTAGCACTGTGGTTTAATCTGCATTGGCTTTCAAAGGATTAGCTAGCTAGCTTGATGCTAATGTACGTGTACCTGTTAGGTAGCTGACTCCTTTATCACGAGACGAGCTAGCAGGTTTCATTTTCAGTATGAGATAGGCAGCTAGGTATCGTTAGCAAAATAAATAAATAAATAAATAAATAAATAATAATTTAAACCTGTTTAAACCAACCACGAGTATCAGCCTACTAAAGACTAAAGGTAAGTAGAAAACTAACAAGAGCTGAACCACATGACTTTGCGTTTTGTTTTGTTTTGTTTTGTTTTGTTTTGTTTTGTTGTTTTTCAAAAATCCTTCCTATGATTCAGGTCATGTTGGGAATCCATCACATCACATCACACCACACCACATGCCATGTCATGTCTGGCTACCAAGCCTCATGTGTTCACGTGCTCTTAGTAATTGAAGTTAGTCGTGTTAACTGTTTGTTAGAGGGAGTTTTTATAGACCTGTCAATCACGTTGCCAAATAACATGCTCCATCAAGTCATGCAGCTCTTAACACCAAGGTTCCTCTTTCTCTCCAGTGTTCTTTCCATCCTCACAAATAAACCATGACAGCCATGCGTGTTGATGCCAAGGTGGTCATGCTGGGGAAGGAGAGCGTGGGTAAAACCAGCCTGGTGGAGAGATATGTTCACCATCGCTTCCTCGTTGGACCGTATCAAAACGTGAGTAGGAGAACGCAGCTTCGAGATTGAGACATCTGTTTGGTGTTTGTCGAGAGAAAGGAATTAGCGTTTAGGAATATCATAGTAGCATTCAGACAGATGTTTAGATACATGTTGTATTCACAATCGACGCACGCTCGTCACACCAGAAATTCCCAGCACACCATCACCACCACGCACCCACCTGCGGCTCGTTTTAATACAGACTGATTCTTTTGAGCTTTGTTAGAAGCGCTCCTGAAGAGCAAGGGGAAACGTCAGGAGAAGGAATGAAACCCTATTCGGACTGGATTAGTTTTACACGAGGACGAGGAGAAGGAGATGGAGGAGGTCATGTAATTATTCCTGGAATTTCTCTGGAATGTCTCTGTCATTTTAACCCCTCCCGAATCTGTCATGTCATATATCTTTTTTTTTTTACTCATACACACGTCTGGAAACATTACGCCGTATTTTATCTCCTGTGAAATGACCTGTAGAAAAAAAAAAAACCCAGGTAATAAGTATGAACACGTTAGTAAATATGACATGTCATGATGCGCTTGATTTGCGCAGGAGTAGGTCACATGACCACAGCATGTCTTTACCTGTGTTAGGAACTCAATAACTTACCGCTTCTCCGACACGTCCTTTTAAACATCTGGGTTTTTTTAATCGTTCGGTGTTTTGAACTTTGTTGTCGGTGAGAAAAGATAGAAAAGAGTGAATTAAAAACTAATTCAGTCCGAATAGATCTCGAGTTTCTCGTCGTGCATCTACGTGTAGTGGATGTGTGATTTACCACTAACAAGAATTTTGACATTTCCTCGTACTGAGGAAAGGACGGAAAGTTTTTTTTTTTTTTTTTTTTTTCCTTCTCCAAACGCCCTTCAGGAAGTCTAAGGGCAGCTGTTGAAGCAGTCAGTAAATGTGTTTAGTGTTTATTTTTTGTGGAAAATAAAGCTCATAATCTGTAAAGGTCACCCTGTCAGGAATACAATAACCTTTTTTTTTTTAACAAAAAGAAGAATTTGTGGTTTTGCATGACCAACGCACACAAACACCACAAACCTCAAGCCGAGATAGCTGAACTTGTATGTTACAGTGTTGCTGCATGAACTTCATAAGAAAAGGACAGACATTAAACATTCGTTCTCTCTCTAAAACCTTTATTGGTAGAGTCTTGAATTGGAGTCAGATATATATATATATATATATATATATTTTTTTTTTTTGTTGACAGAATTGAACTTTTATGGAAGTTTCCACGTTTCGGGTGAAGGGAAACATTTAGAAATTCTTGTATGTTGTAATCGTCTGCACGCTCTATATGTGGTAAACTGGGCTGAAAAATACTGGAGTATTGCTGTAAAGCACCTTATTGACCTCCACGTGAGAGTCTGACATGGACGGAGGATAGTCCAAGAGATAAGGAGGGCGCAAATATTTATTTATCTGATTTTTTTTCTTTATTATCCCTCCTCATTTTTCTCAAAACATAGAGTACTTTTTGTTTTATCATGGTGTAACTGAAAGACTAGCACACACACACACACGACACCTTAGAAAGCTACAGATAGTGTAGAGCTTCAGTTTCAGCTGTACAATAAATCTCTTCACTCTTAAATGGTTTTAATGCTGAATGACAGGAAGATGAGCATTTCCACCATTTCAGGTTTAAGGAGAGTAGAGGAAGGGGTTAATAATATTCATTTAATTGAATATTTATTTGATAGGGACAGTGCTCATTAATCAACAGTCAGATACTGTAAATAAGCCAGTGTTAGCCCAGCAGGCTAATTTTCATCTGTCGCCCCTCGTCAGATTTTAAGGTGGCAACCTAAAATTAAAATCTAATACGTTACCAGCTGTGCAGTCGGGAACTGCTGGATGGCAGCGCCAATCACAAAAACCCAGCTGGCTGGGGGATTGTAAGCAGTAATGCAAAGTAAACAGTAAAATAATAAACATTTTTGATATAAACCAGACGTCTCATGTCTTCATGGACATCATGCTCTGCTGCTCAAAGCGTTTGAACGATGAACGAGCGCTCACCGGCACAGGAGAGCAAAAAAACAAACAAACAAACACAAAAAACCGGTGTACTTAATCTCTTTGTAATTATTATTACTACGATTAACATTATTTGTAAAGTGTTCGCTTTGACACTCGTTTATGTCACTGATACACAGACTTCATTAAAGAGTCCAGTCGAGAGTATGTGAGATGGTGGGAAGGGGGCGTGGCTTCCAGGCGGTGTCTGTTAATGTGCCCAGTGTGTTTTATTTAGGAGCCTGCTCTTCTGGTGTATTTTTGAGCGATAACGCACACTAGCGTACTCCGATGTTAAATTTCCGAGTTCCTCCGCAAAATGTGTAAATGTTCGCAGATAATATAATGTAACTGGAGCAAACGTCACTGGATATCGTGGCAGTGTAACAGACATTAAATCATTATATCACACAAGCTTACTAGGTGCCAGATTTGAAATGGTGCTGTCTGTGTCATATATCTGTCTTCCTCATACAGACCATTGGAGCCGCGTTTGTTGCCAAGTCCATTAATGTTGGTGACAAAGTGATTACTCTGGGAATATGGGTGAGTCCTGTTGCGCTGTCAAGTTTCCTTTTTAATAAAGTCATCGCGAAAATCAGGCTCGCACTAACTGCTTTGCGTTCTTGTAGGACACAGCTGGATCTGAGCGCTACGAGGCCATGAGTAGAATTTACTACAGAGGAGCCCGAGCCGCCATTGTGTGTTACGGTACTACAGTTGCTTTTATTTATTTATTTATTTGTTTGTTTGTTTGTTTGTTTGGAAGAAATCAAAGATAGTAAGAGAGTTTTACTGAAGAGAAAATCTCTCAATCTCTCGTCCTGCTATATTTTGCAAACCTCATTTCTCAGGGATCATGTTGTCTCTTTAGATAAAGTGAACTTTCGAGCAATTCACATGTAACATCATCATTATCTCGTTCTTATCTTTATGGTCATGATTTATTGAACCGTTCCTGTTTAGACTTAACGGATAACAGCAGCTTCCAGAGAGCCAGATTCTGGGTAAAGGAGCTACAGACGTTTGAAGAGGTACGCACATCGCTTTTCTTTTCTGATTTTAAAAAAAAAAAAACAGGGTACATACATACATCTGATTTTGGTATATACTTAAATCCGCCAGCTGCCTTGTTTGTTTGTTCGTTTGTTTGTTTGTTTGTTTACAGCACTGTAAGATCTATTTGTGCGGCACGAAGAACGACCTCGTCGAAGGCGACAGGAGCGCACGGCACGTCGACTACCACGACGTACAGGACTTTGTGGAAGGTAAACGTCCGTGTTGTACAGCGTCAGCATCCGAATGTTTTCCAGTTGTTCTTCGGTATTGACGTTTCAGCGAACAGTAATCCGAACACACCACCCTCTGTATTCCACAGAAATAGGAGCACAGCATATCGAGACCTCTAGCAAAACAGGAAACAATGTTGGTAAGCAGCAGAGCTGTCAAATTACAGTTCAATCTCAATTATATCAAATTATTTTAGCCTGTGATTTTTATTCCTCCCACGGCCAAGAACGAACATTCGTCGCCCGCAAGTAAGTAGTAACCTTGCAGTAAGTGTTCGTCTCGCACGAAGGAGAAAATTACGCCACTTTCTCAAGCACAGAAAATCACATGGAGGCAAAACATCGTACTGTCATCGTACTGTCATCGTACTGTCATCGTACTGTCATCGTACTGTCGTGGCCATCTGGGTGTCATCCGTTCAATCCATATTCCGTAACGGAAGATGAAAAAAACAAGCTTTTTTCTCATCTAAATTTCCATTTAATTTCCACAAAACAAAAACAGATTGTTTCATATTAAACAAGCATCTAAATCCTGAGTTCTTGGCTTTTTCTCATGTTCCGTTTCCCACACACACACACACACACACACACACACACACACACACACACACACGTGCAAAAGACACCAGCAGGGGAGATATGAGTCTTTGAATAGGAAAGACGCTGGAAAATAGCTGAAAGGCGGCGGAAAGACGGCCTCATCGGAGCCATACGTGGATGTCATCGTTGAAATGTTTCACGATGGAATGACGTCCTACAAAATGTCTGGCAGTCTGGCTCCAGGAGGTGGAGAGAAACGTGCAGCCATTTGCGTCCGCAGGTTCACCAAGACCACAACCTGAGGAGGAAGGAGAAGTGGATGACGAGGTCAAAGATCCTAGGAAAGGCAGAGGATCATAAACAAGGTTAAATTTGTTAAACCCACAGCGGTCAGTGTGTAGAATGGAGCCTATGTATGGAAACTTTTTTTTAATAAATAAACAATTCGACAATTGCCTACGCCTGTTAAACACAATGACGTTATGGGCTTAACAGATTTATCTCATTCATCGACCTGGATTTTGCCGTTATATAGACCAGTGTTGTAAAACATCATATTCAGACTTTAGATTGTTCCACTAAAATAGCAAGACAATAAACGGGTAAATTCAGAAATTTTTGTTTTTCTGGGTTTTTTTTTTTTTTTGGTTTATAGATTGAATGGATGATAAACAGATTCATAGCATTAATTATGTGCATTTATTTATTTATTTATTTATTTATTTATTTGAAGCTACATCAATGAACACATTGGTTATTTACCCAAAAAAGTTTAGGAATTTACGAGTTAGGAATCCTAAAATCTGGATGTCGATTTTTTTTTTTCACCCTCCAATTATGTAAATATGTCATTTTAAATCTCACATAAACAGTGATCAGCATTCTGACAGCTCTAAGCAATAGTTGTAGCTTTTTTAGGCTCGAAAAACAAGAAATAAAAAGTAACACGTTTCCTGTTTCACTCTGTAACAGACGCACTCTTCACGAAAGTAGCCGAGGATTTCAGTAACTCGGCTTTTGAGCTTCTGCCAGGTAAAACTCTCACGCGAGCCCTACACGACCTTCAATTTTTCTGTCTACTTTCACAAATCCACTGTGCTGTTTTTGCTTTCCAGACGAGAAAGGAGTGAACCTGGACCCGAAGAAGAACTCGTATTTGTACACCTGCTGTCATCACTGACCGAACACAAGGACACTGTCGTGTTGCGTCGCGTCACCGCAACGTCTCCTGCCTTTTTATTTGGGGGAAAAAAAAAAAATTAATAAGAGACTGCATTATTTTTTTTCCAGTTCTATCATTGGATAAAGTATGAGTTCTGTTACGGATTTTTTGCGAAACGAATTTTCATGAAACTCTTCGGTAATAACGACAGACTCTTTACAGCACTGTAAATGGGGAAGAATCGAGAAGTGGAACCTGCAGTGCATGGAAGTGATTATTACTCCAGTTCCTGATTGCTTTTTCCCCACACACACACACACACACACACAGTGTGAAAGCAGTGAGGGTCATGTTCGACGATCTGAGTTTGCACATGCTATACGCTCACTGCCATGCACTCACCGTTTCGCTCGTACAGTCTATTTATTTGCAGTACTAAGCTAAATCGTTGTGGTTGTTCGTCGAAGCTGCTTTTTTTTTTTTTTTTTTTTTTCTTTTCTCTCCCCTGACATGTAACTGAGACCAGTTTTCTGTTGACAGTGATATTAAGGTCAAGATGTGGGTTGTGGAGCTGGTTCTGGATGAGCGAGGCGGTGTTTAATTTCTTATAGATTGTCTAGAGGACAGAAGAAAATGCTGAGAGATTAAACAGGAAAAAAACAACAACAACTATTTCTGTCCAATGTGTTTGAGAGTCATGTACCTTATGAGTGTTCATTTGCATGCACATTTATGTAGCTTCCTCATTTCGACTGAGCCTTAGGTTTAGGTTTATCATTACTATTTTTTATTTTATTATTATTATTATTTTTTTTTTTTGGAAGAGCCTTTGCATTTTGAATTGTTTGGAAACATCTCTGACCTTTGGGTTACCCCCCCCCCCCCCCCCCATATTTATCCAAAGCGGCTCTGCATCGCGCATCAGATGTGATGTTCATGTTTACATTGCAAACCCAAAATCTTTTCATTTTTACCTGAGTTTGATATGGATGAGGAATTCTGTCTTTGACAATGTGAAAAAGCATCTCATTTGTATTTGAGACATTTCAGCTTTATTATTGTGCCTGTATAGAATACACACTGTACTAATGGAAATAGTGTTCGTGCCATACAGACTGACAGCCGGTGTGTATTTTATTCTCCTGATCCAGTGTTTGTTAACGAGCCTGAATCATGCACTTGACACTAAACAATAAGTGTTCACCAGTCTCACTGCTGTGGCTATATCGTACACGCAACATTCTCCGAGACGTACAAAAGGCGTGAGCTGATTGTGATCCGATCCACAGGAAGACGATCCACATTATCCTTACGAAGGAAGAACGTGACCTCCGGTAATGGAGCACACATGCCTGAGAAGTGTGTATATGTGAATGAATCTCATTGTGAGCAGCGGATTGATAACTGTGGTATACAAAAAGGTTTGTCAGTTAGAACGTGAAACTTTCTGTACTTGTCATTTATTATGTACAAAGCGCTACAGGACAATTAAACGCTCTCACAAGGCAGCATTGTATTTTTTTTTTTTTTTTCTCTTTCATCCAATACAGCAAGAGGAAGCAGAGCAAAGCAGTAGAATGACAGAGTGTAAAAAATAATAACCATTATAATATAATAGCAAGCTGTCATTTTACACAGGAGTACAGTGTACAAGTTAATAACATTCAGGTCCAAAGCATTGTGATGATCGTAATTCTAAAGTGAAACTACACTGACCATTGGATTAGCATCTCTGCGCTACAGCGCTTTCGCAGATTCGCAAGAGTGTGTTACCTGGGAGCTTCGAGAGAGCAAAACATGCAAAGAGAGGCCTTTGGTCAGACTCTTTGCCTCGGTTAAGAGTAGAAAAACTCTGAATGGTTATGGTAAAAATCTTTGCGGTGAATTGTACACCAACCATGTAGCGAGCTTCAGGATCTGCTTGTAGTGTCACTTTAATATAGAGTTTTACTGTACAAATATACACAGCAAATCAGCCATTTTATTTCTGTCCATTAATCGGTATCAGCCACTTTCTGAAACCTTTAGACACTATAACATACATAAACCAGGTGCTGGGAATAGGAAGGATTTTGGTCACATGTTGGGTGTAGTTCTATCATGTGTTCTACCAGCAGGTGGTGCAAAATGAAGTTGTCACACTTTCAACCTAAAATGTAGTCCTTCAGTCAAGTCATGTTTGGTGTTCAAACTGCTTCTTTTACATTTGCACTGGAGTTAAAGTAGCTAGCATGTACTCTAAAAGCTAACATGGACGCTAATGACCACCTGCCCACGGACAGGACTGAACATCTGACGAGTAAAACTGCAGCTTACGCATAAACCACGTAATACAACAGCAGAATAAACCTGGCGGAGTTGAAAATGGCAGACGCTAGTTTTCTACTCGTGGAATAAATAAATAAATAAGTGACAGAAGTCATGTAGACAAATCATTTGGAGATTATTAGGGGGCCAAGCACTGAAGGTCATGTAAAGAATTTATGTTCATCATGTAAAGAAGTTGTCATTTGCCAGGCAGGATTTTGAAATGGAATAAAAACCTTTTTTTTTTTTGCCTCTTCTCCTACAAATTCTGCCCAACGATCACAAAACAACATTGTGAGACTTTAATGTATTGACATCCGCCTTGACACGTATATTTAGCAACATGGCCTAAAGTTAAGAAACAAGATTCGACATCATTTGCAACTTGGAAGGGCTACTGAAAACAGGAAGTGAGGCAATATGTTCGCAACGGCTTGATGTTTTGCCTTCAAATTTAGTGTATCTCTTTGGGAGCTAATTCTGATTGTGCCGTTGGATTCTGGTCTTCCTCCGTCGCTAAGGGGAGTGGGGACAGAAAGTGCTTGGCCCCCTTAATCACTGCTTGCAGTTATCTATTATTTTGTGATTACAGAAAAAGCAGGCTGCACTAGCTTCCTTGTTAGCTTTTAGATTTTGAGATTATTACTTTATGTGATTAAAGAAAAGTAGTCTGCATGGTGTTAGCTGGTGGTCCATTAGATTCCAGTGCAAATCTACAGAAGCACAACTGCATAAATATGATTTCCCCTAAAATGTTTTAACAGTGGGGCGTTGAATCCGAACACCTTGTGCGCATTTGACAACAGAAGTAAAAAAAAAAAAAAAAAAAAAGAAAAACATAAATGATGGGAGCCACAGACATAATGAAGGCAAGTCAAGTGATGGATCTTATGTATCTAATCCGATCCTCACCAGCACTCTACTGATGCCTTTCCTTATGTGTGATACTCATAATATAAATCTATAACAGTAAACACTCACTAACCACTTTATTAGGAACACCTGTATCCCTGCTTATTCAATCAGCCAATCATGTGGCAGCAGTGCAATTCATAGAATCATCCAGATACAGGTTTAGGAGTTCATTTGGGTTCATTTTCACATGTGATCCCCGTGACTT
This sequence comes from Pangasius sanitwongsei, assembly GCA_037576675.1. Taxonomy (NCBI): domain Eukaryota; kingdom Metazoa; phylum Chordata; class Actinopteri; order Siluriformes; family Pangasiidae; genus Pangasius; species Pangasius sanitwongsei. Next base: position 2,228,116 of record CM075017.1, on the reverse strand, counting down.
TGATAGTGTTGTTGGTGCCAGAAGTTTGGCACAGGCTCACCAAAAGTGGAAAGTCGACTGGAAGTGGAAAAACATCACCTCATTTGATCAATCTCGATCAATTTCTGCTGCAGGGTCAGAGTTGTTGCTTTCAGCATCATGAATCCATAGACCCAACCTGCCTTGTGACAACAGTTCAGGCTGGTGGAGGTAGCGTAATGGTGTGGGGAATGGTTACTTGGTACACATTGTTGCCACTTAATACCAATCGAATGCCACAACCTACAGTATCTAAGTGTTGTTGGTGACCATATGCATCCCTTTATGGCCACAACTGACCTATCTTATGATGGCTACACTTCCAGCATGATTATGCGCCATGTCACAGAAGTCGTCTCAAACGATCTGAATCCAACAAAGCACCTTTGGGATGCGACAGAACGGGAGATTAGCAGCATGGAAGTTCAGCTGACAAATCACAGATGTTGTCAACATGGAGCAAAATATCAAAGGAATGTTTCCAACACCATGTGGAATCCATGCCACGGAGATTCGAGGCTGTCCAAACGAAGCGGGAGTATTAGTATGGTGTTCCTAATAAAGTGGTCATTGAGCGTATATATCACAATTCAATTCAGCTTTAAAAAGAAGCCCAAGACTCCGTCATTAAGAACATCCACTGCTACATTTAGCAAAAGATAACTCTGTCAAATCCATGACTTAATTACTAATTACTCATATATATTTCAGAATATAGTGGAAGTGTTTGTTCAGAACTTGTCAATGTCTTTAAAACGATGAAGAAAAAAAAAAAAAACAGGAAAAGGAAAAATCCACCCTGAACGACTCGCATATTAATCTTTATCATTAACTTGCGATCTTCAACAGCATCCTAGATTTAGTGTGGAATTAAATTCTTAATTGACTTTTTTTTTTTTTTTTAGTTTAAACCTCTTTCATCGACATATTGTTCTATTTTCACTTGTTAGCGTTTGTGTCCATTACCCACAATGCCGTTCGACTACCTGCTGACAGTTGCCGCCCTTGCTTCATCTCTATCTAAAGAGAATGATGCAGCGGCGCTTTAGTACTTTAGCTCCACCTCCTCATCTGTACACTCAGCTTACGCAGATAAGGTTCTAAAGCTTCAACATTCATGATAGCACCGCCGTCTACGTCATCACACTCGCCATCTCGTAGCTCGCCACCTAGCCGAGTATCGCTGCATTGCATTCTGGGACGCAAGCATTTGCTCCGACGTCTCCACTATATCTCATTAACACGACATTAAAGGCTGCTGGAAAACGGCGAGTGAAAAAATAAGCTCTTGTTTTTAGGAGCTCAGAGTGAGACCTGACGGTTACCCCTTATGTTTGAGATCGTTGAATCTCCGTCTCCTTTCATTATTGTGTTCGCAATAACAGGACATTACAGATAATTCAGTATAAACACACCGAATGTGTTTTAGGGTGGACTTTTCCTTTAAGGTTTTCAAAAATAAGGGATCTTAGGAGACAATTACCTTCATGCTGCCTCACTAAAAATGCAGGGCTGGTGATTATGAGACCACAATAACAACATACTGTGTAACTGATTAAGACATTGGACCTAATTACTGAAGTTAATGTAATGTGTTAAAAATGACCACTTTTAACACGATTGGCGATCGGCATCCGTTTCAGTACGAGTACACGTTTATAAGGCATTATAAAGTCAAACAGCGGATGCACACTGTCGAAGACGGTCTTGGTTAGCGTATCCAGCGTTGGTGTTTTTTTGTTTTGTTTTTTTTTTACCTCCAGATCAGTTCTAGATTTAATCTTTTCCATAATGTGCAAAACTAGCCATCGACTTTGAGGATATTCTACATTAAAGCAAACTATTTATCTTGGAGGGAAATAAATAAATAATAATAAGTGTCTGTTCTGTTGGGGGGTATTTTAAATAATCTGAATCTCTTTGAGATTTCCTTTAAAAGTGGTTTGTAAAGTGGTAAGTGCACACCACGCCTTCGATTGACGGTGGGACAGCGATTGTGCCCCTTGTGGGGCAGTAAAGAGGAATTTGGGCTATTTTTGCTCGATGGTAGCCAGCCAGGGCTCACACTGAAAAGATATAAAAGTGGTGAGTGCAAAAACTTGGTCACGAGGAACAAAAGGGAATCTGTTATTCAGTTCCTAGGACTGAAGTGGAGTCTCAGACGTGGCCTTTGTCCCAAACATCAGCTATTTCATAACTCTTATTCTTTCCAAACAACTCATGCTTCAGAGTAATTAGCTCTTCAAAGTGTCATGTTTTCATGCTTTGCACGTCTAACTGTAAATTGCGAGAAATTGTGCAAAGGTTGAAATCTAAGAACCTCAGAATTAAAAAAAAGAATTTACTAAATCCACCAGGGTTGATTATCCTTTTCAGAGTAAGCAGCGTGGTATTCCAACCGCTCTTTCCCACTACAGCTGTTTCCTACGTTTCTGTAGTGAAGAAGAAATCACGTATACTCTTCTATATTAGTCGTTTTTAGAACTGTAGAAATTCATACAGTCAGGGTCACTTTCAGACCCCTTTTATACCGTGTTTCTGACTGAGTGCGTTCTTCAGCTTCCTCTATAATTCTCCCACCGTCCTCTTCCACGTCCTCCTCCTGGTCCACCGAGTTTTCTTCTTCCCCGCAGGAGGATATGGGCGAGTACTCACTGTTAAAAGCGATTGCGAGTGAAGGACTGGAAGGAGGGCTAGAGGACATCAGCAAAGCATTGGAGGATTGAGGAAGCAGATCGGTTTGACACACTGGGGTTTGATAAAGAGGTATAGCCTTCACTGGGTAGGCATTAACGTGTTCTGGGATGTATTCGCGGATCTCGCCCGGTTCTAGAGGCTCGGGTCCACACGGGTCGTGTTCGCTGCAGGACAGACGGCCGTCCAGCTTGGAGATGAAGAGCATGCCGTCGCGGTGCTCCACACAGTAGGAACTGGGGCACATCTCACAGAATGAGGCGGCCTCCTGGCCACACAGGTCACACTGGTGCCACGGACACTCCCAACGCCCTACACACACACACACACACACACACACACACAACAACTTTATGGACTTGCGCTAGTGTATCATAAACGCAGAATTGCAAAGCAAACCTAAAACACCTTTTCTGATATACAAATACACTCAGTGACCACTTTAATACAAACACCTCCTCAGTCAATCAATTTTATAATCACCCAATCGTGTGGCAGCGGCGCATGAAGCAATTTAATCTGTAGCCTGTGTGAAGCTGTTAATTCAAGAACTGCTTGGCATTTAACTGCACTAATAAAACTGCCTAAGATTTGCGATATTTTTTGCTTTGACTGTGGAAAAGACAACTAGTCGAATACATTTTAAATAAATAGTAGCTGCGTGACCCCTGTTTGAAAATCAAATCCACACAAATGTTTCCTCTAAAGTCAGGCCCTGTACGCAGAAATGTTTGAACGCTGTTGCACTGAGAGCAACGAGAGCAAGCAGCATTTAATCACTTTCTAATTCTCATTACCATTATAATGAATTAAAATAACTTTATAATAAATATATAAATATTATAAACAATGTGTTAGACTTTATACTTTGTTGTAGGCGTTTTTTTTTTTTTTACAGAGTCCCTCCATTTTCACAGGCTCAAAAGTAATCGGACAATTGACTGATAAGCAGTTTCATGGCCAGGTGTGGCCTGTTTCCTCATTATTTCATGACAAATTAAGGAGATTAAAGGTCTGGATTAAAGTTGATTCCAAGTGATGAATTTGCATTTGGTAGCTGTTCATGGGAACTCTCAATATGCGGTCCAAAGACGTGTCGATGTACGTGAAGGAGGCCATCATTAGGCTGAAAAAAACAAAACAGACCTATCAGAGAGATAGCAGAAACTTTAGGAGTGGCCAAATCAACAATTTGGTACATTCGTAAAAAAAGAAAGAATGCACTGGTGAGCTCAGCAACACCAAAAGGCCTGGAAGACCACGGAAGACAACTAAAGTGGATGATCACAGAATTCTTTTCTTGGTGAAGAAAAAACCTCTTCACACGCAAGAACAGAAAGGCCAGATTAGACTTGCTAAAAAATCTCTAAAAAAAAAAAAAAAAAAGCCTGACCAGTTCCGATGCAAGATTAACTTTTACCAGAATGATGCGAAGAGAAGAGTATGGAGAAGGAAAGGAAGGGCTCATGATCCAAAGCATACCACGTCATCTGTCAAACATGGTGGAGGCAGTGTTATGGCATGGGCATGTATGGCTGCCGATGGAACGGGCTCACTGGTGTTTATTGATAATGTGACTGCTGATAGAAGTAGCAGGATGAATTCTGAAGCATATAGAGCTATACTTTCTGCTCAGATTCAGTCAAATGCTGCAAAACTGATAAGACAGCACATCACAGTACAGATGGATAATGGCCCAAGACATACCGCAGACACTTCCCAAGAGCTTCTTAAGGCAAAGAAATTAAATGTTCTTAAATGTCCTATGACCTCAACCCAGTTGAGCTGCTTTTCACTAACTGAAGACTAAACTGAAGGCAGAAAGACTGCAGCAACTGAAAGCAGCTGCAGTAAAAGCCTGGAAAAGCATCTCAAGGGAGGAAACTCAGCGTTTGGTGATGTCCATGGGTTTTAGACTTCAGGCAGTCACTGACTGCAAAGGATTTGCATCCAAGTATTAAAAATAAACCTAATATATATATGATATTGTTGGTTTGTCCAATTACGTTTGAGCCTGTGAAAATGGGGGCACTCTGTAAAAACAAAAATGGCTGTAATTCCTAAGCAGTTAATGCAATATTTTTGTTAAACCCCTTGAATTAAAACTGAAAGTCTACACTTCAATCATATCCCGAGTGCTTCATTTCAAATCCACTGTGGTGGTGTACAGAGGCAAAATGACCAAAACTGGGTGACTGTCCAAATACTTATGGACCTGACTGTAGTTCACTGATAATAACTACATACTAGTGCCTAGCTAGGTCAGACATACATCGATGGATTTTATTTTGCTCAAAACATTCTCGAAAGTGACGGTGCTGCGTCAGTACATCTTTCCTGTGAGATGGTGGGGGACTTCCGAGGTGACAGTTAATAATGGAGAATTCAAAACACCTACGCAACTGTCAGTCATTCTAGATTCACATGTCGATCGCCTTATCTGCCACTTTTATTGAAAAAAAGAAGGCAGCACTTCTTGCAGATCCGTGAGTGCTAACTCGTGGCAGCAGACACCAATGTTAGAACGCGACGCTCCTATGCAGAACACGTAAAAGTCTATTAAGCAATTATAAAAATTTCCAACCACACCTTTAAGTACAGAAGAGAATATGATGGTTAATAAAGACAATTCCAAAGCCAAAGAAGGGATTACACTGTAGCGGTGGATTGTCATATACAGTACGTAGACTTCATTTAGACACCTGAAAGCCACTCTGTAAGTTTTTTGACACTGACCTGCGGGTCTCTTGGTCAGGTTGAGACAGTCTGCGTGATAAACCTTTGGACACCCAGGTCTCTTACATGAAACCATCTGCCCACCATCTCCACAGCTGAAGCACTCATCTTCTCGCTCCTTGGTCAGCTCTTGCTGTGACTTGCGCTTTACGTGGGCTTTTCTCTTCATCTTACGGCCCTTGTCATCTGAAGGAGGGTTATTCTGAGATAACATAATAATAATTATAATAATAACAACAATAATAAATGTGGTAATATGTTTAAGAAGTAATTACCTAAGGTACCTATACCTTACAGACCTTTTCATATTATCTTTGGAAAGCTTTTTCAAATGAGACCAAAATACACAACTTGGAACTGGAAAAACCAAAGAAAACATCCTCTCTACTCTGAATTCCTAGTCGGAAACTTGGCACAGTCTCTTCAACCCCCCCGAGTTCAGCAAGTGACCTCGAATCATCACAACAGATAGTGCTCCTTTACTGTGAAATGACTTACACTCTTTCAACATACGGACATATTAGCTTAAATCTATAACACTGACTATCCACGGTTTTTCCCACTTTGTAGCTTGAACGCACAGAGGTCGAAAATGACGTAAGGACGTTCCGACTTCTCACTTCTGAGTTCTGACTTCTGAATTAAGTCGAATGCAGTGTTATTAAAAGCTGCAGTATTTTAGGTACTGCTGTCTGAATGAACAGTTAAAAATCCTTTTTTTTTTTTTTTTTTTTTTTACCTTTGGTCTTACACCAAGAAAGCCACTGCAGTTCGGTGCACCGCATTTACACACAGTCTTCCCGTTGCCCAGACACTCAAGGTTATAGTTGAACGTCAGCTCAGTGCCTTTAGAGAAAATATACGCATATCAACGGATATTTATCAGTATATCATTAAAGGTAAAGCTTTGATAAGGATAGCTTCATGTATTTTCCGTGTAGTTGATGCCATAAACGGAGTCCACACTCCTTACCAGCAGGAACGTCCACCAGTGCAAAAAGTCCAACCCGGGTGTCTCCATTTACTGTCCATTTCTGGGTCTCGCAGTTTGGCTGGCAGCTATGGTTCATGAATCTGGCCTGGTTTCCTTTGGGTCCGGCGTCAATTATACGGTCCTACCGGAAAGATATTTAAAACGATAGAGTGCAGCTCTTTCTTAAACATTTGAATATAAGCTTTAATGTATCATAAGAGGTGTCACCTTGTCTAGTGTCAGCAGGTAGAAATTCCCAATGTCATTCTCCTGCGCCTGCTTGATCCGAGCTCGGCATTCCTCCTCGTCGATCACCTCGCCGACATACTCGCTTACAAATGCGCCCTGGGGCCAAACAGCGGAAGGCTACAGCTTAGACTTCATTTGAGACTTGTGTTTTAATCGGAATGAACTGAACCGAGGCATTCATTCCTAAGCCTACCTTCTTGATGTCGTGACAGCAGCGCAGGCCCCAGCCTCGGGACAACGTCCTGAAGATTTCTACCTGCGAGTACTGGCGCTTGGTGAAGCACTGGTTCTGGCAACTCTCCCCCGCCGGGCAGACCTGAGGGTGGCATTCGTAGAGCAGCATGCGGTTGATGCACTCCGAGTCCATGCCGCAGGGGTTCTCATCCGTCGCTTTGCAGTTGCAGCGTGGGATCTCGGATAAGTCGGCTGTAATGATCTGCACTTTGCCGATCGGCCGGTTCACCTATTGGATCGGTTAAGATGAAGTCTGTGGTGCTTCCGCTTGGCAGTTAATTGCTAGAAAAAACACTTCTGTGTGGTTTGATACCTTAATGTGCTTGTAAGGAGGAGGCTTCTTGTCATTTCTCCTGTCCTCCTGGAGCTGCCGGAGTTCCTTCTCTGCCTGCAGTTCTCGGAATCTTTCAGCAGCCTCGTCCAAAGCTAATAAACCAACAACACAATCTGAATTACACCACTTTTTTATAATCTAAGGGAAACACTTTTAAGGGCAACATCTAGTACTTTTAACCCTCTGAAGTCATGACTCTTTTCATTCATTCATATTCAGTAAGAGCTTTATTCTCGTCAGGATGGTGGTGGATCCGGAGCCTTTCCTGGCAACACTGGGCATGATGCGTGAATACACCCTTTATGAGACACCAGTCCATCACAAGTAACCATGCACAAACACAGCGTTCACAGCTCGGGGCAATTTATCTTACCCAATCCACCTACTGGCATGTTTTTGGGAAGTGGGAGAAAACCAGAGAACCCGGATGAAACCCACATGGAGATGGATAGAACCCAATCTCAGGAATAAAAACGCAGGAACCTGGAGCTGTGAAGCGATGCTATCCGCAGTGCTGCTACACCACCACTTTATTAATAACTATATTTTAAAACATCCAAGCAACTGAATACCTATTTGTATGGATATCACAACCGATCACTTGCTCTTCATACATGAAATTTAAAAAAAAAAGAAAAAAGATCTCATGTAAAACCTGTACACATGACCACAGTCATAAGAAAAGGTATGAATGCTAGCCTCATGCCTAACCCTAACTTTTGTAACCTTTCACATAGATTTGTCAGTCTGAAACCTTCACTGGAAAAAAACATCTCTGGACCTACAATTTCAAGTAAAATACTCCCATACATTTAAGTGGACACCATTTTATCGTTTATTTAAGTATAATTTTAGATAGTTTCCACATTTAATCTGATGAAGATTTTGACGCAATACCCATATTGTCACTAACATATAATATAATATTCTTTCACACCAGTGCAAAACAATCAAATCAAATCACTTCTGGCAAAAATGCAAACATAAAGTGGTCCAAACGTCTGCAGACCAATCAGAAGTGGTATGGATCACGTCAAGGAGGAGTTTTAACCAGAACAAACGGTTTCTGTGACCTATAAGCATATATAAAAAAAGTAAGCATCACTTGGCAACAGCAGAAACGATAATGAGTTGAATTGATTTGTATATTAATGATACCTTTCCTATAAATGGAGTCGACCCCCTTTCCCATTTTTTCTTTACTGTTGGCGTCTCCTTCCATGTATGGAAAGACCCGAGCTTGGTAGGTCCACAGGTAGTCGTTGGAACCAAAGAAATGGACTGGGAACTCGCCGACGTCGTGCCTCATTCGCAGGATATTTTCTGGAATGTCCTTAGGGTTGCTAACTTCTGCAGGCCACCATCTGACAGAGCACAGAATAACCTTTATCATCAGAATAAAAAAGATCGTCTCTTTATTCCGCTATGCTGCCAACATGTGAGCATTCTCAGTATACGGCATGTTTCTCTCTTTAAGAAAAATACCCCATAAATGATTTTGAAAATGAATCTGATTATTAGATTATGATATGTCAGGAAAACAATCATATAATATATTTGGAAGAGCGTGGAGTTTTGTCAGAGCTGGTGCTGACCTATAGCGACCCACTTTTACCCACACCACTTCTTTGTAGTGTGGTTTCTTCCCGGCTCGACAGTCGTTGCAGAACCAGCTCCCCTCAGGCATGTCGATGTTCAGACACTCACGGTGAAAAGCTGCGGGACAGGACTCGCAGCAGAGCAGGCTGCCTCCTACGATTACAAAGAACCCAGATAGAAAACTTTAATCAGCAGGGGAAAAAGTGCAACTGCAACAGCAGACATGGTTAAAGCAACCAAAGCCATGGCGACTGACCTTCCGAGCAAACAAAGCACCAACTGACGTTGACATGCTCATGATTGCGGCAGCCCTTTCGTGGCATGAAGTGGTTGGGACAGAGGATGCTGTTAGAAGACAAGACGACGCTGCCAGCAGGGATGCAGTAATCACTAGCGTGGTATGCAACGGGGCATCTTACGCAGTGGATCAGTCGACCTGTCGGGGGTGCAGAAAAGTCATTCACTTGCAGGTGCTCATTGATATGCTTCATATAAAGGACTTATTACTGAGTCTGATGTCTTTTAGTCAAGAGGCTCTCAAACACTTTGCACCCAGAAACCCCTGTCAAGGTAAAAAAAAAAAAAAAAAAAAAAAAAAATTCATGGTCAGATATTTTTAAATAAATCCAACTATTCAAATATTGTGCACATTACACAAACATTTATCATCTTACTTATTTGTTTACTGTCTTACTCATTTATTTACTTATTTACCATTTTATATATTTACTTGTTTGTTTTGCCCATTAGAGATTTTTAATTCCATATATTGTGCTAAAATGGTTCAAAGCATGTAGTATCATCTAAAAAATAACTAATATATATATATATATGTATGTATACACACATACACACACATATACAGTCAGGTCCGGAAGTATTTGGACAATGATAGAGGTTTTGTGATTTTGCCTTTATACTCCTCCACAATGGATTTGAAATAAAACAATCAAGATGTGATGGAAGTGTAGACTTTCAGCTTTATTTTAAGAGGTTCCACA
>CM075017.1:2203849-2218178 GCA_037576675.1 Pangasius sanitwongsei | reverse complement strand
ATTGTGGTGGTGTATAAAGGCAAAATCACAAAAACTGTCATTGTCCAAATACTTCCGGACCTGACTGTATATATATAATTTTGCCTGCTTTGAGTTTTAGTTAGATCCAAGCTGATATTATTTAGATTAAAAAGATATATTAGTGTGACTAGAAAAATTGAAGTGCATTATATTAAACTGATGAAGCAATTCAATAAGGCTCACATTATAAAACTATAATAATAATAATAATAATTATTATTATTATTGTGATTATTAACAACTAGAACAATTATAGCTGATATCCACCATAATGTTATTAAAAAATAATAATTAAATTGTGTCACAGGTCCCTAGTAATTATTTTAATTATTTAAACTTAATGGTCACAGATAATCACTCCATATGCACGAGACATATAATAAACCTACTGTAGTTACTTATATTCGTTTGTATGACTGAAAGATTAAGACCTTTAAAAACGGAGGGGTTGTTGGGGTTGGTGATGAAGCAGGCGAGACAAGCATGGAGGGAGCAGCGGAAGCCTCGGTTTAAAGGCACTGTGAGGGCGTGGCTGGCAATGCACTCTCCGTGGTAGAACTTCCCGCAGGCAGGAACCATGCAGCGCCTCACATCGTGTCCCAGCTTCTTACACATGAAACATTCGTGGAGGCCTGGAATTCATACACACCTCTCAGTTCAATCACCACGGACCAGATATAATGAAAGGTAAGTCACTGTTCTACCGATGCGTCTGTACGATTGTGTCAACGCCTACCAGAAGTGCACTGCTGACACAGAAACCTCCCGGGTGGAGGCTCAGTCAGGCCAACACATTGTGGGTGGAACGTGCTGCAGCACTGGCCTTCACACAGAAGCAGCTCTCCTTGTTTCTCACAAACCTACGCAAACACACATAGGGGTCACAAGGTCCTCAGTTTAATGCTAGCAAAGATGGAAACTATTCAAAATGGTTATGGCTACAATTACCCATTATGACAAACCTTCTGGAATAGCACAATAGTAGCACATAGCAGATAATTGTTCTAAAAATATTTTTATGTTTGCTATTTAAGCTTTGTCTTCACAAAGTCCTCAATCAAACCTCCATACATTCTATATACAATTGAAATAATAATGATCTCTTTTGAGTGACCAAAGATTTTTAAAAACGTCCCTATAAGACAGATATAAGCCAATGTCACATTGATCTGCTCGTAGTGAAGTGTGCTCACTGCCCCATTCAGCTCCACGGAGTTATTATTGCACCTAGTGGTCAAAAATAGGAACCGCAACAAGCGTTACTGGAGGCCAGTTGGGGCAGGAATCACGCTGCCCCATGCTCGCTCTATGAACAATTTCGCTGGATGTGAAGCAGAGGAGGGGACAGTTAATAAGAGGGTTGCCAAGAACATGGTTTTTATGCCAAAATTGACCTTGTTTCAACACACACAGGCTGAGAAAAAGAAGAGAAATATGTCTCCCATTTCCAATGACTGAATTCTTTGGGCTAGTTTCAGGTCTTTTGTTTGTAGTTTGTAGTTTTGGCAACCCTGGATTAATGGTATTAGCTCTTCTGGTTGAGTCAACAAAGATACATCTAAAGCTGCTCAAAACGGGCTGCTAGACTGTACACTGGATGACTGTGTGTTGTCAAATCTCAACTGCCTTTTATGGGGTCCACTAGATAGTAGAGTATAGCAAAAGTCAATTGTCATAGCTTTGCAATGTAATTTTGTTTGAGCCCATGTTGCTATTAATGTCATCCTACGTCACCAAAATCTATGTTCACGAGCCGCCGCTGTTATTACTACGAATCCATCTAAAAGAGAACTGACCTGACAAACACTGTCTTTCAGTAATACGCCACTCCCTTTCTCCACTGAAAGTCTGTTATCAGCAGATTCATTTTTCATCTCAGAGCCGTCATCACTGGGGTCAAATATCTGAATAACGAACAGGAAATATTTTAGTGTGTGGTGCAATCAAGCAGCATTATTCAATTCATTGTTATCGCTTGTAACGTGGACCTGGAATATCTGCACAGTAACATCACAATCCGAGCACCACATTAGTCTCAGTAAAACACGGCCATAATATAATTTCACGGATACTTCATGAGATGGGTTTTTCAACACAGAGACCTTTACTGACCTCAGTTTCCAGAGTGTATCTGCCATCCTTGGCTGTCTCAGGGTTAAGTGTGTCGGGGTTCGTAGGAGTGATATCTGCCTCCCTCTCAGTACTTTCTGAAATTGGGACGTTCTCTTCAGGAGTGAATACAGCGGACTGCTTGCTCTTACTTTTTGATTGCCCAAAGCCTGCATTTGGGACAAAATAGAAATTACACAAAAGAAACAACAGCCTGATGGAGCCCAGAGATGACATTTATTTTCACGATTCAGTCCTTCAAAATAACAGGAGGGGAGACGTGCTGTAACAATATGTAATTGTGGAAGATAATTATATGAGTCTGTGCAATAAACACTTGTTAAACATGCTGTAAGACAAATATTTACATCCAGGTTAGCATTATCATAGTCGTAACTGGCGAAAGGAAAATCATATATTTCAAATCTAAGGCTCCGTCAGTGAAATATGTCATCTGCCGTCTCTTTGATAAGCTGTCAGTGAGACATTTAAGAACTTTTTAAAATAATGAACCTGAATTTGAAATATTCACCCACTGACCAACCTGAATGAGCAGCATGTCCTGAAGAACTGTTCCTAAGGGATTTCACCTACCAAAGAATTAGATTAGATTAATTATTCTCCTAAACCATAGATGAATATCAGAAAAATTGACAACTAGTCTAAAGTTGTAAAATCCTGTCACACGAACCTTCTTTTTTGGTGTCAGAATTGGTTCAGCTTCGATTGAACTCTCGAGAATTTTCTTGGTGGGTTTCCTTTGCCTCTTTGTGCTTAAACAGATGGCATCGCCTAAGCAACAACAAAGAGTTTGGGACATATTTATAACTCATACCATAAGAACGGAAATAAGATCTCGCTTCAACAAATACAAAATATACACCTTAATGCTGTTAAGCTTTTTCTTCAGTGCAGCCAATTACTTCTGCTTCCTTTTCCTTCCATGTTTCCTTGCTATTTGTACTAATAGTCATCTCGTGACTGTTACTATACGTGTGCGGCCTATAAAAAGGTCCCCGCTACGTTACGCTTGTCCTCTGGCCATCAACCTGAGTGACCTAGACGACCAGATGGTGGTTCTCCACCCAGTCGTAGAACAACTGCCACATTTTCTTTCGTTCTATCTCATTTCTATCGTTCCGGACAGTCAGGCATTTTTCCTAGTCGATCAAAGTCATGTATCAAAGTCATCACAAGGCTTCGTAACGCATCCTGATGGCACACCTTGCCAGACGATAATAGACAGCACTCAAATATTACCAATACCACACTTTATTAAGAAGAAGAAGAATCAGTCCGAGTATTATTTGAGAAAGAGTAACACTCAAGTCCTGACACTGTTCTTGACTCAGGATGAGAATCACTCATCATTCTGATACCCTTATCTACTGAGGATGAGAAACACTCATGGTGCTGATATTGTACTATTTTGAGGATGATATTCGCTCAGATTCTTATTCTAGCGAGGGTGAGAATCGCTCGAACTCACCACAGAGCACACCAGGTGGGACAAAGAACATTCAGTCTGTAAAATCTGGTCAGAGTAGACAGTGAACTATTCACAATTTCACAAAGTGTCACTGAGCATTCAGTCAACACCGAAATGGTCTGAGGTGCAGCATTCCCAGTTTTACCACTGTAGCTGCTGCTGTCAACATCTCAGGTAGAAAGTCTACATATAGGCAGGGTGTGTGTCCAGTCATCATTTCCTGACTGCCATTATATAGCACCGTCTTCCATCAGAAAGGCTCGTATAGCCCATGAGCCGAGCTTCGTGTCTGTGAATTGCACACCTCTAAGGTGTCAAATGGCTTCTCTCTCAATTGCGTCCAAGAGCTTCCACAAATGAGATCAGGAGCTCTGTCTGGCATGCACTGGCTGCTAGAACCTTCCATATAGCAACAAGTCTTCCAGATAGGGGAGAACACATAAACTGCAGAATCTTCAGAGTTTGTTTTTTCCCGTCTCTTCCTAACGGGCTCTGTAGCCGTATATGCTGTTCGCATTGCTCCTCACTGCAGCCACGCAGCGTCAGAGGAAGGCGATGAATAGACAGCTGTATTTCCATTTCTAGTTAGGCTATATGTAAGAAGTGCCTGTCTCAAATGCTCAGTGTCTCGAATCCACTTTCTCAACTCTTCGAAAAGATGTAGCTAGGCTAACCTTCAGTAGTACTCGACAAAGAAATGAGCAAACGGGAAAACTCCAAAGGAAGTTCCGAAGGAAACCGGCCTGACCGGAAAGGGCGGAAAGTAAGAGAGTAAGTAAGGGTAATATTTAACGGTAATGATAATGATTTAATGGAAACCCATACTACAATCCACACTATGTACACTATATGGCCAAAAGTTTGTGGACATCTGACATCACACACACACACGTGCTTCTTCCTCAAACTGTTTGCCACAAAGTCTGAGGCACACAATTGTATAGAACGTCTCTGTATGCTGTAGAGTTACAGTTTCCCTTCACTGGAACTAAGAGGCCCAAACCTGCTCCAGCATGACGATGCCGCTGTGCACAAAGCGAGCTCCATGAAGACATGGTGTGTGAAGGTTGGAGTGGAAGAACTCGAGTGTCCTGCACAGAGCCCTGACCTCAACCACCACTGAACGCCTTTGGGATGAACTGGAACACCGACTGCACCCCAGACCCCCTCACACAACATCAGCGCCTGACCTCACTAATGCTCTTGTAGCTGAATGAACACAAATCCCGGCACTCCAAAATCTAGTGGAAAGCCTTCACAGAAGAGTGGAGCTTATTATAACTGTAAAGAAGGGATGGAACTGTGATGGTCAATAAGCATGTATGAGTGTTATTGTCAGGTGTCCACAAACTTTTGGCCATATAGTGTATTCTTCTGAACTAAGATCAATGCCATTTCTTGACAAAAAAAAGGCTAAGGACACAACATCTGGACAGAATTGCTGAACTTTTAGATTTTTTTTTATACATACATAATTACTTACCAGTGGTGGAACAATTCTGAACCAGAAGCTGTTCCTTAAAACAATTTTCTCCATATGGGGAGGTTTCTGTTTCTGGAGGCGGAGTAAGTGTGTCTACAGCCATAACCTGAGTCTCTTGACATGGAGTATTTTCTATCATGGGAGGAGTCTTAGATCTCTCTTCAGGGGGAGGAGTCTGAATTTCTGGTAAGGGGTTCGGCACACATTGTATCGCTCCTTGGTGTCGCTGTATGCCTGAAGATTTCTCAGTGATATTAACAGAACTGTTTTTAATAACCTGGGAAAGACAATTGATATTTGGTATATGAAAGAATCTCAAGATTAAAAACGAGCAGAAAAAAAACAGCAATCGCACATAAAAAGAAAAACAAAAAACTACCTTCTGCAAGGATTCTGGCTGCTTTTTCGCTTTCTTCTTAGTGGCAAATATGTGATCGTATTCCTCTGTCCACTCTATGAGTCTTTTGCTCGGTTTTCTGATACGTTTGCTCTCTGGCAAAGACAAACTCAGAGTCATGATAAACAGACAAAACTGTTAGGACCTAATTACATTTCTTCTAGCACTCATCTTACCTGTGGGGAAACTAGAAACCTCACAGGTATTTGGAGTTATGCTCGCTGTGTTTATGGATATCTCTGCTGCTGAGGCAGAAGATGGCGAGTTTGTCTTTTCAGCACCAGGCTCCACAACCCTTTTCTGCTCTGAAGGCAACATTTGTGGTTGTCCTGGTGCTTGGTCACTTCTGATCTCTGCTTGCAACACCTTTTTATTATCCTGTTCAAACTTCTGCCAGCGTTTTTTTGGTACACTGCCAAAAAAACTATTCTCAGAGTCCTCGGTGAGGAGTTTGCACCCCAGGGTCTGTGTGTTATCTGACTTCCTGCTGCACGCGTGTGTAGACAACTCGGAAGGCACGTAAACGTTATTAAGACTCTTCTTCACAACTGGCTGACTCTTTTTGCTAGGTTTTTTAGCAGATTTTGGTACAGCAGAAATGCTCTGGCATTGCTGAACAACACAACCATTGACCTCTCTCATATCAGGATCAAACTTTGCATTTGCTTTGTTTTGTTTGCTCTTAAAACAAGACGTTTTGCTCTGTCCATACTTCCTAAGACCTGGCAATTTGCAGCGGTCATTATCATCTTTAACGTGACAACTTTTCAGACCTTCTTCTGAAATCATGGACGGTTCCTCTTTAATGAGCTTTTTTGTAGGTAAAGCTTCCATGACCAAGGGTCGGCCATCTTTTTCTCGACTATCATGTATATCCTTTAACAACATCAGGAATGTGCTATATTTATAGTTTGCATCTGGATGAAACGTTGTGGACTTTCCACTTCTTTCATTTTCCAGTGACTTGAAGGTTATTTCTTTCATGTCTTCACCGTCTTGTATATTGACATGAAACGGAGATGCCGTGGAAAACACTGACAGCTCAGACACTTGATTCTCTTGTTTCAGTTCGGATGTATTAAAAGCAACTGGTTCAGAAGATATCAAACAAGATTCGTCCTCTGATTTGACAGCAACTCTGTTGTCTTCCAAATCAGATGGATTTAGAGACGCCTTGGATTTGGCGTTAGATTTTACATCTGCTTTTAAATCAGGCCCTGCTGAAATTTTCTGGCGGGTCGATTTTACTTTTGTCTTTTCGGAAGACACACATCTTGTTACAAATACATCGTTCTGAGTCTCACTTGGCAGAGTTTGTTTAAGATCTTGGCTAGACAGCTGCTGGAGCTGAGCGTCTTCCATTGCTTTGAGTGCTCTAGTCATTAATCGACTGCTAGCTGGAAGACATGCAACTCTCTTGTCAAGAGTGGCTTTCTTGGCTTCTACAGATTGGTGTTCAGATCCTGTGACTTGGTTGTCTCTGGACTTCAGACTTGCCGACTCGGGTATCTTGATCTTACATGATACCTTACCAAAGGAGCAATTAACAGATTTAATCCCCGCACGACTAAATACCCCACTGGTTTGTCCTTTTCCAGCTTTGCTGAACCACAGACCGCCTTGGACTTCGATATTTTTCTTTGCTTCTTTATCATTTCGGCTTGTGACTTGTCTTACAGGCTGATCAGTCCTGGAGTTCAGGGAGGGTCGGCCACTGCCTTTGGGACATCGGCGGATTTGCGGCACAGAGTCAATGTCGGAATAGGGACTGTCCACCACTTCTTCTGTCTCAGTCTTTTCACAGACAAACTTGTCATACTTTGTAAAAAACACTGCTGAGGACTTTCTTTGCTTCTTTTTGCATTTAGATTTAATCAAAAAGTTTTGGTCTTTATGTGAAATCTTCCCATTGGCCTGGCAGCTGTTTCCAGGAATTCCCAGGAGCAACCGAGATTTAGATACCTTGTCCTGACCTTTCGTGTTCTCCTCAACTGAGCTCTTTTCTGTGAATTCAGAAGATATAAGAGGTATCCTGGGCTTATCCAGGAAATGTGCCTCAGCCTCAGCCACACTGCAACTCCAAGAGCTTAGAAACCGCTTGGGTACCTATATGAGAAATACAAAAAGTACACACAATAAGGTACACAGTGAAATAGTGATTCATCTAGAAGTTTTATGTGTGTGTGTGTGTGTGGGGGGGGGGGGATATTTTATTATTACAGAAGATTAACAATTAAAGATCAAATATTAACGATGAAGAATTTTCAGCTTGGTCTTACCCCTCTCTTTGGACCAGGGAGATTGTGAAACTGATATTCACCAACAAATATATGCATGGCTTTCTCAGCGACCCAGGCCAGTTCTTCGGGTTCCCCAAATGTCTTGATGTAATACTGACGACAGGGCGTATCACTCGGCTCTGACGAACCACAGCACAGAACAAAAGAAAACGCTTAAGGTTTTACTTCTATGGTTAAAAAGTCAATCATGTAGTTCCCGCTTTTTTTTTTTGCACAAATACGACTTAACTCTTTAAATCAGATTACTGATTTAACTGATTATAATGATTATAGAACTGATTATATGACACCAAAGTTTAGCACTCATAATAAACAACTGTATTAACTAAAAAAAAGTGAGTAACTAAAATGCAAAATGTGCCACCGCAGTGTTCTATTCCACATTTAACCTACCAATAGATAACATTTTGTAATAATTTGCAATGTCAGCATTGCAAGTCAGGCTTTAAACTTCAACTACAACCAAGTAACTGACAGTGTCTAAGATCTTAATAACTCATTACAAGAATAAGATGAATTTTTTTTGTCTTTGACAGAAATGAATATACCTTTTATTCTGTGATACGTTTCCAGTGCAGGATTGATGGTCACGCGACATGGCCACCATGGTCTACGGTTGAACTTGGCCCATATAACTTCACCTTCTAGGTACTTTACTGGTGGAAGAGCCTTTGACTTTGAGTTGTTTATCTGCTAATAGAAAAATTCGTTTTGTTTAAAATTAATTTCATACAAGAAACAAGCATCTATTTGTGTATAGGGTAACAGATATCTCTCAAAAACAACCTTTATAAAAAAGAAATTACTACAGGTAGTTACAAGTGTTTAATTATATTGTTATAATCCAATTCTTGGACTCTAAGGTAAACTATGTGATACAGACAGACACAAATTAGCTGTTCTAGTCACAGATAAAGCCCAGTCTCTGAGTAAGGAATCTCCAGTTAAGACTTTCTATTGGCTGTAAGCTAGCATTTGAATTTAAGCATAATACTGGACGTGACCTTTCAGCAAAAGCTTTCTGTCGCAATTAAATACTTCTTAGTTTATTTATAGGCATGACATAAATCCCACTGACACAAAGGAAAAAAAAACAAAAAAACAACAGGCTTAGAGACATCCGGCACAGAACTTGAACGAGGTCTGTTTTTGGAAACTAGTACTTCATGTGACTCTAATCAACTTGATTTCATTAAGCCACAGTATATGAACCTGAAGTCAAAGGGAGCTGTTGTAGTGCAAATAACCAAACAGGCTAACTAGCTAGGAAGCTAATCGGGTATAGTTAACATGTGATCTTCAGTTTTATCTAAAGTGACCGATGCAGCGGTGCTTTAGTACTTTAGTCTGCCCAGTTCTCTCACCTCCTCATCCGTACACTCTGCTCGAACAGCTCAGCTTCCAAAGCTTCAACTTTCATGCTAATACCACCGTCAACGCCATCGCGCTCATCATCTCATACACTGCTAACTAGCCAAGCCGCGTGTCTGGGTTAGCATTGCATTCTGGACCTTTTTAGTCCGATGTTTGCGGTCTCCACTACTTTTTACGTTGGATTTCTCATTAATATGACGTTGAATATTGCTGAAAAATGGTGAGCGAGAAAAGAAGTTCTTGTGATTTTGTTTTTAGGAGTGAAAAAAAAACAGCAAAATATTATATCCCTTATTATGTCTGAGACTAATTTTTTTTCTCCGATTAAAAGTAATAATACTTTGTACTAATAAATTGATGCTGCATTTTCGGTAAAAGGAATACCAAAAATACAGCATCAATCAACAAATTAGCATCAGAATCGCTAAACAAATCACAAATATTTGAATATAAACATGTGTTTCAAGGGGCAGCTTTCCATTAAGGACTGCAGTGTGAACGCTTTAATTTTAACGGTTAATTTTAAGATTACATTACGCTTTTTGCAAAACTCATTCCTTAGTAAGGCTGTGTTTGACTATTCTTCATCAGGGTTGGTAAATCTTCTGAAGTGTGGAATTTCTCTTTAATCAATGTAGCTTTTGACATTATAGAAGTAAAGATGCTTGGGTTTGGATGTGACTTCAAAACCTACACAGAAGCAGAAGATTAGAATGAGAACTTGCCGTGGTAACGTCATCACGGATGCACTCCTGAGAGGTTGGATCGCAGTCGCCACCTGACTCGTCCTCATGGTTTTCATCATGTTTCACTGACATACAGGCCTTTGTTCTTCTTTTGCCTTTAGACAGACTATGGTGTCTATCCACAATGGTGAATTTTTGCTTTAGATTTGTAGGTGTAGCAATATCATTTATAGCACTGCTACACGGCTTTTCAAGTGAAGACCTTGGGCCCGTGTCCTCATCTTCCTCCTCATCCTCAAACAAAATTGACTCAAAGTGTAATCCATTTGCAAATGGACTGGACGAATCGAGACTGAACGCTGGACTGGGAGGAGACATGCAAGTGTTATTGTCAGTTCTAGTGTCAGGCAAAGCTGTGTCCATGTTTTGTAACAGAGATGGGTTAGTGAGCTTAAAGTGCCATGGAGTCAGCTCATTCCTGTGGCCCTTGCTGATCCCTATATGTGAAAAACAGATCCACAAAGTTCTCCCTGTAGGTCTGGGGGCTTTTCAAGGAACTGTAAGGTAGTCAGTAGTCCTTAGTTCTGCACCGCTAAGTGGAAGTGAGACTTGAAGGCTGGGCTTGAGGCCAGGCGCCTTGACTAAGACGGGTGACGTTTTCCATGTGATGAGGATTTTCAACGCTTCTGGAGGACTGCTGATGAGCCGAGCATCTGTACTGGCCTCTTGCCTCAGAGACAACTGGGAGACAATTCATTCAGTTAATATTTGTGAAATATGACAGATCAATATATGATAGTTTATTACCTACACTGATTTGCCCATTTATAAGGTATTCCTACCAAATAGGTGTGTCATAGGTATAGAATTACTACTTGTTTGTGAGGGAAGGATGTGTGCTAGTGGTGCACTTTGTGAATATACAGTTACTGACTGTAGTCCATTTGGAGCTATGCACAATGTCAGCCCCACATCCATAAATGCAATAAAAGCACCAAAGAACCATGTCTGACTAGATGTTATTTGGAAGGTGGACCATTCACATCATAGCAGAGTCAAAGGTGGTCATAGGTGTTGAGGTGTACAGTTGGTTGGGGGTTTAAAGCTCTGTGTGTACTTACTGTGCACTTTGTATAAGATACAAAGCTGGGATTCCAGTACAATGTGCACACTCACACATTCACACACACGTTCACACCTAGGGGCAATCTACGCTGTATTCGAATGAACTCAGAAGTAAGAAGTCGGAACTCTGAATTACTACAAATTGAGGGGAAGAAACATGGAGGCTTTCGTGCTCATCTTTTATTAGCATCAAGCTAGCCAGCTAACTGTAATAAGTGATGTATATTTTCCTCCAAAAACAGCGAACTGTACAATCAGTGTTTTAGATTTAACAAGAGAATATGCTGATTGAACAAAAGCAAATACTAGCATATGCTGTATAACTCATTTAAAAGTAAAAAGTGCTATCTTGTTTACTGTTGATGCTGTGAGCGGCCATGCTGTTTTGACGTCACTTGCTGAACTCTGGGTTGAGGAGACCGCCCCAAGAAATTCTGAGTTGAGGGAGCGTTTTCTTTGATTTGTTTTTTTTTTTTTTTCCTTAGTCAGAGCCTGGAATTTCAACTGAATGCAGCGCTAGTGTAACCAGTCCACCGATCGTGTTTTGGACGGTGTGAGGAAACCAGAGAACCCAGAGGAAGCCTGCACAAACACGAGAAGAACATGTGAAACTCCACGCTGGCAGTAGGTCAGGATCGACCTGGAGCTGTGGGGTGCCAACGCATAGAATACAGAATACAGATGCCATTCGCTATTTCTTCTAAACGTCCTTTACACAACCGTGCCAGTGTCATGTCAGTGCTGTGCTCAGAAAGGTCAACACACACACCACTGGGTAAGCAGTGGTCCTCATGTGGACCAACAAAGTGCACCTTTGCCAATCAGTATAGCTTACATGGACGTTGCTGAAACGCTGAATGAACGTGCAGCAGGACTTCTGCTGTGTGTGTGTGCGTGTGTGTAGCCGCCCTTGCGTGCTCCGAGGCGCACATGTATGACACACTCTAGTGACGAGTGCAAGTCTGTCATCTTTCAGAGGAAGTGAAGAAGTTAAACGCAGTTAAGATACAGATATCGCGCGCGCTTTGGAAAGCATACAGGGCAGGCAGCTCGAGCGAGGTTCTTCTCTCATTAGACATTTAGCCTGATACCGTTCTTTTAGTTCACACACACACCCACACACACACACACACACACACACACTACACACAACCCTACAGTGATCAACCTGCAAACAATTCCGTTATAATAAACCGTGTTGTTAAGGAAATACGTCCAGAATCTTACCATTCACATTTCGCACGCGCTCGTGGACACCGAAAATCCTGCGCTTTTGCAGTCGAAATGGCCTTTTTCCCAAATGTGTGAGAGCCTCAGCAAATCCCAGCAGCAGCAGCAGCAGCAGCACTAGGCCGAGAAACCTGAGCACATATTCTTGACAGTGACGCTAGCGGCCCCTTTCTAAACCAAACCAAAGAAACAGAGCAAAACACGTCCATTACACACACACACACACATATACACACACACACGGTAATACAAACGCGCTCCCCTGCGCGTGACTCACAAACACGTTACCGGTGGCTCTTACTTTCTCTCCATTGAAACGGTGATGGTTTCCTCTGCGTGCCGACCTGCCCCCGGTTGTGTCTCGAGCCCCTGCCTGTGTGTGTGTGTGTGTGTATGTGTGTGTGTGTGAACAGCCAATCCGTCGCAGCTCTCCAGCCTCGCTGTCCTGCGCTACATTTGTTACTTTAACACTTCCTAAAAACACACCTGCTACATATTATGATTATGATTATTGTTCTTCTTCTTCTTCCAAGTCATTCACCTTTAAAAGTGCTTTGAAGTCACGTCATCAATTAGACACATGTGGGCTTAGGCAGCTGCTGTGCACGCGGGCTTTCGGGATGGAAACATGGCTCAGGTTATAATAATGTTAAAAAGGAAAAAAAAAAAAGAAAAAAAAAAAGCAGTGTGTCGTGTTTAGGAGGTACCGGTGTGACACTCGTTCGGTGGTTACTCGGGACCGAGTCCTGGGCAGGCGCTTCAAAATGGAGTCTGCTCCCGAAACAGGCCACAAAGTGTTAACATCTCTGATGGCAGAGTGCGATAAAGCCGACACACTGGAGAAGTTCATGAAGCTGCCTTGCAAAGACGCGACGTTTTAACGTCAAGCGCGAGCTCCATGCAGCTCCATCAGAGGGCGAAGGAGGCCATTTTGGCAATCAATGCCACTGTTTACAGTGTTCCAGACTGATATCAGCTGTAAAGCTGTTTAATCCAGACACATAAAGCTTTGTGTGTGTGTGTGTGTGCGCGCGCGCCTAAAACCAGGGCACACCTCATAATAAACCATGCTCCGAGTGGAATTAAATAGAGTTGTGTGCGTGTGTGTGTGTGTGAATGTGTGGAATTCCCATTTACGCTTTCAGTCACTACATTTCACACACAATCTGTTTAACACCCTGCCATTTTTCTTTAAGGAGGTGGGGAAATGGAGGAGCCGACACCATCTTCTACCAGTCCACCATGTTACCTCAAGCCACAGTGAAAAACAAGCAGAAAGAAAGAAGGAAGGAAAGAAAGAGAGCAAGAAGAGCGCGGATCATCAAAACGAGCTTGTATTTGTCCCTATCGAGAGCTCTTGTGCAGAAGGGCTCAGGCTCATTTTAGACTCCTGGCTGCACAGAGGGCTCAGTTTGAAATATTCCTCCCCTTGCTTTTTTAATGACTGCTTTCGCTTTGTTCATCAGAAACTAATCTTTTTACCTTCAAGCCCCCTGTTGCCTGCAAACCGAATTACGATTGCAGTGAAAACAGAGAAAAGACCATTGATTTCTCCAGGACTAGAGGTGTAACTGGTGTGACTTTTTTTTTTTTTTTTTTTCCTGCACGCTCCTGAAGGAAGTGACCAATCCCACTTCCTCTTGTAGTTAATTTTGTTTGTACCAACCCATGGTATGAACTTGGTTCTATTTCTCAAAATATAAAGAAATAATTCATTTGAACCTGACCAGGATAAGCAGTGTAATGACCTTCCCCTTTAACTCGCTTTGCTTGGCGTTACCACTAGAGGGAGTAATACACGTATAGGATATAAGTGAAACGAAGTAGAGCAAGAGGAATCCACGTTTTTATTCACGAGCTAACAGGAACAGCTCTTGAGGATGCTTTCAGCTTCAGTATCCCTTCGGCGAGCAGAGCGTAATTCACGTAATTCTTTGGTACAGTATTGTTGATTAATTTGAATGTTTAGTTAATGCAGTGGATGTTTGTTATTGTTGTTTGTTTGTTTTCTTTGTAGTTTTACAGTGCCATGGTGCTGTGATGAAGTGAAGTGAAGTGACTTGTGGCCAAGTGTGGTGACCCATACTCGGAATTTGTGCTCTGCATTTAACCCAT
>CM075017.1:2175953-2203749 GCA_037576675.1 Pangasius sanitwongsei | reverse complement strand
TCACCTCAGTCGTGGTATTGAGGGTGGAAGAGAGCGCTAGTCATTCACTCCCCCCACCTACAATCCCTGCCGGACCCAAGACTCGAACCCACGACCTTCAGGTTCACCTTCGGGTTACAAGTCCAACTCTCGAACCATTAGGCCACGACTGCCCTTGTCTTATTGAGCTTGTTGTTATGGTGCTATGAAGTCAGTCAGTGGTCGTGATGCATGGAGAGAATTTGCACCAAAGAAATGAGGCAACGAATACTTCAGTAGTGAGGTTTATTGCATCTGAGGAAATAAATCGAAGGAACTCTCTGCCTCATTTTTTTTCCACGCTGAAGGGCTGCTACAAGCAGTTCCTGAAGATGAACGAACGAATGAATGAACTCATGAATGATTTCTGGCCCATGTTAAGCAGCGACACCTTTCTTCGTCCCACCTGCTATATATCTGGCCCCCTGCTCTCAGACGCATGACAGTAAAACCACCCACTCCTGTGACATTTCTGTCATGTCTCATGGGATCCTAGTCCTAAAGCACACCTCGACTCTAAACAACCTCCTCTGCTGAAATTGCATACGCCTCAGATGCTGCCTTTGAGAGAATCTGAGAAGAACTGTAATAACAAACGAAAGTTGAGAAGCTCTGTTCTTGCTGTTGCTTTTTGACTGGAAAAATGGAAACACAAGCCTGAGCCAGGAACTACCAAGATCCATCTCACAAAAATATTCAGAATCACAGCTTTTTTTTTTTAAGTATATTTGATTATTATACAAAGAATTCTTTAAATTATTATTCAATTCAATTCAATTTTATTTGTATAGCGCTTTTAACAATGGACATTGTCACAAAGCAGCTTTACAGAAATAAATGGATTCACAAAAAATATATTGTAAATATTTGAATTTATCACTGTGAATTTATCCCTAATGAGCAAGCCAGTGGCGACGGTGGCGAGGGAAAAACCCCCTGAGATGATATGAGGAAGAAACCTTGAGAGGAACCATGCTCAAAAGGGAACCCATCCTCATCTGGGTGCCACGGATAGTGCGATTATAAATAAATCCCTTCTATTATTGTGTACTATAAGCACAAATAGTGCAGTTGTGCAACCAATAAATTCATCACAGTTTTCGCAAGAAGTCCGGTTAAAAAAACTTTTGTTGGTGGTTGGCTCACCTTTGCACAAAACCGCGATGACTGACAATGTAACATAAATGGTGTGCAACAAAGTTCTTAGTAATAACAAGATTATATATACCTTGTTTAATGTGAACATTATCTGAAGCTCTTGACCTGTATCCGCATGATTTTATGCATTGTGCTGCTGTCACATGATCGAATGATTGGATAACTGCATAAATGAGCAGGTGTACAGGTGTTCCTAATAAAGTGGACATGAGTGTATGTTTTACAGTGAGCAGGTATGCGGAGGAGGACGAGGAGGCGGAGTAATAACAGTGGTATAACTTGTTAATAAAACAATTTTCATACGTCTGGGTTTCAGCTGAATGTATGTCAATAATTAAATACATATGGAGATCATGAATGGTTTTCTAGCCGATGATGCCAGCTGTTGGAGTGAAATCTACGCCAGCCACTGGTGATGATTCTCACAATCTATGCAACATGGACGTCCTCTGACACGTTGAACAATATATGTATACAATATATACACTGTATGTATACATGCTACCATATGTGTGTGTCTGTATGTATATTATATAGAAAGTGGTTTCATTTAGCATTTTTATTCAACTGTTTGGAGAAAAGCATCAATGTAAATATACCAAATGTAAGTCTTTTTAACATATATAAAGTTCTATGTCAGTGTTAAAGTGTAGGAGCAGAATGCAGTAATAAATTTAGTTCATAGGGGGCACTAAAACTCGAGCAAAGTGTTCAGTTACCTCCCTAAAGTCTGTTTTGATGCTTGTTCAGAGATCATGTCTTCAATAGAACGTCCATCAAAACAAAGTTTGTGATATTTGCTAGACAATACTTTCCTGTGTACTTTAAAGCTGGAAGATCTTATTAAACATATGTCAAACGTAAATAATGTACAACATGTGGGAGAACATAAGAAACATCGATTGTTATACAGATGTTATATACCTTTGAGCCGTCATGGAAATTA
This sequence comes from Pangasius sanitwongsei, assembly GCA_037576675.1. NCBI lineage: Eukaryota > Metazoa > Chordata > Actinopteri > Siluriformes > Pangasiidae > Pangasius > Pangasius sanitwongsei. The sequence continues at coordinate 2,201,627 of CM075017.1, read as the reverse complement.
AATTAGCCAGGGGAAGTGAAATAATGATTCAGTTAGATTCAGTTCATTGCGTTTTATTGGCATGACAAAGGTACATTTGAATCACTAAAGCTTGTGTTGTAAAGAATGTAAATATGATAAATTTACACATTCTCTCTCTCTCTCTCCGTCTCTCTCTCTCTATCGATTCTGCCCATTTTGTCATCAATATTTGGGTGAATTTGGGTGGCTCTAATTGTGCAAGTTTACATACTTCATAGATGCTATCAGCACTGTACTGTTTAGCAGCTGGCAGAGTGTTACCGTACTAAATTTGAGCCCATTTTGCAATTTTTTTCCTATTTAAAGTTGCGGTGGATCCAGAGCCTATCCCAGGAACATGTGAAAATACACCCTGGATGGGACCCCCAGTCCATTGCAGATTACACACACCTCAAATTGCATATTAATGGACAATAAATGGAAAGTTTAAGGTGCCTTTCCTCCAATGTTTACAGCAAAATGGTCTCAAATATTGACGTTTTTGGGAGGTGGGTGGAAGGGCTGTAGTCGAGACTGCCATTGTCAAGACCAGGACTATCTGCGATCGAGTCAAGACTGAGTCTCAAGTATTTAGTGAGAGCAATGCTCTAAACTGAGACAAGTCCAAGTCAATACAGAAAATGTCTCGAGACCTGATTCGAGTCCTACAGCCCTAGCCTGGTGAGGAAACCAGAGAACCCAGAGGAAACCGACAGACACAGGGAGAACATGCACAGAAACTCCACATAGACAGTAGCGCAAGCTCAGGCTCATCATCAGAGGCAAGTAGAGCTCAATGCCAATGGTGTTGATGGGGATGCCTCCATCGCCAACAAGTCCAGTCCTAATTCTACCCTACCCTACCCTAATTATAACAATAACCTTGTTATTACACTAACAAGAATTTCCTACAGACGGACTGACAGATGGACTGATGTTAAAAAAGTCTTAGATAGCAGAAAATAGTCCTTGAGAGACGTTAGAACATCTCTGTATGACAAATAGGAAGAAAAACTATATCAGACATTTGACCTGGCTGTGACCTTGACTCTGTTTGGGCCAATTCCAAAATCTAGTTGATTTGCTGGTTACAGTGATATATTCCTTCAAACATTCAACCACTCTTTCTTGAGATATTGCACTAACGAGAGTCTTGGATGGGCACATGGACAACTCAGAAACGTAACAAAACCCCACCTAGTGGAGGAGGCAAAACATCAGCACTTTTCAGCTTTAAGGGCTATTTTGCAGTTTTTAGCGCCCTCTGCTGCCTGCAAACTGAATTACGCTTACAATAAAAGCATTGACAAGACTTGCCTTTCCTCACAGACTAGAGGTGTAAGTGGGACAGTTTTGTTTCTATTCCACTCCTGCCCACTCCTGAAGGAATTGTGAGCAATCTTGCCTTCCCACTGTAGCCTCAGATTCCTGTTCTTGGCTGACAGGAGTTGAACCAAATGTGGTCCTCTGCTGTTGTAGCCTACCTGCCTCAGATTTCCATGTGTTGTGCATTCTGAGATGATATTCTGCTCACCATGGGTGTAAAGAGTGGTTATTTGAGCTGCCATAGCCTTCCTGTCAGCTCAAACCAGTCTGGCCATTCTGACCTCGGACCTCCAAGAAGACATTCCCGCCTGCAGAACTGATGCTCACTGGATGTTTTTCGCACCATTCTGTGTAAACTCTAGAGACTGCTCTGTGTCTGAGATCACATTTTTCCTCATTCTGATGTTTTTTTCTTGAAATTGTGAAATTGTTAAATCATGAAATTGTTAAAAGTGTAGCAGCAGAATGCAATAATAAATTTGGTCGGTGGGGGGGCGCTACAACTCAACAAAAGTGTTCAGTTGCTCTTCTGGAGAGTGTTTCAATGCTCATCCAAAGATCATGACTTCACTAGAAATAAGACAGAACACATCCAAACTCAGTAAAATGCTCTTTTAAACCAGTATATCGCACACACTGTGATATTAAAATGTAATATTTAGTATACAGTACTTTACTCTGTACTCAAAAGGTGGCAGTTCTTATTAAACATATATTGTTAAACTTGTATAACATATGGGCATACATAAGAAACGTCAATTGTTATACATGATGTTATACATTTTTGAGCCCTCATGGAAACCAAATTAGCCAGGGGAAGTGAAATACCTTCCGTTATTTCCTGTTGAAATCATACTACTACCTGCTTTCAGGGTAATACTTAAAATCATCTGGAACACTAAAGGGGAAATACTGTGGACCTTAACTGTGAAAATCTCCAATCCCCAAGTCTCCAAATATCCAAATCTCTAAATCTCCAGTATCCAAATCTCCAGTATCCAAATCTCCAGTATCCAAATCTCCAAATATCCAAATCTCTAAATCTCCAAATCATCATTCACCAATCACCAAATCTCCAATGTCCAAATAATCAAATCTCCAATGTCTATATCTTCTAGTCTCCAAATCATCAAATATCAAATCTCCAATCTTCCAATCTCCAGATTTCCAATCACCAAATCTTCAAGTCATCAAATCTCCATTCTCCAAATCTCAAACTTTCTTTATTGTATTATGGTCCATTTTGGTTTCATATTTGTAGTCATAGTGTGTGTGTGTGTGTGTGTGTGTGTGTGTGTGTGTGTTGAGATTCCACACTCTTCCCCCAACCCCTGACCCCTAACTATCCCAGCTGTCAGCTGTCTCCACTTGTGACAGCTCTGTCTCTCTCTCACATTCCTTTCAACTAAATTCGATTCAGTTCGATTCCATCTGATTTGATTTGATTCGATTCGATTCGCTTTGATTCAATTCATTGGGCATGACAAGAGTACATTTGAATCAGAGAAGCTAGTTTTGCAAAGCCTAAATGTAAATATTATAAATAAATTAAGAACTTCTTATTTTATTGTATGTAAACGCTCTCTCTCTCTCTGTCTCTCGTACACACACACACACGCACACACACGCACACACACCATGACTACAATTGACTAACTTTTTCAGCAGGGACACTGGACTTTGAACAAGGACATAAAGAGGGAAATAAAGGTTCATGCTTTAAATGAAGTGCTATTTAATTCCTTTCAAATTTCAGAAGGACTAAAGATGATCCAAAACCTTTTTTTTTTCGTTGACCAATATAAATATAACACAGAAAATAAGTACCATATGAAACCGTAGGAAAATCATGCAGTATACTGAAGCATTGGGTTCTCTTCCATCATTTCATTATAGATTCCTCTGCAACTATCAAAACAGACTAAACTGAAGCAGTGAATTAAAAACGCCTTGGAGGAGGCAAAGACCATAATAAGCATATTTCATATTACATATCCTCATTTCTCAGTTTTCCATGGAATGCTGCCTGAATACATTGCTAAAGTCTAAGTTTAGACTGCACAAAGCTAAACCTTAATCACAGAGTGAATGATATATGCATATAATTTTACTGTGTGTGGTAGGGGAAATTGTATTCTTCATGCCACACGTAACCAAACAACTGTAACAATCCAAACTATAGAGGCCGAGATTCAAGTTTCACTTTGTTAGCTTTTCTTCCTGGTCTCTAAATATACCCTTTTATAGTTTCCTTGCAAAAAAAAAGCTCATGCTCTAAAATCTGTAAAAGAAAAACTGTGCGAGGCTTTCAGACCATTTTAGCTAATTCAACTTTGATGGCTATTTTTTTTTTAGGTGTAATTAAATATCGGGTACAGGGATTTCTAATTTGCTCCTCAGGACCCAGTTTACTCAGAAATACAGGCAGAAAAGGCCATTCTCCACTAGATGGAGTACAGACTACTCTGTATATGCATATCACATGCTAGAAACTATTCAGTAGTACTCTGATCGCTTACACAGTACACTGATAAAGGTGAATTTATTAGTATTAGTATTAAGTCTGGTTCTTTCGTAAACACACCGGTCTGGATAAAGCAGTCCTAAGAGGCTTCTCGTGCTAAATAAACACAGTACCCTTAAAAACCTTGCTAAGAAAGTAATGAAAGTCCGTTTTTTAAATTCCATAAGTGTACTCTCACTTTTTTCACTTAAACACTTGTTCGATATAAAATATCTATTTTGCAGTAGAGTCAAACCAGAACTATCTCACAGTTCCTGTGTTAGGAGAACAGGAAAAAAACAAACAAATCCAACCCCTCTATTCTGCTCTATCCAAAGCTCAGGTATCTCCATTGCTTGCATGCACACATATTAAAAATGTGGCCAGAAAAAAGAGGAAGTCTTGAGGGCTTTCAAATACCACTGGTGAGGGGAAGCCTCTTGTACGCGGAGAATGGGAGCAAGGTGAATAACACACATAGGGACTCGAGTAGTCCATTCTTCCAAGCAAGAGGGTCAACTTCTTCAGACATTTTAGTAGGGAGGGGAATATGTGTGTGTGTGTGTGTGTGTTGGGGGGGGGGGGGGGACCCGGGGGTCTTCAGGGGCCCGGGACCTGTTCTTAATGAGAAATTCCTGGGGATTTGTAGGGGTGCAGAGGTCTTCATTTTCTCACTGCGCCCACGGGCCCGTTGTAGCGGGAGGTGCGGGCTCCTTTTGAGCCTCTCCGGGCTGAAGGAGTGAAGCGCCATTGAGATGGCAGGAAGAGAGGATGGTGGCGGTGGGGGGGAGAGAGTAGGATTATGTATATGAGCTGGGGGCTCGCAGAACAGCTTGCCACCTCCCTCAACAAGGGTGTGGAGAAAAGGGGGGGGGGGGGGGGGGGTTTGGAGGTTGCGGCTTGGTGAATGTGGCCAAGCTTTTTTGGAAATGCGGCGGTGTCTCTCCAGGAGCTATTTCTCAAAGTGTTTAATTAAAGGAATAACCAAGGCGAGATGAGAGGCTTGATGTGCAGCTGGGCTGCTGGGAGCCCACTGGCCTCAAACCAGAGGCTTGATCTGGACATTGTGTGAGGAACTCAGTGGAGACCGGGAACAAATAAACCCACACTGGGTTGATGACAGCTGTCCGAGCCGGGAGATGAAGTCCCCCTCGGGGTCTCTGCCCCAAAGGTGCCCGGCATGTGGGCTGGAGCCAGGCAGTTTGATCTGTATGTGTGTGAAAGTGAGAGTAGATGGACAGATGGACAATGCCCACCATGGGGTATGCCACAAAAATTTCACCCCAATCCACTATTTAGGACAATGTGCACCTTTACAGAAGAAAAATTTTCACAGATTAATTTTAGATTTCTTATGTGGTGGAATAAAGCAGATATAAACTATTCAAGATCTCCCTATAACACTCACATTGACTCTTTCTTTTTTGTGGGTGTCCTGAATGGGCAGACAGTCTTTGCTGTAGAAGACCATTGAAAACTATTAACTCTGAAAAAATGTCAAAGGATCCAGAGATAAAGCTACTCCAGATTTTCCCCTTCCTTTTAAACGTTCCCTTCTGAAATCAATTCTTCTGTCTAATGAAAAATCAAGGTCTTTATCACGGACAGCACTAACGTTCAGAATCGAGAGTTAACATCAGAACAGGAAATGCTGGTTGTTGTTCTTTCAGTATTATGGGGTTTTGAAGATAAGATAAACTTTTACAGCAATGAACAAAATCGAAGAAAATCTTTTTCAGCAGCTAAGGGTCCACAAAATCAGATCTGAGCTGACTTGGCCTGTCTGATCAGTGACCGATCCTTGTGCATCGTCTGCCGTCTGGACCAGAGCAAAGGGCTGACCTGATGAACGTGTGTCCCTGGCAACAGGCTGTCCCAGTTGGACGAATCTATTTAGCCACTGCCAGAGACAAAAGCCAGAAACCTCATCTGGCTCTGGAATAAAGTGGCCCAGGGACGGCTGCGCTGTGCTCTTGGCAATACTATAAACATCCTATCGTTACATGTCAGATGCTTGGCACGGTATTGGGAAAGCGTACAAAACAACGAAATTAAGCAGCGAAGATGTCTTCCGCCTGTATATCAGAGCTGTCCAATTAATTAGTTTATTAAGGAGAGGAAAGAAAGGGGAAAAATGATTGCACCTCCAGACAGATTTAATGTGCATTTAGTGCCGGACAATAGCCTAGCCATTCGTATGCAAACGCTAAGTATATGGAACAAGCCGGTTTTGACGCCAATTGAAGGCCAGCGGGGTATAATGAGGGGACCTCCCAACACCCCCCTCCTGCCAACCTGATGTGAGCGTCTGATGATAAAGAGGCACGGTTGGGTTCTGGCTGGATGGGTTTGGGGGAAGTGATGGAGGTGGCGATGGTTTTGGGCAGAGGACAAAGCCGTGAAATGGTGCTTGTAAAGGACGGGCACTGGCCCCTGCATTGAGATGTCAATCTCAATCGGCTTTGTGAGATGAGGGCTGTCATCTAGCTGGAGATGCAGAGTGATCCGAGAGCTTCTCTTTTTCTCCCCAGGCCAGTTTATGGATCTAAGACTGCATCTCTTATTCACACCCAGAGAGAAGTCTAGCTTGCTTGTATGCGTGCAAAAAAGAGTGTATAGTGTAGCATTTGGCAAGTACTAATCTCAAGTTATTATCCTGTTGCTCGGTTGAGTGTGTAAATACAAGAGCAAACAAAAGAATTTAACTCTATAAGCTGATAAATAGATCATCTGTAAAAAGAAAAAAATTTAAGTACGATTTTTCTTCCTGCAACAGCCAGGGTTATTTGGTTAAAATAGTAGTCCAGTAGTGACTTTCTTTGAGGCCCTCCTTATGAGCCACCAGCATGTGACCTAGCTATTGTGTGCAAGTGTGTGGGTGTGAAAGAGAGACAGAGATGTCACAACTTTCTGTCAAGACATGAGGGCTCTGTGAGGAATGGATTTGATAGACAGTGAAAAAACACAAAGACACTGGGTGTGGGTGAATGAGAGAGGGAAGGACAATATAGACGTACCGACTGGGGCAGGCTAGAGCGGAAGCAAATAGACAGGAGGTGGAGAGATGTACACACTCAAAGAATAGGAGCACTGCGGTGATAGAGACTTCATTCATTGCACTGGCTTTATGCAAATATGTCTATTTGACTAATGTAAAGCTCATATTTTGCCATGCAAATGTGGCATTCGAAGTCCATTTGTTGCAAGCGGTAAGGAAAGGAAAAGCTGACTAATATATCATTGTAATGACAACAAACAAGGGACAGAAAATTTTCATATTTTTAGTGTTCACCATTCACCGTCAGCTTTTTGATGTTATTCTACACTGCTTACAAATACCAATTAAACTCGAAAGCCAGGCCTTGAGCAATTACACACACAAAGGCATGTCTAACTTGACAATAATACCACTACCAAGCTATCAGTCTAGGTAAACAATACCAGTTATAAATATGTCACGTCTACTTAAATAGTGATGCTATGAACAAAAGATTGACTGGCTTTTACAGATTTTTGTTTTAACCTCAGATGATCAGCACCCATGCTTTTGTGTGACGTATCATCCTGATTGTGAGGCTCTTAACTAACTTGGAAACATACGCAGTACTATAAACAGCAATCACTTTGCTGTTTCCCCCACACCTATTCTCCAAATAGACTATTAATTTTATTATTTTATTATTTTTCCTGTCAAATGTGCAGCCCTCATCAGTTAAGGCATGTGTATTATGTTTATTATGTAAGCATGTACATAGTATACAGATAAAATCTTGAATTTTTAAATTGTTACATCGCTAGAAGTTTGATTCATATGGACATGAGAACTGGTTTAACCATTCATCAACCAGAAAAACCAAACTTATGTTAATTGTTTCATTTGAGACATTCATTGTTTTTTAAGGCGCTAGACAAATACAAGTCTCTGGAACAGTACTGGAGGGGTGAACACATCGTTTTCATACTCATCAAACCATTCCGTGAGCCCTTGTGCCATGTGGATGGGGGCGTGGCAGAAACCACTCCCATCAGGACACCATAATAGAATAAAAGTGATCAGCCAGAATAACTTTATATTGATTTGCAGTGGACTCAAACCATGCCCACAGTGTAACAGAGCCAGAAGCTGTCCTTTAATTTTTCTCCCATTTGCACCTTTGACTTTTGACCTCTTCCACAGCCCGTGGGAAGAACAATCAGTACATGTTTTTTGGCTGTTTATTCATGATAAGAGTGTAAAACAATGCCACTATCTGTATCTGCTTTTGTAGCTGTTTAGTGCTACAAATAGCTGTATCTGTATCTGTATGTGGATTTAAACCTGAAAGGGGTGTGGGAAGGATGTTTTAAAAGCTAAATGTGGATCCTTCCACTATTCCCCTAGAAATACTGGAAAGCACTGAAAAAAAAAACAGTTGTAGAAATGTCAGCATGGTAAGCATGGTGTGTGAATTCTGGCTCTGCCAGTACCTCAACCTCAGCTATATCACTTGTGTTCATAAGCGGTCTCAACTAGAAAGTTTAAATCCAGTCTACGCAGTTATTATATTTTCTAGTTGCTTCTATTTCCCAAGATATAAACAGCTAGTAGCCTAATTTTAACCATCATTACCCTGAGCAGGCAATTACTAAGGATGAATGAATGAACTCTCTAGTCTCAACCAGATGCCTTGCCAACATTTCTGCATTTCAACATTTCTCCAGAAACAAACAAACAAACAAACAAACAAAAAGTCTGTCTCCTCTTCATATCTGTATTTCTGTTTGTTTTTATAATGCATTATCTGTTCATTCTGAATAATGTATTCATATTCTGTTACATCCCTAATGCTTGGTATTATAGTACTATGCTGAATTATATTTAATCATTGATTTCAGAGCAGTAGAAAGTGTTACTTTGACCTCCCGAGCATGACGGCACTGATTAGATCTCAGACACATTGCTCACATCAGGTAGTCCCATTCAATGTCTCCATTAAATATCAGGATGGTTGACTAGGTTCCTTTCCTCCATTGTGCAGTCCTGCAGATACTCTGAACAGCAACTGAAGGGTGTTTAAACCACTTTAATTGTCCCTTTGTGCAAAACTACTCCACCATTTCGTGACGTTTTCAGAGAAACACACCCTGAGGTTATAGTCATGGGGCTGACTCTAATGTCTGCCTTTATTGGGTGGGCAATGAAGCCTCTTTTAAACTTCAAGCAGCAGTAACCAAACCAATTGTTACACTTTATTTAAGTGGGTCTCTTTTCCCCATAGGTCCTGTTTAGTAAACATTCAGTATAAGACAAATACAAGAAATTTCACAAATATGACATGAGACTTTCACACTAGTTTTCTCTCGACTTTTGATTTAGTCCTCGCTTTAGATGAAACGTCTATGATTGTGATTTCTTTTTTAACAAGCTGGTTAAATTCACATTTCTGTTTTAGCAGTCAGTAGAAAGAAATTAGTTTATTTTTTGTTTTTGTTTTTTTAAAAGAGAAAACATCCACTTTTTCCAGATGGCCCATAAAACTATTTCAGATTCTCATTTTAAATGGAATTGGCCACACCAGTTTTTATTTTGGCACCATAACTCAAGCATGAGGAAATGTCAAGAATATATGAGTAGGAGAAAAATATCCAGTAAACTTTTTAATGTACTTTTTTTTTTTCTGGCATGAAGTTTTACTGCCTTGTTGGCTTTCCACAGTTTGCATTCTTTGCGACAGTTCTTCTTTTTTTCACTCCAACATCATTCTCGGATGGCATCCTTGTATAATAAATCAAAGTGGAGCAACTGTGGTCTCAGGCACGGCTATAAAGACTGCGTGCCTACTTTTGGAAAAAATGGAAGATCTATATTTTTGAGCAGGGCCCGGGCCTCAGCGAGTGGCATATTTGTTTAAACTGGAGGCAGCGATGTGGTTGAGGGAGATCAGGAGTCGCACATGGCATTTGGCCACAACCAGTAGCAGCCCCTTTAAAGGACAGGTCTGCTATCCAGGGACACTGCCATCCTTTTAAGGACCGTCCTTCAATAGTCCATCCATATATCTGTACCTCTCTATCAAAATGAAGCCATTTTATAGGTATTTACAAGAATTTGCAGACTTCTTCTTGAATCTAGTTGTTTCTGTACAAAAAAGAGTAACAATCAGAGACTACATTCATTCTGATAATCCACAAGACCATCTGAGAACATTTGGCATAGACATAATCATACAAACTCAGTCTGAAATTATCTCTGATCACTACCTCATTTCGTTTAAAATGCATCCTAGTCATAATAAATGCGCTTAACCATCACATTGACTACTGTACCCTGCTTTACTGAAAACTGGCCCTCTGACCCCGTGATGAAGTGACTGCTTAGAGTCAACATTTCACTTCACACTAGATAATGTTGCTTCATTTAAACAAAAAGCTAGCATAATTAAAGTGGCACAATAAAAGAGACCACTGGTAAGTTTATCAACCTCAATCAAACTAAACTGGTATTCTTCCAAATTGCATGGAAGGAGAGCTTTCTAAGCTGTAAAAAAAAAAAAAAAGGCTCTTATCGCAACAACAACAACAAAAAAAAAAAAAAACTTTTCGGTAATTATGATCCACTACACCTGGTGCAGTCTCTTTATTAGTACCTAGAATGATGACAACTACACTATGGGGGCACAGCCTTTTCCTAAAAACTCCTCATCTGTGGAATAGTTTTCCAATTATTGTTTGGACTCTCAATCTCAGCCTCTAGGCTGAAAACCTATATGTTTAGTCAGGCATTCTGATAAATAGGATTTCTCTCAGATAAACGTGTAGCACTAGGGATTCATGGGCATAGAGTATTATAGTAAACTGGAATGTTTTGATACTTTGGACTTGTACCATCTAGGAACAGTTACTGTAATTGTAAAGACTGTCATCTGACAGTAGGGTGTGTCAATTTTGTAAAAGTGCGCATATACAATATGAGGGGTGCTAAAAACATGTATTTTGACATGAGTAACTCAAAATCACTTTAAGTTTTAAAATTCCATTATGTCTCGCTTGGTAAATTTATTATTTTACTTGAAAATAATAAATATTTTCAAATTTTAGCCCACTATTTCATTGACACCTATATTTGTTTTCAAAGGAATATCTTTAATGAAATTAAAACTTATGCTCTATCATTTGCCTTTTAGGTGAATTTTGAAGAACATTTTATTATGTTGGATATTTTTATTCATTAAATTATTGACGTCAAGCAAGACTTGATGAAACTTGTAGTTTAAGATCACTAATCTGGTAGTTTCTAAATTGACACTTTCTAATGGTATTGTTCTAATATTGTTTGCATGTTTTGGGGAATAAATGTTAAATTACTGAAAAGTTGTATTTTTTACTTTTTTCACCCATCATATAGTGCACAAAATGTTAAAATTTACCAAGATAAAGGCAGTCCAATTTCAAAATCAAAAGTTCTACTGGTATTTGTATACCAAATAACATGCTTTTTCAACCCTCATCAGAGGTAATAGTAAAAATTGATTTTCACCCCAAAATTGACAAATGTGACAGTATTGTTTGCTTTACTCAACTGTATACTGTAATGACTTATAATCAGACTATCCAGTGTTATCCATAAGAGGATGGGCTCCACTTGGAGTCTGGTTTCTCTCAAGGTCTTTTCCTTATGTCATGTTAGGCATTTTTTCCCTTGACACTGTTGCCTTTGGCTTGCTCATCGGCGATCTAGAGCTACAATCAGATTTCTATAATTGCTTTATGACAATGTCTGTTGGTAAAAGATCATATCAAGAAGATAATAAGAGAGTAGATAGGAATTTGACTCAGAAAATCTGTACAAGAACCAACTAACCAAGATATGTGCCCCAACCGACAACACATACTGTATTTTTGAAAATGATAGGAAAATCTGCAGACACGATGGCTAATGTAGGTTGTCCTGACCTTGATAACCTTGCCTATGAGTTGGCCATGTAAATTCTATGGTACTTGTATTGGTGAGCCCAGACTGCAAATGTGACATGTTTAGTAAAGGAGAGTGTGATTTTCAGTTTGTCTCAAAGGAAATCATTAATATTTCATTAATATTAATATTTCATTCATTCAAACATCACCAGTGTCATTTTCATACTATTCTCTGTGATTATATCTTTTACATATACCCTACCCCCTGGCTGTATATAGATCATGGACAGCACACGTCTTTGCTGAGTGTGCATTGTTAGCCCAAACATGTCTCTCTCTGTTGAGCCTATCCAATATGTTAATTGTTTTCAGTGTGTCCATGCCAAACTGACTTTGACAGCTCCTCTGCCCATTCAGCACCTCACCTCTGCTATATGTACATGCCAACCAAGCCAGTGGTAGCTCAGTGGTTAGGATGTTGGGCTACTGATCAGAAGGTCATGAGTTCGATCCCCAGCACCACCAAGCTGCCACTGCTGGGCCCTTGAGCAAGGCCCTTAACCCTCAACTGCTCAGTTGTATAAATAAGATAAACGTAAGTCGCTCTGGATAAGGGCGTCTGCCAAATGCTATAAATGTAAATGTAAGCCATTGCTGGTTTATTGTTTCATGTTTGTGTACTTGAGAGGTGCTTTTACACCCCCTCTGCTGACACAACAGCTGGGAATTTTCCTCTGCAGGACAGAGCAAGAAGATTAATGCCAAAATAGAAGGATGAACAAACACTGACAAGGTGAGAAAGTGGCCATGCTCTAAGAGCTTAACCAAACAAAGATGGCCGATGAGTGCAACGGGAGGCTACACTGCCTCTCACAGCTCAGAGGTTTTGTCACGTCCTAGTGATCCCAGGAGGATTTTTTTCCATCTCCAGGCCCAAATGTCCCTTCTGCTTTCTGTGGCCTGCTGACAGCAGCATTCTTCCTCCCCCCGGATGTATAGAAGAGACAAGCGAGCTGACGTTTGTTTGGGGCTGGACCTGAGAAAGCAGTGCTAGTTTGTTTTAATTACCCCCATGCTGGCACTCCTCACTGGGCCCCGCATGTGAAAGCTGGCTCTCGCCCATCTCCCCACCAAACAGGGGTCAGCAACCTGCTAGAAGAGTCTTAGCAAAACATAAAATCACATTAATCAATAGCATGAAGTATTTACATTTTCCTACAGATTTGAACAATGGGATCACCTTTTGATGTTATTGGTGGTCAGGCTCATGTATTCTTAATTGTACATGCTGTGATAATAGGATTTTTTAAGAAAATTTATGGTTGATACTTTATCTAAATGGTACTTATATTGGCCCTTCATAACACATTACTAAGTACTGCATAAATCCTTCAGGCTAAGTTAAGTCAAGGCTTGTGTCATAACTTAACTTGACATTATTGCTGTTTTATGTAGTACATGACTTTGTGTATGACTTAGAAAAGATGATTCCTGAATTATTATTATGACTGGACTGTTCATGCCTGTAGTATTTTTAAGGCTATACACTGAGTGATGTTAGGCTTTATGTAGTTTGACTTTGTCTTTGCATAAACGCAAAAAAAAGAGATAAAGGTAGAGGCCTCAATTGTCATAATGATTTGACTGTTGAAGACTGGTATTGTAAATTCTTCTTCTTATTATTATTTATATTATTTATCATTATTTAGCTAGACTCTGTAAATAGCATGCTGACGTTTGTCTGGGGCTGGACCTGAGAAGGCAGTGCTATTTTGCTTTAATTCAACTCGGAATTCCTACTCATAAACTCGGCATGGTCTCCTCAACTCCGAGTTCAGCAAGTAATGTCAAATCGACATGGCTGCTCACAGCATTATCAGTAAAAAAAGTAGCACTTCTTACACATTTAGTTTAGGCCAATCAATCAATCAATCAATCAATCAATCAAAACAGTCATAGTAGCTTGTTAAATCTATAACACTGACCACACGGCTCGCTGTTTTGAGGAGATAAATATACATCACTCATCACAGGTAGCTGGCTAGATTGTTGCTAACAAAAGATGGACATGTTTTTTTTTGCACCTTGTAGCTTGAACGCATGGAGGCTGAAAAGGATGTAATTTCGGAGTTCTGAATTCCCACTTTTGATGTAAGTTGAATGCAGCAGTACTTCATATAGTAGTCAAGCAGCCGCCTGACATTTTACTCAAATTCATGAAACTTGGCAACATTTTCTATTAAGTATTCAAGCGTCATCTTACCCTTTTTGGGAAGCCTATTCACTGCATCTGTTTCACATACAAGCATGTACTTTGAATGTTTCTCAAATAAAGTGTTAACACTGAATATTAAATATAATAACGCTTGCATTTGGGAGCATGCACTGCCATTTAAAAAAAAAAACTTTCATGTTTACTAGTTCGCTTGAGAAAGGAACACTTTCTTGACAGAGGAAATACTGAGGTTTGATAGTAATGTGGAGGATTATGGGTAATTTGCCAGGCCAAGCCATGTTGTACCACCTGTTGGAAAAGTGCTATTACTGTATATGTTGGATTTCGCCTGCAACAAGTAACAACTTCCATATATAATACATACATGATGTTACTTTAACTACCAAAACCTAACAGCATTACTCCTCTAGAGTTACTCAAATTTTAAGGAATGATCCAGTTGACCCAAGCATGGGACTTTTTACTGAAGGCTTCTAAATGTATAAAAGTTAAAAGCCGTAACAAAAAAAAAAAAAGGAATTTATAGAACACCTTAAAGACTATAAACAAACCTTAAATGTCTTATTATAACCTGTTATTTGATGTCTGTAAAGGCAGTTTTACGTACATTATTCATTCATCACGACTGCTGTGATTACATAATTAGGTTGGTGAAGAAAAAGATGCACGAGGAAAGAGAGAAAGGAGGAAAAAAAATACTTTGCTGTTATAGTTACAACCTGGTCCATGAGACCCTGGTTTTGAAACTCAAGTGGTCCATCAGACTGCAGAGAGCATCCGGAGTGTGCGGACGTTGAAGAGCCCCACAGCTGCTTCCTGCCCTATAGAACCTGGTCAGGCAAGAGGGAAGCAGTTTACTGTAACAGAGAGAGAGAGAGAGAAAGAGAGAGAGAGAGAGAGACAGGAAGTATGTGTGTTAAGTAGTGAGAGAGATGGAAGTGGGGAAAAACAGATCACATGTGAGAGTCGAGAGTGTTTATGTTTTTTAGAGAAAGAGAGAGAGACAGACAGGCAGGGAGACAGAGTGAGAGAGAGAGAGAGAAAGAAAGAGAGAAAAAAAATGTTTCCTGGTTTTAAGTGAATGTGACTATTACTGAGGTATTAATGTCTGCAGATTGCATGTTTGTTCCTGCCCCCACATCCGCCCGCACTTCTCCATCCACAGCCGTGAAATTGGGACCATGTGTTTTGTGCTGCGTTCCAGTCCGGCAACAAGACACAGGGCTGTTTTTCTTTCTCATTCCTCCTGCCGGAACTGTGGGCCGGAGAATACGTTCGCCCCCCTCATCCCTACTCACTCACCCACCTAACACACATACACACACCACACTCAGAGTCATCGTATAGTCTATAGGGAGGACAGTGCAAGTCTGACAGTGAATATCTATCATTCTTGTCAATGAGATCTTATATTTATGTGTGGGTGGAACTGCATTTAGTTATTACTGAGCATGTTTATCACAATTTATGGTCCTCCCTTATTGTAAAAATGTAGCAATATATCAACCTTTCTTTTATGCATATCATGGAAGTTGGGAAATTATTGGAATGTATACAAATATAACAAGCTCTATATAGAATTTCATTAACGTCATACGATAACGCGAGAAATTCGAGGTATGCCTGCACAAACCCGATATAACCCTCAGCTAATTACTAATTACAGCTAATCTACTTAAATGTTCTTCATTACTGCACTCAAGTACCATTTCGAAGATTTCTGCAGTATTTACTCCAGTATTATTCTTAACTTCTACTCTTACTCAAGGACATTTACAAGAGAAAAAGATACTTTTTACTCTTTCCCTTTTCATTTTGAGCTCCAAACACTCAAATGCCATGGAATCATTTTCTTGCCCAGGTGCTTCGACAATCGCTTATTTAAATAAGTTTATTTTTTAAAGACATCCAATCAACTTCGAATCAATGTCAGACGCACAACTGCACTAATTGGTCTTTAAGCTAGCTTTTCTCTTTTTCTGGATTTACCAACGATTCATACAACATGATGTCTCCTTTGCCTTTGTTCTGAAGTTTTGATGTAAAACCAAAAAAAAAAAATTCGCCATGAAATCTAGAGAAGCATGCTGAGGTACATGAGTGAGGTACAAATTTGCTGGCTAGTTTCGTTTTCTTTGCTAATGTCGCCTCATTCATTCTTTTAATCAGAAATTACTCTTGAATACTTGAGTATGTTTAAATGTAGATACTGTTGACGTTCAGCTCCATACTCCTGCTTTTACTTAAGTACAGTTTCTCTGTACTTTTTACACCCCTGATTAACATCCTTTTTTTTGGTGAACATTGGTAGAACCATTAGTACCATTATATATAAGTACTAAATACTGCAGCATCTCTTGGGTCTGTGTGTCAATATGATGAGTTAATGAAGTGGTGAGGGGAGTGTCATTCCTTCTCGGTCACAGTCTAGAGGGTTTTTACTGCTGTGACTCCCTCTGCTCAAGACAAGGATGATTAGGGGAGTGTGGAAAGACCCAGAGTTCCCAGGCTAGTGAATAGTCACACTCATATTCATTCACACATGTGGGATTGATAAGTTTTTCAACCTCTAACCTCTCACCCCTCCACAATGCCACTCTCCCCTCAGCGTATCTTGCTTTCACATGCTTTCTAAATCTCTGCTTTTCCTTTGTTTCGTTATAGCGGTAACACTGCGTAACAATAACACGGAAAATGTCTAAGTGTTTAAGTCTCCCAAACAGGAACGCCTTGGGTTTGGAAAAGATACTGTGTTTGGTAAAGGATCTAGTATAATTTTTGGATTTAGTATTGTTTGATTGTCTAGTTAACAAACTGCATGGACTGAAAAAGGAGTCATTGTTTAGCTATAAAGAATATAATTCTGGCATAGGAATAGAGCCTTAGCATCATCATGAAACAAACATGAACTCGGTATGTTGGATAACAGAACAACTGGTGCAACATAAGCATTTAATCCAGTGTGGTTTAGAATTGTATATAACAGCAGTTCTTAAATTTTTGCATCCAGGGACCATTTCCAAAGTAAAAAAAAAAAAAAATTGTCCCTCATATTACCTTATTTGAGACATTAGAGCTGTTTATTCCCAGATGTAGAAACACTGTGCATCATATTCGCAGACACTTACTTTTTTTTTTTATTGCATTTATATTAAAGTTAACATTATTTATGCTTGTGTTTTAGTTTTTTAGTTTTAGATTAACCCCTTTCTTTCCAACACTGCAAAAAAGAAAAAATATAATAACTTAGCAAGCACAAATATCTTGAATATAGGCAACTTCGACTAATATTTCTCTTTATTAGATTAAGCCTTTTTTTTTTTTTTTTTACTCATTTCAAGATTAAAATGGTTATTCTATTGGCAGATAATTTTGATAATTTATTTCAAGCATTTATTTCTATAAAGAAGCAATATGGTCTGCAAATAGAATAAGCTTGAAATTAGTAAATCTAGAAATTCTAGAAATAGGCTTAGCAGTCCTGTATTTTTAAAAAAAAATAATAATCTCATATTAGAAATATTAGATAACTTGATAGATATTAGATAACTTTGAGATATCTTCACTTTTTGCAGTGAAATGACCAATTAGGCTTACAAATATGATAACAAAATAATTATCATAACAACCTTTATCATAGATAATTTCCACCAATGTGATCTAAAAAAAAACAAAACAAAAAAAAAAACAATAGAGTCAGGGATATACACAGACCCCACTTTGAGTACAATGTGTATATAGCACATACCCCATGCAATGACATGTTAAATAATGGCATGTTGATTCTGCAGTAATAATGCTCTAATGCAAGATACAAATCAGTGAACCACAAACTGATCATCTCCGTGATATACGACTTTCTCTAGATAAAGGACAGGTTACTTCAGGGCATCTGAATGGTTTCACTGATGCAGAGTAGATATGAGGTTGTGAGTGACTGACCGAGTCTCCACTCTCCCCCGACTCTCGGCAGATATGTGACCTCTCCACCTGCGTAAACAGTCATGGCCAACTGGGAGCCACCCCAAAGACTGGACAAAGGCTCTAGGTTCAGACCAGGCAGAATGGGGTGTCAACTCTCCCCAGGAACCTCCTGCTATCTGAGGGGTCAAGTTTATTTTTCCTGCCAGGGTGGTGAAGGGGGTGACTGAGGAGGCGAGAGGGACAAGCGGAACACATGGAGTGGTGAGGAGTTGGAGGCCAGTCAGCGGTGAAGGATTATTTTTGGTGGGGGGTAAAAGGACAACAAGAGGCTCGTATTAACATGCGTCCTGCCTCTTAAGCTTATCTCGGTGACTCGAGCAAAGTGGATGACTTTAGTCTGGAGTGCTTCCAAGACATGAAACATCTCACAGGCACGGTGATGTTAGCTGGTAACCGAGTGGAAATTTAGAAAATGTTTGAATGAATTTACATCAGAAACTCTCACATGGGATGAAGAATAAGAAAAAAAATAATAGGTACAACGAACCATACCTCAAAAACCGATGTCTTAGCAAGTGAAGTTATCTCATATTTCTCATTATGTGATTATTAAGACCATTAAGTCCATTTCTATCATATTTCCTAATTTCAAGCTTTAAATTGTCTTGTCTTATTCTATTGGCAGATCGTTTTGCTTTTTTTTTTTTTTAATGAAGAAATAAACACATGAAATAATCAAAAATATCTGACACTAAAATAAGTCAATTACAAACTTGAACTGTGTAAAAGTATCTAGACATAGGGGTAATAATTTTATGTTTGTTTAAAAGCAATCTAATAAAGACAAATATTCAAAATATTTTATTTGTTAAGATCTTATACATAGGAACATATATATATACATATATAGAAATAGTAAACATTCTTTCACATTAGTTGCTAAATGCTAACAATTCATTACACTGATGCTTGGCACTGACACGTCATAAAAGCTCCTGCTGCTCCAGAGGAAGCCTTGGCGTCACCAATAATATATTCCTGGCAGTTTTAGCATGTCTGTCTGCTCTGCTTTAAATGCTTGTCTTTGCTGTCGTCTTTGCACTATAGACATCATAAAATTTTACAAGAGAAGTTCAGTCCCAAAAGAGAACAATACGGGTCAGAAAAAACAGCACGGCATAAGCAACATGCAGCCGGAGAGACGAGTTCTCATGTTAATCACCTGACTGAAACCAGTCGTCCAACACTTTTGTTTGGTGTCATCTGGCTGTTGTGTTGTCTGGGTTACTGATTTACCCTGGCAATGACCACTGGGGCAGAAACTGTCCAGTTCTGCTATGAAAGGAGGCAGGTGTTTGTGCAGATGTGTTGTGCTAATCTTTCTGCAAGAAAACTATCAATCAATAACCTTCCTGTATTTCAACACCCCAGATAAGAGAACATTATTAAAGCATTCATTGCGATAGATTAACAAATACCATTAGTGTTAGTCTTCCTACAACTTAATACTCCCACTGATTACTTTATTAGGAACAACTGTTCATTCCTGCAGCTATCCAATCTGCATAAAATCATGCAGATACAGGTTTCAGTTAATGTTCACATCAAACATCAGAATGGGGGAAAACAATGTCATTACAATGACTTTGACTGTGACGTGGTTGTTTGAGTGTTTCAGAAACATCCTGGGATTTTCACATGACAGTCTCTAGAGTTTACACAGAATGGTGCGAAAAATAAAAAACATCCAGTGAGCATCGCCTGGTCCGTAGCCTCAGATTCCTGTTCCTTGCTGACTGGAATGGAACCCAGTGTAGTCTTGTGCTGTTGTAGTCCATCCGCCTCAAGGTTCGACATGTTGAGATGCTTTTCTGCTCACCACGGTTGTAAAAAGTGGTTGAGTTACTGTAGCCTTCCTGTAAGATCAAACCAGTCTGGTCATTCTCCTCTGACCTCTCTCATCAACAAGGCATTTCCACCCACAGAACTGGATGTTTTTT
This sequence comes from Pangasius sanitwongsei, assembly GCA_037576675.1. Classification (NCBI taxonomy): domain Eukaryota; kingdom Metazoa; phylum Chordata; class Actinopteri; order Siluriformes; family Pangasiidae; genus Pangasius; species Pangasius sanitwongsei. Next base: position 2,181,745 of record CM075017.1, on the reverse strand, counting down.
TGGTTTTTTTTTTTTTTGCACCATTCTGTGTGTAAACTCTAGAGACTGCTGCGTGTGAAAATCAGGAGACCAACAGTTTCTGAATAGTCAAACCAGCCTGTCTGGCACCAACAACCATGCCATGGTCAAAGTAACTGAAATCACATTTTTTCCCCATTCTGATGTTTGATGTGAACATTAACTGAAACCTGTATCTTCATGATTTTATGCTGCCAAATGATTGGCTGATTGGCTAATGAATGCATGATATGCATGAATGCATATTGGTATACAGGTGATCCCAATAAAGTTACATGTTGGAGCACTATGTTAAGTGAAAAGGTTCTTGAAACATCCAGAAAACATGACAGATTAAACATCCTTGGAACCAAAGATTCCTAAACCCACGGTTAACCTAAAATTGTTAGCTGGGAGGGACACGTGTTAAACTATACTTCCTTAAAGACACAGTAAGAAATGTCTTTAAAGGAACGGCAATATTTAAATTACAGTTCATTAAATGTGACCCACCATTCTCCACTTTTCTCAGAGGATGTGTAGTCTGTGTAGTCAGAATTGAAATGATGCCTGAATGTAGAACCAGGAATTTAAGGACATTCACTAATTCCCCTGGTAGCAAAATGGTCATTCTTTATTCTGTTAAGAGTGTTAAGCTCACATGCAAGCACAAGGACTACCAAAGGAAAAGAAAGTGCTCTTTGTTGGGAAACACATTAAATTAAATTAGTTCTTTCGGCCCCTCGGTCCTCCCCCTACCTGTTTATCTAACATCCTATCCCACTGCTGGGATAATAGCCCTAAAAGCCTGGGTTGTGTTCTCCTTTGCCATAGAAATGACATTGCTGGATAAATAGAGTGGCCTATCACTGCTAGGTACATGGCGCAAGTCAGGTCACGGTAACTCCTTTTGGGCAGCATGAAGGCTGCCTTTCAGCTCTGAGATAGGGCTTTCCTCTGTACACCACCACAGTGTGGTTCGCATCACCGCTGACTACGTCTTTGCTCAGCAGCAGCGTATATCTACAGTTGTGTTTCTAATTAAGCGGGCGAGATGGAGACAGACAGGCTGCCTGTTGCTGGCGCTGTTGTAAAAAAAAAAAAAAATCTAACCCACTCCCCCTCCTCCTTCCAGACAGCTTACCCTAATCTTCATTCCTCTCCTTAGATTTTTGTAAGGGTGGCGGGCATTTGTTTGCTATTTAGCTTTCATTAGCTTGGGTGTTGTCGAGTCAAAACAAACCACAACTTGCAGATGAATTGCTGAACACCCTTCTGAGGAACATTTTAAATTGCTTGGAGGTGTCCTGTAATCCATAAACCACTACAGAAATGATCCACTGATCACTTTCTATTGGCAGGCTTAACCACAAAAACTAAAATGTCCTCCTTCTTTCTCATTCCGTTATCTCCCTTTCTCTACAGCCACGTCCTCTGCCCCTGTTGTGCATCAAAGCCCAGCCTTATCTTCCCCCTGAGGGTCAGCTCCAGGGAGGTAGGTGAGAGGACATACCATGGCTTATCTGGCTAGGGAAGGCCAGAGTGATAAGCCTCGCTTTCCCGGCTCATCTGGCCTGCTTCTCTCTGACCTCCACTCACTCCCCCACCCCACTCCCCCAATTTCATTGGGCAAAACCAGGCACTTAGGTCATCTCAGAACTCCAATCTTGTAATCAGTCACCCTCCAGTCATTCAGAAAGATTTCTGCAAAGGTTAAGGGCCTAGAATTCTTCTTGACCCTTTCTTCTTGTGGAATCCAGTGAAGCGTTCTTGTCACGGACGATATATTAGACAGTCTGCATGTTAAGTGTAAAGTGTTACGTAATGGTAATGGAGGAAGACAGGACGGAATTCCTTCAAATGGTACCAAATGGACGGGTTACAAAGACTTCATAAAAGTAAACTGCTAACACAGAGACAAACATAAAAACAAACCTAAAAACAAAAGCTGACTTATTTAGTGCACCTCAGATGTCCTCAATCATATAGCTGATCATCCATAAGTGCATGTACTTCCTGTAAAAAAAAATGACATCTTTTCAAGTGGAAATACCTTGAATATAGTCAAATCTATCTATTGTTTCATATTATAAGATTACTATAAACCAAAAATAAGATTATTAAACCTATTTCTGGACATTTGTACTAATTTCAAGCTCATTCTGTGAATTTGTAAGCATTTATTTCTAGAAGGAAGAAAAAAGTTATCTGCCAATACTAAGACTAAGAAAATTTAAAGCTTGACATGAGTAAAAAATGTTTAGAAATAGGTTTAATAATCTTATATTTGCCTTATTTAGGAAATACTAGATCATTTTGACTATATTCAGAATGTTTGCACTTGATAAGGTCCAAGGTTTTTCAAATCTTTTATGGTTCAGTAATTACATATTTAAGTTCCGTTATAATTCATCACACTGTCTCATTCTCCTTAACCCTCCTCCTCCTCCTCCTAGTGCTTTCCCGGATGTCTTTATCTCCCCGTGATACAGTTGCCTGAAGCCCCTGCCTGGGATTAGGAGCCAGGTCGTCTCACACCGCATCCCATTCTCCCTAGCAGGTCTGATAAAGAAGCAGAAGAGGGCTGGGTAACACCGAGGCCGTGCTGATAGTGTCCCAGAGGGCTAGCATCAGAGGAAAACTTGCTCCTTTTTTGATAATACATGCTGTAACACTCAAGAACATCAGCTACCAGGTTTACATCATTAAATCCCTTTCAATGCTACTGCGGAAGACAGCTGGTGACTCAACGATGGACTCGGTTTATTCTACCTGAGCAGCAGTCAGTTTCACAGTGGAATTAGATCACAGTCTCTTAAAGTGTCCAGATCTACTACTGCCTGCCTGTGTGTGTGTGTGTGTGTGTGTGTGCGCAATGCATAAAATGACATTTTTTTTTCCGAGTGAAAATGTATCTACTGTTTCCTATTACAAGATTACAATAAACCAAATATATGATTATTAAACCCATTTCTAGACTTTTTTAAAAACTAATTTCAAGCTTGAAGCAGTCTTGTTCTATTGGATAATTCCTCTGATTTTAAGCATTTATTCCTAGAAAGAAGCAAAATGATCTGCCAACAGACAACAAAAACTTAGCCTGAAATGCATAAAAGCATCTAAAAGTATATCGTTTGATTTATAATATTAGATAATTAGATAATATTAATCATAATTAATAAATTAATAAATAATAATAATTAGAAATATTAGTTAGATTCGTCCATGTACGAGATATTTTCAGTTGCTAAGAAATCATGTTTGCAGAGTGTGGGCAAAATTTTTTAATATATTTTTGGTATATTTGGTCCCCACTTGGATAGGAATACATGACAGCTTTGATATTGTGGGGACATTGATTTGTCCCCACAAGGAAAATTGCTTTTTTCAACAAACTGCAGCTTTTATTACAAAATAACAACAACAACAACAACAACAACCGTAAAAGAACCAAATGTTTTCCTTTTGGTTACTGACGTCATGGTTAAGGTTAGATTTAGCATTAATTAGCTAATATTAGTGGACGTTCCTCACAAGAATAGTAATAGTCTGTGTGTGTGTGTGTGTGTGTGTGTGTGTTTACCAGCAATTGGACTACTGGAAGTTGTTGTGCGTCATACTGAACAGTGTGCATCATTTCATTCATTCAACTGATTTGACACAAAGTTTTAGTTATATATCATTCACGGGATGACATTTATGCACATAATCAGTGTTTATTAGGTTGCTGAGGAGCAATTAAGCCCTTGAGTGCTCATGTTTTTTGCCCTCTGAGTGTCCGTAAAACACAGTATGCTCTCTGTAAAGGGATCAGCATAACCTGTGTAGACCTGCTGTTTGTGCAGGCTGAATAAGTCTCACTTGTGGGCCAGAAAATGCCTACAAATAAGCTATATACTTGTACATGAGCTGACAAAAATGAGTTATACAGTTTACACAATGTCAGACACATCTAAATGAGGTAAAATTTGGAGAAGAAGAAGGTCCAGAAGACGTTTCCTTTGCCAACTAAATACTTATTTCTGCTTAATTTTCACCTCCATGCATATCCTGAATTTAGTTTTTTAAAAAAAATGAAAAAAGAATGGTTCAGTAATGTGATATTTCTGAGTGGGGATTTTTATTTTTGTTATTTTTGAACTTTGGAGCTTGGTTTTGGAGGCACTTCCGACAGCATGGTCTGAGGTCCTCCATCCAAACGCTAGAGTTATGAGATTTCACTTCCTGTCATTATGCAGCACTCCAAACCCCATCGTATTAAGACATATTCATTTATTTTTAGCATATGTAATTTGACATCTGGTTCTAGTATTTAAGGTTCCAAATTTCCTATTATTGCTGCATTAAGTAGTTCTTATTAAGCTCCCTTGCTCTGAAGAACTGTCAGGAATAGTCAGGAAGGCTATATTTATTCTGTATTTTGGGTTTAGCCTGTCAGTGTACCACCCATTTTATAGGCCTGGGGCTCAGAAACAGGCAGAAAGGTCCAAAAACAGTAGTGTAGTTCAGCTGTAGTAGTCATGTATAAATTAGGACTTTCTAATGGACTAGTTGTTCAGCATCTTTAGCCTGAATTCTAAGGCTGAGTGTCATGGACTGAATAAAACCTTAAAATCTACCAGCCAAGATGATGTACATCTCAAAGAGGTCTTTTACAGCTTTCTGAAAATACTTACAAAATACATCTTACACCATAGACCTTTCACCACATGTATATTTTCTCCATCAGACATTAACACCTCTGACTGGATTTCACTCGAATTCAGTCACTCAGACCTGGGTTACATCCAAAACCACATATTACTGCACTAGGTAACATGACAAAATAGCACAATATAGTAGTACCCATGCTACTACTTTGACATACACATGATGCTATGATGGCTCATTGTGTGTTGGTGTTTCTTTTCTATCCGACCCACCACGAGTCACTTAAGTTCTGCTCAGACTCGTCGCATGCACTGCCCACAAACCAACATCCTTTAATCCTTCCACACAAACAGCAAAATCGTTCTCCCTAGTTGTTATGTTAATAGTAAAAATAGCTCTGAAAAAAAGGGGTCTTGTTTTCAAAGTGACGGTTTTACAGCGTGGGCCAAATTCCATAGTAATTAAAGACGTGACTTTCGGAGCGTAGTCAAAATTGTGTTCATTTACAAAAGTGTTCTTACAGTTCGGAGAAGGGTGCAGAGGTAACAGTGTTCTCTTTCTTCGAAGCAAATACAGTGTGTGTATTCATTGCTTCAAGAAATAACCTAGTCTATGTCAGAAGATTTATTGCAGCAAATAAATGTCAGGATGCAGTGATTGTTGTGACGTGCCATTTTCTACGTGTATCCCAATGGATGGATGTGAGGATTTTGAAAAATCATGTTCAGAGGTCATGCCATGCCATGGCAGTGTACTCACACTGCATGATACCCCCCCCCACCCCCACCCCCCAAAAAACCTTGGCTAACATAAGTTCACATTAGGTGTTAGAAATGAAATGTGTGGCCTCTCCATGAGGCCTGGCTGCTACACCAAAGTGTTAATGACATACAACAAGGTGTGTGTAAATAATTCTTTCTTACTTTTCCTACCCATCACTGAGCCATTTTTAACTACAGGGACCTGATGCTAGCAGGCATAAAAGCTTCTTTGAGCCCGGGGGGGGGGGGGGGGGGGGGCACAAGAAAAAAAAAAAAAAAAAAAAAACAACAAAAAATAAATAAAAAGAAAAAAAAAAAAAAAAAAAAAAAAAAAAAAAAAAAACAAAAAAAAAAAAAAAAAAAAAAAAAAAAAAAAAAAAAAAA
>CM075017.1:2152610-2175853 GCA_037576675.1 Pangasius sanitwongsei | reverse complement strand
TTTTGCCACACCCCCCCCTCACATATTTTAACAACCGGGCCTCTTTGCCCCCCCTCAAAACCCCCCCTCCTCGCCCGGGGGGGGGGGGGGGGGGGGGAGCTCATCTGCTTCTGCCATGCCCCTTAAGCCGAGCATACGGGTATGAGGGCTGCCTTTGTGGAAGCGTCGCAGAGGAGGAAACGAGGAAAAAACGATGGAGGGAGGGAGTAAGGGGAAGCTGCCTCACTGTAATTTACAGCTCTAATAAATCCCCTCTCTTTAGCCTCTAACCCCTATATCTGCCCACCAGCTCCCTAAAAACTTAATCACTCCCCAGCCGCCCTGTCGGCAGCGGCTCAGCTGTCCCCAAACCCCGGAGCTTTGGGCCTGTGCTGTAAAAGCAAACAGCTTCCTCATTATCACCCGGGCCTGGCCATAGGCCACCCCTGAGCCTCCTTTGGCCAGAGCTCTCTCACCCTGTGGGTTCTGTGGTGGTTTAATAATAGTGCCAATGAACGAAAATGAGTTCTATGGCAGTTTCCTATCTCACAATGCAAATCCCATGAGTGCCAAAAATGTTATACATAGCAAAGCATTGAGTTGAAGATAAATCTTCCATGGAGTTTTGTGTATAGGCTGGATGGATCCCTTTTGCATAGAAAGCTTCCTATATTAAAATGCATTACCGGAAAGTTGCGGTGCACTTAAATCAAATTCTCAGAAGCAGTAAAAAGACCCAGAGACATGGTGCAGGATATTATTTTGCAATTGTCACTTGGCACCACGCGAACGGAAAATTGCCTCCGTAGCTACTAGGCAGCCGAGCGGTCCAAGACTCAAATGGGGCGTTTGGCCTGGTCCTTATCCTTCTAGAGTTCCTCCCTTTATCTATGAGCTGTTAAGTGGAAAGGGAAGGTTTTCATTAGAGGTTGGCTTGTCCTGAGATCTCTGGAGGGAAGTCATAAATGATGTTTCAACTGAGGAACTGCACCAGCTTCTTGGGTCTGAGGGTAAACCACAATAAAATGAGCCCCTTCCTTTTTTTTTTCAAGGTCAGAAGATGTGGGATATCAATTGAAAAAAAAATTGCAGAGGAAGTTATTTTATTAAATGTTGAAAGCAAACTAGGTTTATGGAGGAGTCAAGGATCTAAGATGACTAGATTTGACCTGTGGGTGCTTTATTGCTAGTCAGTGTTGAAATCTTGTTTCACATTTGCTTCATTTTCATTCATCATGGGAAAAGATTCCAGCATTTACTGTCAGTGGTATAATGTATATGGTTAAAGAGAGCAGACAAAGGACATGGAGTGCAGCAACTCTTCAGAGAGAGAGAGAGAGAAAAAAAAAAGACAAAACAAAGTGTCACACAATGGACGGTTTGCTTTGTGGTCACTCGGAGACACTTAACAGCGTGGAAACTTCACTGCCAAGACAAAGGAGAGCTGGGGCATAAATCAGCTCATGGGCTACTTCTCACAGCACATTTCACAACCCTGCAAACGCTCTCAGACAAACTGCAGTCTATAAAACGTTGCCTGGTCACGTTTAAAGTGTGGCACAAGTGGTGATCGCTTATTTCATTTCATCAGACATGTATGATGCAAATCCGCTGCGGCTTATAGGCGCCGTAATTGTTCCTGGATAGGTCACATGCAATTTCCTTCTGCCTACGTCAATGGCAACGGTGTTCAGACATCCAAACCCCGTAATGTTCCCCTCCATTTTTCCTTGAAGGGAAGAGTCTTTAAGCCCTGTCCGGACGGGATTAGTGTCTCTGGCTGACGTCTGTAACAACATTTTCAAACTCTTGCGTCTGGACACCAATTAAACTAATGCAGGATGTTTGCTTCACACTAAAGTACCACTTAGAATATAGACAACATCACTGGATCATTTTCAATTATATTTATTTATTTCACAGGATTTAACGTTAGATGGTTAAGAACCTTACAGTGATATGACTGTTTAGTTATTTATTTCTAGAAAACTAAAAGGATAATGTGCTTTATGTGAATATAATGTGGAAATATACATGTAGCCGCCATTATAATAGTTCTTTTATTCATCCTGCGGGGACATGGGAAGTGTTTAAAATGGATACTTGCATTAAGCAACTAAATACGGAAAATACCAGTGGTTAAAAAACTTTTCTTTTTTTTTTTTAAAGACACAAGGCGCAGCATCTGCCTGCCAGAGATGTCAATCTGGACAGGGCTAAAATTATCAGACCACCTCAGAGTTGGAAAAACAGATCATTTGGGTGTAATTTTCTCAGCGGAAGAGGGACAAAAACACCTACATGGCTGATATGAACAGACATAAAATAATGTACCAATGACAGAATAACACCAGGACCCCCATGCAAATCTAACCCTGTCCGAATAGAACTTTAAGGACGTTACATTTTTCAACACCACTGTGTGACACGATTCAAATATTCGTAAACCGACAAATCATTTTGTGTTAGAGGGAACACCTCAGTCATGAAAACTGAAGCAAATCTCAAACACTTCACATATGTTGCTGACAAAAAAATCATCTGGAACAGCACACCAGGTTGTTTTCCCTCTCTTCTTCACCCTCATCCACTCTTGCAGCCCTGGCTCAGAGGAGAAAGCCAGTTATCTGTTCTTCACTGTGATATTAGAAGGAGAGAGAGAGCCCTTCTCCTGGGCCTCCTCACACCACATCATGCCCCCACCTTCCCCACTTCCCTTCATCTCTGTGTACTGTCTTCATCTGCCAATTCTGACATACTGACAAAAGAGATGTTTGCATGAGATGAGCGTTTTTATCCACAAGCTTCCTGTGGTGAAAAAAAAAGGAGTGGGGAGAGATGTATGGATGTATGAATGGAGGCATTTTGCATGGAGGTGTGTCATAAAAGTTTGCATTTTAAATGTGAGCCTATTGTAATATATAATCAAGTTATCATATTGATAAGCATACTAACTTCAGGTTACTTCAATTTAGTACTACGAAGATTGATGCTGACTGAAGGAGGGGATTAACATTATACAACTGCATGGTTTGGACAGTAGTTCTGATATGTTTATATTAATGCGCTAGATCTAATACATCAGCATTTCTATAGTAGAGAACGCTCCATAATCTAATTTTTAAAAAACGTGTTGTTTAACAAGGGAAAAAAGTATAGACATTGATGTGGTGAAGCTTTCGGTAAAAAGACATTTACTTAACTTTTATGTAAGGAGACTCCAGTATCAGTGCTTTTTACAGGGGAGTCAGACAAAGGAGTTTGCTCTTTCTGTTTTTTTTTTTAGTAACAACGCAAGCTGCATTTTTTGTCTTTAACTTCAAGAGAGAGAAAAATAGAGGCTGGTGGGCGAACGACTGTAACATAAGTGATGACCGGAATGAACTTGTCTTAACTTAAAAGTACGGATGGATAAAGTGTATGATGTGTCATTCTGTAATAAATTTACAATTGTAATTGTTGACAATTTGCTGTGGTATAAGAGGAATAAAACACTTTGTGTCATGCTGTTATTGTAACTTCAGGGTGGTAACAGAAACTCCGCTTCGCGTCAGGCCTCATCACACTGTTCTAGTGTTGATTATTTTCCTATAACCGCACACCATGAAGCGTTTTATTCCTTACATGCAAAATGCATATAGTTACAGTGATATTTGAAATGATTATAGTGAATTGTATACTTTTTGTAAAAGAGACACAAATCGGTGATATCACAATTTTGGATTTTCTCAAATGAAACTGTCACACAGATAGCATGATGTGCTTTTTTTTTTTTTTTTTTTGTTCACAGTATGAGAACACTTGATATAAAAATACAAAAAGGATACAGAATAAGAGAGAAGAGAGGAATAGTTCAGGGTCGTGCTTCTCTTGGGCGAGCTTGATGAATGATGCTGAGCTGAAACTCTGGTCAGGAGAAATCAGAGCTGGAAAGATCGCATGTGAAACGTCACAGTCAGGCTGTCGCCCTTCACAGAACCCCATGACCACAAACTCACCACAAACTCCTGGAAACACAGAGAACGTTCAGTCACCACAAACACACACATTCATCCCTTCCTCTCCCTCTTTCTCTCTATATATCTATTTCTCTCTCTCTCACTCTCTCTCTCTGCCTCTCTCTCTCTCTCTCTCACACACAGTATCCTGTTATTATGTTTTGTTCCCTTGTGGAAAAGATATGCTTTACTTTTTTAACCTTTCATTGGCCTGAAACATGGTAACTTCTTGGACTTGTTGATGTTTTAATAATGAAGTTCTCACTCTCTCTCTCTCTCTCTCTCTCTCTCGCTCCCTCTTTCCATCTCATTTTCCTTCTCTGCCTCTCCGTATTTTACTGGAAGGAAAGGGCGGGTGAATGAGGATATCTCTCTCGCCCATAGACAGATTAAAGAGTAGGGCAGGAAAGAAGGGAACCTGAGCCAACACGGGCCGTTTTAGGCCGGAACATGGTTTTGTATGCGTGTTCGGGGTATGTGTGTGCCTGCTGAGGGAGACGAGATCTTCCTGTATCCGGCTAATTCCTCCCTTCATTCTCCACACGGATTCCGCAAGCAGCTGGCACTGCTCTTAAATATCTCAGGCGTTTACTGGGGAATGGATCTGATCTTTACAGTCACACAGGAGCAACCGAGTGCGGTCTGATCCACTGCCTTAGTCACATTCTTCCTCTCCCTGCCTGTTACAGAGAAAAACTAACGGCGGCCCGTCAGCCTGAACTGAAATTAATACTACATTTTCCAGAATGTCTTTGTCTGTGTCTTGTGCTTAAAATGTACGGTACTGTGCAAAGCAAATCCCTTAAAGTGAGGATACTTTAATAATAATGAAATGAAACATTTATAAATGCCTATAAAGGGACGTAGTAAAAAAAAAAAAGAAATTAAATCAATATATGGTGTGAGCCCTTTGCCTTTAAAACTTCAACAATGCTCTTAGGGACACTGCTGTACAGTTTTATAAGGAAAGTTTTATAAGGAAACCTTTTAGGTTGTTCCAAGCATCTTGGAGAACTTGTCACAATTTTTCTGCTGACTTTTGCCCTCATTTGCTTCTGTGTCTGCAGATTCTACACGTCCTCGATAACATTTATCTGAAAAGTAATGTCGATTTCTTTAATAACATTAAATTACTTTTTTTTTTTTTTTAAAGACAATGTATGGTAAGAAGTCTAAAATCTGCTCTGTGTACCGGAGCGCTAATGCAGAACACATAAAATAAACATGTAAGATTTAATATATTAAAAATAGCCTTTTGCATTCAGTATCATGACGTATTTCCGTTTTGAAATAGTGCAGCTCTTACATTTCACAGCTTTGTTTATGTTCATCAGTATAATGACACAGTGCCTTGTCCTTCTGAATTATTCGATTTAATACAATTCGATTCAGTTTTATTTATAAAGTGCTTTGAACAATGGACGTTGTCACAAAGCAGCTTTACAGAAATTCGGATATAATTTGAAAATGTATAAATTTATCCCTAATGAGCAAGCCAGAGGCGACAGGGGCCTCGACTTTAAGTTGTTAAGAGTGTTTCAGGCTGAAGTTATTAACAGTTCAATGATGGAGACTGGAGTGCAAACTGTTCTTAGGAATTGCAGTCCAAAAGCTATTCAAGGAAGAACATCCACAGCCATCTTTAGGGTGTCTGTGTGGTACCATCCACAGTAATCTCATGGCGATCTTTAGGCTATCCATGTGGGGCCGTCCTTAGCAGCAGCGAGTGATTTTTAGTCCTGTATTTATGTATATAAGGTATTTATATGAGTGATATATAAAATAGGAGTTTTCATATATTTGTACTTGTGTAAGTATGATGAAGCATACAGTTTGAAGCCTTTTCCTATTCCTACATATCTGATGAACATCATTGACAGAAGCTCTTGCAGACATAAAATACCGCCAATGCAAGTGTACTTAAAGACTCAGAAATGCAAGAAGAACGCAGAAGAGTTTGTGCAATGAACCCAATATTAACTGTCCCCAGTACCTGTTGGTATCTTAACTACACATCTTTCCCATGAAATTCATGTAGTTACTGAATAATTCAGAGTAGTTACTAAGTAATGTGCCTTAAGGTTAGAACTCTAATAAACTGAGGCTTTTGTTATAGAAACATACTGCAGCAATCACAGGCTGATTTAGAGCCTCAGCACTTAATACCTGCTATCATCGTAGTCTTGGGTGGCATGGTGGCACAGTGGATAATGTTGTCTCACAGCTCCTGGGTTCGATCCTGACCTCGGTCAATTTTCTGTGTGGAGTTTCTATGAATGTGTTCCCTGTGTCTGTCTGGGTTTACTCCGGGTTTTCCGGTTTCCTCGCACCTCCTAAAAACATGCCAGTAGATTGATGCTAGCAGATGCCATTTTTGTGGACTTCCGCTTTGGCAATCCATCACAAAGGCTCTGCTAAGTACATCACAGACCATGCCGGATAACATAACAGAGCAACACTGCTTGCAAATAGGGTGGCACCCTGGCTGTCTGATGCGGTGAGATTGTGGGAATATTTAGAAACTCATTCTCCATCACATATCTCATAAATAGTAAACAATGGGTGAAGGAAGCTCTCTCTTTGGGTGGTTGAATCCCACAATCCCAGTCACTTTGTTCTGTGGAATTGCACAAATAAAGACAAGTTCAAAAAGAAGCCAATAAAGGCTTTCATTAAATCGTCTGCGTATATCCGAGGCCTCTTTACTGCCACTTTTTAACAAGACAAATACATGCATTAAAAAAAGTAAGGGTGTTGCCACAACACTGCCTCTGGCAAACACATGGTAAAAACAATTTGATCTCCCTCATCGCTCATTGTGCACAATTAAGGCGTTTCAGGGGAAAAAATAGGGAGCGAGGGGTGTTTACAATTCCTTCCTTTCCCTTCCGACTCCATGTTTGTTTTTTCAGCAAGCACAAAATTGTGGTCGACTCTCTCAGAAGCACACTTTCAGACTTCTCAGAGAGCCAGCCTGAGTGACTCCAAGTATAGCTGGATGCGTTAATATATTTCACAGTGTTTAACCCTTTAAAGGGAGATGTCCAAACAAAGTAATTTTTTACTATAGTTAATTTTACTAATTTTACTAATAACTACAGTAAAATTACTTTGTGTGGAACGTCTCCCTTTAAAGGGGCTTTAAAATGAATAACCAGATCCAAGGATCTTCGGTTCGATCCTGAGCTCGGCTTACTCTTTCCTCAGGGGTCTCCGGTTTCCTCCCACCTCCCTAAAACATTCCAGTAGGTGTACTGACTAAAATAAAGGTGCGAGGCACCTAGGTGTGAATGAGTGTGTGCATGGTGCCCTGTGATGGACTGGCTTCCCACTCAGGGTGTATTCCTACCTAACTCCCAGTGTTCCCGGGATTCAGGGATTCTCCAATTCTTGGATTCATTCAGGGTGTATTCGCACCTAACACACAGTGTTCCCAGATTTCATGGCTTCACCGTGACCCTGACCAGGATAAAGAGGTTACTGAAACTAAGTGAAAGAGTGAATGACTGTATAATAAGCTGAAGCTATAAAGAGTTAAAACCAAACTGCTGAAAGACTATAGTGTATCAGTTTACAGACATTATCTAGGGGTCATTTACGTTGTTTACGGCAGCCCTTCATGGACTTAATCACCCAATAGTCAGGTAAACCGATTCCAAATACGGCCCATTTCCAGCTGTCACAAATTTAGCAACATCACTAAATCAACCTTAAGCCCCTGCTTCATTTATCAAATCCTCAGGCTAACTCCTGTGTGAGTAAACCATTTCCATTTAGCTTATCATACTTCCAATCCTGACCAGGCAACAAAATATCCAGGAGTGAGCTTGGTCTGAACGTAATTTTATTGCCAGGCTTTCTTGGCTGTCAGGGAGCACTTAGCAGGGGGCCATTTCCTCCATGTGTAGCCTGTTCGTCTGTCTTTTAGCCCCCTTCAGGCTTCGACCCAGGGACCCTGGAGGCCACGACAGGCCTGTTCTACACACTTCTATGGAGTGATTACTGTAGTAAAGGAGTTAGTAACTGGGTTTCGTTTGTCTACCTGATGCTCAGCGTCCGTTACATTACGAGACATAAGTTTCATTGCCAAGGCTTTAGACGGAGGGGCCTCAGTCACAGTCAGGCAGCTAGACATGGAGCTTGTGGTTTTTAAATGAGGCCAATAAATTTAAGAGGACTCAATGGTGCCTGGGAGTCTGTGCCACTGGGACGGAGGGCTCCGGACCTCCTTCGCTTAACACTCAATAGTCAATTCAGACAATTCAGACACAGGACAGTGTTAAGGCACTACTATTTTTATGCCTGTAGTAAAATTATAGGCTTAAACAGACTTGCAGCTAATTGACACAGATGACAGATAACTGTCCAAGAAATACTGAAACACAGGGAAGTATATATTTTTGCTACATTAGAGAAATTAGTAAAATTGTGTGTGCTTCACACTCATGTGCCTTAAAACCTTTTTATTTGATTAACTTGTTTTTTTTTATTTCAACTTAATTCTTAATTCAACTTAATTTATTTCAATTTAATTCTACTGCTTCAGCATGTTCAGTGACTGTCCTAATTGCCAATTTTGACTATACATGATTGCTTCTTCCTCTCCTGTCTGTGAAAGTGTCCGTCTACGTGACACTGTGCCCGTGTAAGTGGAGGTGGAACAAAAAAGCACACTGACTGCCAAGAGTATGTCTGAGTAGAATGAGGTGCAAGCAGGATAAACTCCTGCTGCCCTTGCTGTGCAGAAGCAACCCACGGAGAGGAAGTGAGAATTTAATCAGCTGCCTTCAAGGTCAGTTTGAGCTGAAAGGGCCCCCACCTGGTGCTCTATCACTACCGGTCGGAGCCGTGCTCTCTTCCTCCCTCCCCCATTTACTCATTCAGTTCACTACCAGAGCCCCTCTTCATCTGTCTTTCTCCCGCAGTCGTTCAATCATTCATGTGACTTGGTGTTGCTCGTTCAGCCCGCAGAGTTCTGGGTGTGGAACAGAAGTTCACATCATGGAAAAAAGTTTCAGCAACACACACTATAAGACATTAACATACATGCCATCCTGATAAGTTTGAGGTAAGTCTCTCAAAGAACTTTAGAGAAGCTTCCTGGAAGTTGATAAGCTAGCTGATCTGTTGAGTATCTCACACCAAATAGACTTGGCACAAAAAAAACGACGAAGCAAATCTGCATCGAAAAGACCATATCATTTGACAGGAACCTCTTCCTCTGTTCCCACCTCTTTTGTTTGTGTGCAGACATGCCAGGAGATCCTCAACAGATCATCCAAGCCAGTCAACAGGAGGCTACGGATTTGCCATGTAAAACACAGCAGCTGCCATCACTTAGGCCATAAGACCCACATTTTTTTTTCTCTTCATGCAACGTTTGTCCCCGGAAGACGTGCCCGTTCTGGAACCTTGCTAACAAAACACAGCACTAAACTCGACACAGTCCATCCTGCGATGCCAGTTCAGAGCTATTTCACAGATAATTAATAGGCATGATTACATATAATTAATGTAATTGGCGGGACTGCAGCGTTTTAGTGCTGTAGCCCGCTTTCGCCTGGGCAGGAGGAGATTTTTGAAAAATCTGCGTCACAGTGCATTGCAAAACGCCTGGAAGCACTTACTGGGCCACGCGTGTGTGAAATGATACAAAGGAGGACATGTGGCTCGCAGAAGTACAGGCTAGACTGAGATCGCAGACACGTGGCACGCAGAGGCAAACGCTAGACTGAGATCACAGCCCGCTACAGAGCAATCAGCTGCTCTATCACCAGCTAGATCAGGGGTCAGGAACCTGCGGCTCACGAGCCAGATAGAGCTCTGTTCCTGATTCTGTATGACTCACTAACAAAAACAAACACAAAACGTTCACTGCACTCCAAATAACCTATTCCAAATAATGTGTCTAGCTAAAGAAAAATGCCTGCTAATATCATTAATGCTTATCTCGTCAAAATGACTGAGAGTTATTTTATGACAGCATTGCTGAGTTTGGGCCAAAAAGTGCTAGGTCGGTTCAAGCCATACAATCAGACAGAGAGTGCAAACTAACATTATTGATGTACGCAATGGTGAAAAAAAATGACAAATATCGATCTTTTAGGATCTGTGATATGCCCCATTTTTTTTTACAGAAGTATTGCATCAATTGAAAAGTCAAATGTTAAGTGCCATTTATTTATTCTGAGTTGTCTTCTGCATCATCACTTCCGCTAAATCTTTACTGTGTGCCATAACACAGCTTGTTTAATGAAAAGAAAGCAGATCCTTTATCCAGCATCTAGTGGTCACTGATGGTAACTACCAAAAACCTAAAGTTTGCCTCAAATAATTTTGCTTTATTCGGCTCTGCCAGATCCACTACAATGAAAGGGAGAGACATGCATAAAATAAAATTAAAACAAGACAAAAAAAAAAGTTTGTTAACCGCAAGTAAATACAGAATCTGATTAAAAAGAAGAAAATAGCCAGTGGATTCAGAGCAACAGTGGAGAAGATCAGTGATCTGCACTCGTCTTATTATTTGGTAACCGTTTTCCTTTCCTACAACATATATTTTTTTTAAAAAATGGCTGATATGATGTTTCCTCCCTCCTCCCAAACACATGGCAGTAGGCCATGATAAAGTGACTTGACTAAGATAATGTGACCCTGAGATAAAGTGAATGAGTGTGTGAATGAGCGTGTGTATGGTGCTCTGCGATGGACTTCAGGTCCACTGAAAGAGAGTGAGTGAGAAAGTAGCTCACTACTAGCTCACTACTATCTCTTTCCGAAGTCAAGAAGCCTGAAGATGGCTCTCTGTTCAAATCATACAGTATGTCCTCATAACTGTGGTAAGTGTAATAATAATATTGCTTTCTCCTAAATGCGAATAGATATGGTGTGGAATTGATCATGTAAATATTGTCTAGTAAGGACTCTTACCTCTTCCTATGTCTCATGATTCAGTATAGGAAGATATGTCCTGTTCCTTCAACCTCAGCACCTTTGGTAAGAATATTACTAAATACTGTCATTGTACTCAGGTGAATTTTGAACATTTAAAACCGTGCACTAATTACTTTATACCACAGAGTGGTTGAATTCTACAATCAGAAGGTGTGGATTTATTTCTTAACAGCACGGCTCTGACAGTAGTTTGCTCATTCTTGTACTCATTCACAGAGACTTGAATGGCGGACACGCCACATAATCTAAGGCTAATAATAATCAGATTTAAAAAACATTGTGTAAGAAAGAAAAATTCATAATCGTTCAAATTTCTTTTAGGAGAGGTTTATGCAACATCTATGGAAGGAGTCTGCAGTGTCAGCGATTTCTAACAGTCAGTAAGTTTCCTGACACGGGACAGGTTTTAGGACAGAGGAGTTTGTGCTTTCCAGGTTCTTGCCTTGCCTATAACATAAGTGATACCAGGAACTCACTTGTCTCATGGATGTTTCCCTACATTAATGTAACTATAAACAGTTAAAAAGCATAATGTATTGTTCATTAATAAATTAAAAGTTGTAATCATGGCAAATCACTGTGCTATAAGTGGAATAGCACACTTTGGACCATGGTGTTATAGGAAAATATTCCACTTCGCTCTACTTCGCATCAGTAGCACGCCATCATGATGTGGATTATTTTCGTATATCAGCACGTTCCATCATGTTTTATTGCTCACTTACCAGCTCACAACTCACCAGCTGCCCCTACTACAAATTTGGCCCAGATTTGTTTTGCACAAAGCGTGCTTTTTTTTCACAGGGAACACTTCGCTGCCCCCCTTGAGGGGGGGGGACATCCTTTTTAGTGTGAGGGAAGAGGATCTGTATCCGGCTGCAAACACCTTCCAGAGGCCCCCGGGGTCGGCCTGCAGCTGCAGTACCTTCGGATCCATCCGCAGCACATCACAAGCACTCTCACCTTCTGTCAGTCACGGAGCTGAGGTTCACGCATGCCGCCGGCTTGTAGAGACCCTCATTTAGAGGGAGAAGAATGTGGCTCTATTCCCTATACACTTGCGACCTCTGACCTACTCCAGGAAGCACTCACCTGGACGGGCCTGACCACCTGCCTCATGTTTTCTTTGTGTCTATGTGTCGTTCTCCTTCTCTCTCTCATACACAGTCAAAGGCAACATTCAAATACAGGCCTGGTGTATTTAAATTCAGTATGTCTGGTTCTATATGTACACTTAGGCTAAATGTCTGAGGCTCAGAGGCGTGAAAATGTACAAATTCTACGCCACAATCAGCAACTGTTGCGTTTTAATCAATTTTCTGATCTCCTGAATATATTTTCAATAAGACGTTTTATATATATAGAATATTCTGAAAAGGAGAAACAAGATAACAATCATAAGATCATTCACACCATCCAATCATACAGTCATTAAGGCACTGGAACACACTCTTCATCACTTTTAATTGCTGTGCCAACTTTTCAAACTCAATCTTTCTTTACATTTCTAGAAACTGCATTTAAGTCTGCATTAAAACCAAGGTCAGCTGAGTGTTTCTCCTAAATTTGATACACTCTCTGAGACCTTCCTTCTTCTCCCAAGCGCACTGCCATACCCACGACCCTGTCAGTCTCGTACCTGCACAACCTTCTTAAGCCTGACTGACTCCAGTGGCACTCTGCCTGAGGCCTGTCACTCGAGCCTCCATTCTCACCTGACAAAACTGCTCAATGTCATGTTTCACTCCCCCCCTCCACCCCCTAAGCGCACTGATATGTTTCATTAACCATGCTTAGTCAGTTACGGTGCGCTAAGCTCCTTAGTGCATATATACCTGCAATTTCCTTTTCTCTCGCCATGGTTTATACATGCTGCAATCCCTTGAGCCTGACAGACAGAACATAGGGCGTAGGGACACAGTATAGAGGGTGCAATCTAGACCATAAAGTGCAAGTTACAGGCAGCCAATGTAGCACCATAAAACCGGCGACAATATAGTCAGAGCCTAATTGTTCAGTTTAACGCCTAGCGATTACTGGAGCCTATAAAGTCTGATGTTTCTCTCTCTCTCTCTCTCTCCCCCCCCCCCCCCCCTACCTAGATCCAGACCACACAGAATACGTTCTGCAGATCAGCAAACCTTCAAGCCTTCACTAGTTTTCATTTTACTGCTAGGGGGAGGAGAGGGAGATCCCTAGCAGCAAGAGGCCCCAGTTCATTTAGGAAAGGGCAATAAACACTGGCGTCCAAGTGCATTAATTGACCGTTCATGTAGTGGAGCCATGAATCATTGTTTTGTTGCTGAAGAACATTAGCACCTTGTTCTGAACTTTAGGGCCAAGTGTCTAACAGCCAGCCAACACTCAGCACCTTCAGGATTCAGGATGCTGCTACTTATTAGTTCCATATATCACACTCCACTTGATGGTTACGGGTATTTTAATACTATACATCAGAATGTACACTCATCCTAAAACATGAAGTTCTGTTTCATGGACAATCCAAAGCACTGTCACAAATTGCACATTTTAAACTGACCAACATGTTCAGGTCTGAAAATTCTCACTCATCTGAGCAACGTCAGGAACTGGGGGAAAATCTGTACATTTCGTTTGCTCAACGTAAATGTCAGGCATGTTTGCTTGTGCAGCTGAGTCCATACTGAACACAATGGCTCCAGCCATCAAGGTTCCTGCTCCATCCTAACTCTCATCTGTCTCACTGGAATAGCATCTAGAGAAAGTACAAGAGACACTATACGGTGAATTGTTGTCAGTATTTGGAGGGTGATGGTTTCTAGAAGGGTTTGAATGTAATTTGATGTAATTCAGTTTGGTAAACTGAGGACAGGAGCTGCCACTGGATTGAATGGGCTTTCGGCAGAAGCTGGTGATAATTCGCAGGGCTGTATTGTGCTGAGGCCTTTGGCTCCAGTGCTGAGGAGGACTCATTAATGCAGGAGGTGCTGTGCTCCTATTGTTGTGCTAATGAGGCACAGATGTGGACACCCCAAACTGCGGCAAATCACCAGGGACAGCAAGCGAACAGAGCCTATTAAAGACACACTTTCTAAACCTTTAGTGTGTTTTTTTTGGACCAAATGATGAAAAACGATTTTCCAATAACCTTAATCATCTCCGTGATTATGGGCTTTGTAGGTTTTTGCTCATTGGCTAAATTTGAAAGCTTGGTTTAGATCGTAAAAAGGGTTAGAAAAAAATAGAAGAATATGAAGAAAAGCCGTCAATACCACCAAAAAATGTGCACATTCTCAGGTATAACATCAGTTACTGACACACTGTATTGGTGAATGTTCAACCTTACACTGCCATGTCAAGCTGAGACCCTGAACCAGGTGTCACCTGGTTCCCTCTACTCTGTGGCTTCATTCTTTAAAAAAAAAAAAAAAATCCTTTTCCCTTTTTGTCTCACTGGAATGATAGTCATGGTCCTATCTTTTAGAGGTGGGTTAAATGGATGTGAAGTGGCTGTGAAATGAAATCTGTTTAGAGATTTGGCAGCTCCTGAGAGGGATGATCTCCGGCTCAGCATCCTCCCAGGTCAGAGGTGGGCGGGCCTTCATGTAGAAGGTTTCTCTGATCTGCACACACACACAAACAGCTCGAACAAAAGTCACCTGTGGGATGAAAAGGCAAAAAATAAAATAAAATAAAATGCTTGCTTGTGAGATTAATACAAACTAAACAGTCTCAAGAACATAACAATCTTGTTATGAAGGTCTGTAATTATATTAGTAGCCCAACTCTGTGTTTTCTTTGTTTTTCTGTCTTTTACATATTTCTAGTGATAATAAATTATCTTTAAGAAATGATTAGTACTCAATATATTCTAAAAGGCATAAACACACCATAGCTGTTTGCAAAAAGAAAAGGCATGAAGCAAAAGTAATAACAGGACAGCAGTAATCGTGGGCTTCAGTATTAAGAGAACAAAGATTGTAATCAGGGCCGAAACAGTACAGCGAAATGCTACTTAAGTGAAAGTATAGATTATGTGTCAAAATCAATTAAAAGAGGAAAAAAAAGGGGGGAAAAAAGTACTTAAGTGCAGAAGGTTGCCACTTTAGCAGAAGGTGCTAAAAGTAAAAAGTAACTGTTTCTAGCTGATGAAATTAAGATAACACCACGTTTTCATGTGAAACGTAAATTTCATTACTTATCTAAAACTCTTAGAAGATTCATTTTGTTTTTAAAGCAACTACGCCATTTTGCCTGAAAACATCATTCAGTGTCTGTAAGTTTGCTGCTCATATCCATGACTAATGCTATGTCGTTTGCTAATGAATTAATCAGAAGTAAAATATCCTGTAAATAACTAATTTAGCATTAGCTAGAACTTGCTGTCTAGCCAGTTGATGACAGCTACTGGAATTGATGTTAGTCTAACCTGGAATAAGCAAGGAAAACAGGCTAAATTACCTAGCAAAACGTACCTCTGCATGCTTTTAGATGGCGTTCATACCTTCTAAGGAGGCAATGAAGATTTTATACGAGTCTCTGCTTATTCCAGCATGTTGAAATATTTTACTGAGGTAGGGCCAGGGGCGCTCATCCTCAACTTCCACACTGCAGTCTGGTGGATTATCCATCTTCAGATAATCCACAGATAGATATACTGCTAACTACATTGTGTAGCATGAGAAGGTCATAGCAGATAATGAATTGGCATGATTCTCGACATTTTTTTCTACATTGATGTATCTGATTGGATGCCAGACTGAGCCAATTCGATGGATATAAACTATGATGAGAACAGAAGAGTGCTTCAAGATTTGTAACGAGGACTTTGAAGGTCTAAAAAAAAAGTAAGGAATAAAAGGTTTCCCTTTGAAGTGTAATTAAGTAAGAGCATTCAATTTCAATAATACTCAAGTAAAGAATAATACTTAAGTATAGTAACAAAGTACAATCACTTGTATTTTCCACCCTGATTGTAATTAAGATCAGTACTGATCTCTGAGGAGCTCCGTCACATTCACAGTGGAGCTAAACCTCAGGTGCTCTAATCTCACCGCATCCCATTGTTTAGGGGGTTTTAAGAAAGAAACCCTCCACTGAGTTCCACAATAATGTATCACATGAGCAAAGAGGAGGGGGCTGAGAGCTGAGAGCCAGGCTCAACTCTCCGCTTTAGCCTTCAGAAAGTATGAGAAGCTCTTAATCAGGCCAAACAATGCAGCCTCCAACTCCTTCTTTCTGGCACGGCCTGATCTAATAAGCTCGGGGGGAAACTTTGAGCTGATCCCCCTGAATAACCTCTAGAGATACTTCACAGTGGGGAAACCTGAAGAAGAACCCTGAAGACCCTTTAATTTGAACCAGGCCCATCGACCCTTTGAACTCCCAATGCCAGGCCTCGACACAAACAAAGGCTGGTCTGACATTGTCAAATACAGGCTTAATGTCTTCATAAGACACCTTCTTAATGAACAAGGGAGAAGATCACGGGCATGTGAGAAGTGGTTGATTTGATTTCACCCCCCTCACTAAGTAACTTCAGGAGTTAATATTAGGCATATCTGAAAGCTGATTAAAATGGGAGGGCGTCAATTTCGTCTGGCACACAATACAAAAGGAAGCCATCCAGAGGCTCAGCTGTGATGTTATCTCTGAGTCTAGATAAAGAAACATCTTGAATTTTTTAATAAATGCTCCACAAAGGAAAGGGCTCTAACCCCTCTACCACAGAAAGCCTCAAAAGGGCAAATTCTGTCAGACTGAAGATCTAGTTACAGCTAATTCTCTCTTTGTTTTCTCTCTTCCTTTCTTCATGTCTTGATCCCTTCAGAGCTATCTTTATGAACATAAACACTGGCTTTGAGGTTATTGCCTGGATGCTTGGTTTCCAAAACATCCATGACAATCGACAAACTCCCAAACATGGTTCTAGTCCATGGAGATAACATCTACAGAATTTAACATTTCTCTTTTGTTGACAGTCACTAAGATGAACAGCTGGTTGTAAAGAAAAATGTAAAACCTATAATTCAACATCATGTTTGTACACTTGGTTGTCCTTAAACTTTTTAAGCTTTTGAACATTTCATGCATTTACTATTACTTTATGTAAACAATTCGCTGTCAAGCACTGAGATCTTGCCATTATTCTCTCTTATTGAGTACGTAGCCAGTTAGAAACCTTCAACCATGGATGCCAGATATTGTTCACAGAGCAGGCAGCCATTTTAACTACAATTGTGTTTACCAGATATATACAAACTATGCACCACAACTGTATGGCTTTGATGACAGATTGATCATTTACTTTATTGTACGTCCAGTAGGAAATAAAACACACATCCATGACGAATCCATGCCAATGCCGTCCTGCACCCCGTTATTCAATCTCTCTATGTATATAACTAAAGTGATGCTAATAAAGACAAACTAAAGCACTGGAACAATGGCATGCTGTCTTAATGAGATGGTGCATTAATCTAACTACTCAGTCTCACAGAACGGAGACTTCGAATAATCATTAACCATCCTCCCCATCCCCCTGAGACACACACACAAACACACACACACACACACACACACACACACACTAGATTAGTGAAAAGCCTTGTAGATTAAGATGGGGGTAGGACGGTTTTCTTAAATTCCTCATACTACATTCTTGCTTCTGATTAATACTGAGGTGTTCATTTGGTCTTTAATATTGTCAAGCCTAAATTTCAGAATTTAAAATTAATATGAGATTGTAATATTTAGCTTAGTGGCACCCCAGAGTCATGAATTCTACATATGTTTGGTAAAAGATTATTATTTTTTTTTCATTTATTTTCACTTGCTAAAAATCCCACATTCACTGATTCACACATATGGTCCTGGTTTAAGAGATCATTCACAAACTAGGTCAGATTAATCAAAAGCACAGAGTTCATGCAGAGTGCTCCTCTTTCCGATATGCAGTGGAGAGAAAGAGGAAAGAGAAAGGGAGACAAACCCAGAGAAAACAGTGGCTGCCGCGATATCAATCTCTGTAAAAACAGCTGGGTGTGGGACTTTCTTGGCCTGTATTTTGGCAGCAGAGGGCAACTTGCATTACAAAGTAGGTCTTTCCATCACTACTATTGTCAGTCCCAGGCCAGGTAATAATTAACACAAACAAGAGACAATAGGCCAGGACTGAGTGTTTCAGTTAATGAGCGACCAGCTCCACCTCGCATTCACACGCTCTGAACCCAGGACACTCACCCTGGCTAATTATTCACACTACTGTCCTCCATATCGCAGGCATTGGGCAAGCTAGGGCATTAGCATAAGCATGCAAGTATCAATACTTTCGAATGCTTTCAAAGGATAGCCAAAGGTGCCAGGGGCTATCCAACATATCACTTAATGTAATCAGATGAAAGGGGAAGAGGAGAGCACAGGGAGAATGTTGCTGTTGATTTGTTGCCAGTCCACAAAAACTTTCCTTTGGGACAAGAATGCAAGCTTCAGAGGGCAATGAAGCACGTCAAAAAACATTTCACGTCGATTTCGATTACTTTTGCGAATCACGCACACCTTTGGTTGGCCAAGTGTTTAATTCAGTTTAGTAAAGAGTGCCACTTTAAAAAAAAAAAATTTTAGCATTTTCTGCTAAAGGCTGAGGTTGCTCATAGCATATAGATGTGTTTCCAATAATTTTTCACAAGAGGTATGCATCTAGAATCATACACAATATACACAGATATCATCATTTTCTGGCATAGCCAACATGTTCCAGTCATGGCACACCACTTCTATTAAACAAGCTTAGTAATTACTTCTTAGATAAAAACATGTTTTATCTTGGATATACAGAGGTATTTTGTTCGAACAATCAGTGACATTCAATACAGCAACCTCTGCCTCATTAGGTCCTATAGGTTGTTGAAACTACAGCCCAGGAACTAAAATCTATTCTGTCAGGGTTTTTTTTTTTTTTTTGGTTCCTGAGACCAGGAATGAAATTGCAGTGCTTTGATTAGAATTAAGTTTTTCCTATTGACGAGGAGGAGCGCTCAACCTGGAAATATGATGGAAGCTCCGCCCTCAGCGTGCCACACCTACTTTACCAAATAGGAACGTTATAATAGCTCGAGTAAAGCTTTTCACTAACAATAAATCTATCACAAGCTGGAAGTGGTATAGAAGATAATTTGGTAACAGGGACCCTTCTGATTTACAAGCTAAAGGTAAAAGAGCACAGTGTGTGCTACTGTATCATATATTATATGCTGTTCATAATGCTGTGACATAAAGCCAACCCCTTGCACAAACATTAGCTTATGATTATTGCTCAGAGCAGGACGATATTAATAACCATGTAGCCTCGAACAAAATTATGTCCAGAGGCTGTCACACTTGATTTATGTTATAGGGTACTATCTAGTGAATTTTCAAAGTAACCCCGTAATAAACAGCTGAGAGTCAACAACATACAATCATCCAGCGTACAGTCTAGCAGCTTGTTTTAAGTGGTTTTTAGATGTAGCTTTGTTCAACAGTGTTCGATACAGCAGGTGAGTTTCCAGTCACCAGCAAGGTGCACACAGAAGAGCTAACCAGGGTTGGCAGGTTTCAGCAAAATTTCTAACCAAACTACAATCTCAAAAATCACACAGAAGACCTGAAACTAGCCCAAAAAATTAAGGCATTGGAAAAGGGAGATACATTTTTGTCTTTTCTCTTGCAATATATCTTACAAAAGAAATGGTTCTGTATATCACAGAAACACTGTCTGCAGTTACTCTTTTCCTTTGTTTGCAGAAATTTATTAGGCTTTATTCTGATTCTAATTCTTTAGTTGCTATGAAACAAGATCTTGGTGGTTGGAGTATTTTTAAACTAGGACAGGTTGATATAAAAACTGCAACTCTGCCAACCCTGTCATTAACTGCCCTGACCACTGCTCCTCCTCCACTGAAAACGGGGCATGGGGCAGCGTGACTCCTGCCCCTCTAGGCCTCTGTTTGTGCTTGTTGCAGTTCCCATTTTGACCACTAGGTGCAATAATAACTCAATGGATCTGAATGGGGTAGTGGGCACGCTGCACCATGACCGCACAACATCTAGCAAGGAACATCGGCTTATATGTTTTAAATAGCAACAGTTTTTTTAATTGTTGGTCACTCAGAAAATGTATTCATATTTTAAAGATATTTAAAATGTAAAATGATTGATGGTGAGGACTTCGATAGTGAGGATGGTCATAAGGACTAACATGCATCTCAACTTTCTAAAACGGTTACATAAAACCCAGACCTGTAATATCATCATGTCAATATCTGTAAGACCAACTACCTGGCTGGTTTAGCCAAAGGGGTGTTATGGAGTTTAGTGGTGCAGAAACCTAATAGTGGACAACAATAATATTGTTTTCTTAACTAGCAAATCCCTCACATAGCTGATTATATCAAATTATGAATGGCCAAAGGCTCTGTCGTTTATCCCAGCACGTTGCTGTACTGGCTGTAAGTATGTCCTCATGACTCAGGCCCTTATCTACTTTTACAACTTCCATTTTCTCCTCATTTATTTGTGTACTTTGACTTTAGCTAAGGATGCTGTAAAAATCTGACCCGGATGATAATAAAACTGTCTTCTTGGAAAGCAGCAGGAGGAAAATTGAGGTTAAAATGTGTTGTATAACAACCCTGTTGCCTCACTAAATCACTAGTGTGGGTCTAAATAACCAGTGCGATGTGAGTTCAGTTGTCCTGCTCTGTGGACTCTGTGAAAGGCGCATAAACTCCCTCTTCTGTCCTTTCCGTTTATTCCACATTCTGTGTATACTTTAAGTTTAACAGGAAAATAATATGTGTACGCTAATGTTTGTACCTGATTAGATAGGCCAACCAAAGCTTTGGAGAGAGAGTTCCTTTCAGAGGGGCGGTTAGGAGGGGATCTGCAGGGCAACAGAGAAGCTTCAGATAATAGGCTTTAATGGGGCATTCGCATTCAGAAGGCTGCAACAAAGGCCAGGCAGTGGGATTTGGGAGGGCTGATTGTTGCTCCAGTGTGCTTTAATGCTAGGCCCCAGAGACTGAAGCTGAGGGCAACTGCAGGGAGAAAATCTACCATTGTCAAGCGGAATGTCAGTGGTTTTCAAGGACGCCAAAGAGGACCAGAGAGAGAGAGAGAGAGAGAGAGAGAGAGAGAAAGAGGGGTGGAAAAGAGTGTATTGGTATAGCAGGATATATAAAGATGGAGAGACGTGGAGGGGGAGGGATGGAGACAAGCAGTGGTGGATTGAGTGCCACATTCTGCCTATAAATGTTTCTCTATCTCTATTTCATTCTACAGAGTGATGGCAAGATGTATTCAGAGATAGACACCATGCAGCATCATCATGCACACATACAGTACAAGGTTAGGTTCTGAAGTAGTGACCAGAAGATTGGGAGTTCACGGTCTTGTACCACTGCTGATCCTTCACTCTGACACCAATTTCTGTCCAACTAGTATTTGTGAAAACTTGTGAAAAGTTTTTCTGGTTGTTTTTTGTTCCAGTTCCATTCATTCTCAGTAAACACTTTATCCTTGTCCGGGTCACTGTGGATATGGAGCCTATCCCAGGTACACTGCATTTGAGGCAGGAATACACCTGAATGGGATGCCATCATGATGTACATGGATATCCACACACTTGTTCATAGCTAGGGGCAATTTATAGTCACCAATACACCTACTGACATGTTTTTGAGAGGTGGAAGGAGACTGGAGAACCCGGAAGAAACCCATGCAGAGAAAATAAGAGAAACCTAAGATCGGGAACAAACTGAGGATCAAACTGGAGCCGTGAGCCGGCAGTGCTAACCGCTGAGCTACCATGGCACTGTTGTCCAGTTCCAGTACACTCCAAATTTCCACCAGACACAGCATGGAATCTGGCAATTTTTCAGCGACTGGTTTAAAAAAATAACATGGCGTGTAACATTTATCCTAGTGGGATTTCAGGCACAACCTGTGCCTTCATTATACTTATGGGTCTGACCTGCGTGTATATTTGCTGTAGGCTGGTCAGATCCTCACCCCGATGATTGACAGTTTGAGTGAAAAAATAATCTACTGGCAGTAAAGTGGACAGCAGGAAGCACACGCACCGCATAGCTGAGTGAGGAATGAGAGAAACTGTTTATTTCAAACAAATCCCCTCTCGTATCTGTCTCTTGGGGACTCTTAACCCCACTCTTTTCAGGCCCCAGGGCTTCAATTCATCACCACACCTGCACGTGGAAGCCGTGCAGAGCTCAGAGTGAAATCTGCACACAAATCAAACCACGCACGTGCCACTGAGGAGCAACCGAATGCTACTGAGGAAACAGTAAAGGAATAAAGGTATGAAGAAATGAAGAATGACAACACAAAGAACATATAATGATGATATAGCCTATGTTAGGGTTCTCAACCTCTTTTAACTCACTTTCACTTAATCCTCATCAGGGGATCCAGAGCCTATCCCAGGAACATCCTGGAATGGTACGCCAGTACATCACAGTGCACCACACACACATGCACACACACATGCACACATTCATTCATAGCTAGTAGCAATTTATCTTAGCCAATCCACCAATTGACATGGGAGGTAGAGACCCTGGCAGAAACCCACACAGACACAGGGAGAAGATGCACATACAGTAACCCGAGCTCAGGATCAATCCAGGGACTCCCTACCTGCTCAGCACCGTTATAACAATTTAAATAGTTATAAAAACTATTTAAATATTAGGCTCATTATTAAAACGTATACTGGCTAAAACACCGGCTGTGTATTACAGCTTTGGCTATGTGCTAGAGCTTTTTATTCCTGGAAAAATTTCACATTATTTATACACCTACCTGGTTTTGAGGTTTGGATTCAACCCATTCAATTCAAATGTCTGGTCCAATAGGCTAATAACTATAACAACTCAATAATAAATATGATAACTTATAACCTATGATAACAGGTTGTGTTCCAGGGTCCTGGGTAACCTTGGGAGTTTCTGATGTTCTTCCTGTGTCCGCGTGGGTTTCTTCCAGGTTCTCCGTTTTCCTCGGGCTGACCAAAAAACATGCATGTAGGTGGATCTATTAAATTGCTAGTAAGTGTGAATGTGTGTGTGATAAAGCTGATATCAAAACAGAATGAATGAATAATATAGGTAGATTGTGATTTTACACCGGATTGTAACAAAATAAAATAAAATAATTTTTTTAAAAAAATGGACTTTCCTGATGTGCTTCACAGCCCTCAATATATATATATATATATATATATATATACACAGTCAGGTCCATAAATATTGGGACATCGACACAATTCTAACATTT
>CM075017.1:2069472-2152510 GCA_037576675.1 Pangasius sanitwongsei | reverse complement strand
TATAGAGCCAAAAATGTTAGAATTGTGTCGATGTCCCAATATTTATGGACCTGACTGTATATATATATATATATATAATATATTACACATATATACATACATTTATACTTGTGCATTTAATTCCCTAGCAGACTACTAAAATAAAAAATAGCATTCCTCTACTAAAGTTTCTACTGAGAACCTTTAATGACCCTCTTCTTCTTTAAGGCTGTATTGAATGTTTTTACTCCATGAGTGTACAGAAATATTCCCCTTTTGCACTTGTGTATTCAGCCTGTGTTGGGCTAGCTTTCACACAGCTAACAAAGTGTCAAAAAAGACTGGGAACGTTTCAAACTCCACTAATAAATCAATTAGGGGCCAATGTGACGCCTCCCGACCTAAAAGGATTATTGGGCAGCGCGCGCTATACGGCAATGATGTAATTACGGGAAGGAGCCATTCACGCCTATTGAATACAGTACAAGAGCGCGCGCGCTTCAAAGGCACCGTATGCCTTATTTATGCCCCCTGCTAATTTAGCACGCCACAAATCCTAATCATGCGCCATAGAAGACGGCTAATGTTGAGTAAACTGTTTATTCAGGCTCATTTCATTAGTATGACGTGTAACAATAACTTTCTGCATGTATCATTACTAATGAAACTCGACTAGGCTGCTATTATGTGTGAGTGCACGCGCGCGCGCGCGCGTGTGTGTGTGTGTAAGTATCTGACTCAACTCACAAATTGTGCATTTATTTAATTTGTTTCATCTGCTATTACGCACATGACAACCTTGCTTGTTCATACCAGTTTGGAGAGTAGTAGTGAGAGTATCCTGAAATATATTGGCTGCTAGGGATCTACAGAGTCTTAAAGACGAGTCCACTCGAGGGAGGATGGGGTGGAGGGGTGACTGTGGGTTTTTTTTTTTTTTTTTAGACTCTCCCTCCTCCTCCTCCCCCGTCCTCCTCCCTCTCCACCCTCGTTTTTTAGTCCATTGTAGGGATCCTTGCACTCAGAAGAACAGTGTTCCCCCCTGGCTGCTAAAGAAACGCCGCTCTCCTCTCCTTTCTTCTCATCTCCTTTCCTCTCTTCTCCTCTCATCTGAGTGCAGCCACACGGTCTGCACCGTTAAGCCCTAATTTAACGCCGCACGCAACGGGATTTTCTTTTGCGTGATTGTTCTGCGGTGCGCAATTAAAGAAATCGGAGCGCGCGTCTCAGCGCGTTAGGAGAGAAGGAAACGATGAGTCCGCCGACGGTCGCTGTCCCATTGTAAGACCTGAACAGAACAGGACGCGGATTGTGTGTGTGTGTGTGCGCTTCATTTATTCCAGGAGAGAGCTTCTAGTGAGGTGTGAAGCGAAGTCGTGCGCTTTCTTGTAGGATTTGGCGAAAAAAAAAAAAAAAATCCAAGCAGGAGAAGCAAGGACAGTTGGACTTTGGGCATTATTACTGAGCGAGGAAGCGCGTTTCCCGCAGGAGCTCAGCGCACGGAGAACCATGCTTTTATTTGTAATGGATTTCTAAAAGGGAAATCGCTTGCTCCTAGTTCGTAGTATGAGAGGATTTCTACGGAGAAAGAACTTAATAACACAAATGCAAATCTCTGAAGCCATAAAAGCAGTCGAAAGGATTTAGACGCGACTGGTGTCTTAACGAACTGTTCTCAAAGGACCGGGCAAAGGGCACGGGAAAAAAAAAAAAAAGAAAATAGAAGGTAAGTGGAATAGCCTACAAGCTGGAAGAACTTTGAGTGACCTCAGGCAGCTGAATTTATTTCAGGAATTTGATTACTGCTCAAACATTGTTGCCGGATCTCTGATTGTATGTTATTATGCTCTTTATATTGTGCGTAAACAAACCAGGCATCCGGTTACATTGCGTAAAATCTAGTATGACACGCAGCGCATGGTGAAATAGTCAAATAGAAATAGATGTGAGAAAACAAAACAAAACGAGGGTCAGGGTTTGTCCCAAACGGAGCTCGGTTGGAGATGTCACTAGTCCTGTGTTTATTTTATCATCCCTTTACTTGCTAACTCACTCACCACTCAGAGTGTGCGTGCGCCCTCTCCAAAGCTAAGTTTCATTTAGACTACCAAGTGGTTTCACACTTGTAAATAGGTTTATTTATCTTAAACTGACTCTCACTCTGGTGTGAAAATCTCAGCCGGGTACAGAGAAGCGCATGGCCACTTCTCTAAGGCTGCTTTCGGTCAGGGTTGCCAGACTGGGGAGACTTTTTCAGCCCGGAGTAATTAAAAATTGCGTAATTACAGAGGACAGCGTCCAATCTAGTGACATTCTCAATGATTGGAGGATTAATTCTGAACAGACCAAGTGTCTGAAACGCAGAACTTAACAGGTACTCAACAGAGGCATGAGTACCTGTTCTATGTTTGGAAACCATCATACAATAATAATAGTTTAACATGGTTTACATAACAAATGGAAATTCGACTTGAATGAACCCAAAGCATCTAAATAATGCACATAAATGATGTACGAGCATTATAAAATCTATAGCTATCCAACAGCTTGTTCTACTCACCTGATATGGGCTATTGGTAGTGCCAGAAATGTATCCTATTTACTGTACAAATGGCCCATTATGCACATTTTACAAACAACAGCCTATAACTGCCCTGCATTTGTGCTTCTAATTATTCATGTTTATGGAAAACGGTGCACAATGTCCAGCAGTGATCAGGTAGACAATGTGTCTAGTGTGACTAGACTGCTGGCCATTCATATACAAATGTGCTTTAGAGGTGAAGGAGTGCTGTTCATGTCTTAACGTTAGAAGCTACACCAGGTTGAATGTCTTGCAGTCTCACACACTTATCACAATCTCAATCCTGTTTGTGTTTCAGTTTTCTCAACAGCAGAGAGATACCCAGAGGTTGCCAATGCCTGGAGTCAGCGTTTGAGCTGATCACAAGACACACGTTTCCTCGTAAAAATGTGGAGCATCTGTAAGTTCATCGTTACCGTGTGCCTAGCAGAATTTGCTTTATCAAGGAGCATCACGACACAAGACATCCGCTCGAAAGGTAAACAGAAGACAGGATGAATTAGCGTGTATTGATTTATGTAATGTTTTGTGTCCAGGATGTTTGTAAGTCCAACTTGTTGTAGTTTTTATTGACAAGACCGTTTAGTGGGAAATTTCTGGAAACAGTTTAGTGTTCGGTTTGATTTATGGACAGACTTTTTTAAGCACAGAGAAGTGTGATCTCATGGAGTTTAAGTCCAGAGGAAGTGAAGTAGGATGAAATCATTTGGAGAGGAAAAGAATCCCTGTTTTTGAGCCGTAAACAGGGCTACTTGATCCTGCCAAAGCCCTGAGGCTCGGAAGTGTAAATCTGTCTGGCTTGGTGCCAGTGACAGGGGATTGTGGGGAGGTCTGGGGGAGCTCTTTTACAAATACAGGGCTGTCCTGGTTGTGTACCTGCCGGAAAGGTATTCTGTTATCTCCAAGTGCTATTATGATGTTCACCAAGTACTTGTGGTCGCAGGTAATCCATGAGACTTAAGGGGCAGCAGCGTTCAGAGCTTTCCTGTAGTAAGCGACCGTAGTAGTGCTGTGTAAATATAAATTCAGGAATAAGTTAGCATTTTAGGCTGCAGTACTCGAAAGTGACTTGGGGTTAGTATGGTTATCATGGTCGGAGTAGTTTACTGAGGACCACATGGTTATTAGCAGGAGAATGAAGAGGGCGGGTGTAGGCCCTGCCAAGAACAGGGCCAAAGTGTTTGTTAAAAGCGTCCTTTTATGAACCCCGGGTCCATCGGAAGAGAAGTAGTGAAGGTTGAGAGACCCTGGGGTGCAGCCCAACAACGCCTGCCAAAGGAAATTAAAGTCATTTGACAACTATAATACTTTAATGGACAGAGGCACCCAAGAAAAATCCAGTTCTTAGTAAAAAAAAAAAAAAAAAAGAAAAAAGAAAAAAAAAAAAGAAAGTCTAGTACAAAATAAGAAGGTAATAAAGACTATAGCAGGAAATTTCTCGGAATTCTTATCTTGGGATTTCTCTAATATCGCACTTCAGTTAAAGCTTGTCAATCAAATATTACCATGATCGACCAATGTAGAAGTTGATTCCATAAGTTAGACATTATTTTCCATACTATTGTTATTGATTATGTGCCGCTTCCTCAAAGTGTTAAGTATAGAACAAGGCCCTCATGTGACCTAAAGTCCTGAATATCATCATTTTCTCTATCAGCATCACCCATTCAGCCTATTTTTAGGCTGTTTAAGTGTGTTTGTGTGTTTTGTTTAGCCTGCCTTTTATTTCCACCCAGACCATTTACACCCTCTCTTGGGGTCAGATTCAGGCCAGGCCCTGGTTTCATTCAATGAAGTTCATTAGTGTTGGTGGGAGAATGCTGTGCCTCAGTACTGGAGGTGACATTGCTGGTTTAGTGATTCTTTGCACAAATGCTTATCACACTCACTGCTGGGCCACCAGGAACACTGCTGTGAAGTCAAACATCCACTGAGAACCATAGGTCGGTTCTCACTTTTGTCCCTCAGATGCAATTTACAACCTCCCCACACCCAAAAAAAAAAAAAAAAAAACCATGCCGGATCTTTTAGGGATTTAGAGCAGGGGCTCTTGTTAGCAGTCAGGCAATAATAATTGCTTGCTTAGCAAATACAGGAGGCAGTTCTGTTTTTAATTGATCACTCACACTGCCGTTGTTGTGTAGAAACATCTGCATGTTTAAAATAGCTTCTTATTTTATATTCTCCCAGATTCCAGATTATACCGGCCGACTATTCAGCCAGGCTTCCCCGAGAACACCACCGTGCTAGTTGGAGGCCAGGCAGAGTTGGTATGTAAAGTCCATCGGCCAGCCACGACACGTCTCCAGTGGTTCAAGAAGGATAGGGATCGCCTGGGGCCTGACGGATCACCACTTCTTAAGCCCCTCACTGTAAGGAAGTGATTTAAAGAGCACCTCAGTTTTTTTTCTGTGAGAGAGTGGGTGTAATTGAAGATGTGTTTCCCCTGCAGCCTCTTCAAGACAAGATCTCCAAAGTCAATGTGCTTCCTTTAGTAAATGTCACCTTGGAAGATGCGGGAGAATATGTATGCATGGCAAAAAACTCTGCTGGATGGACTAGTAATTCAGCGTGGCTGGAAGTCTTAACAGGTGAGCCCTTTTATTCATTTTTTCATAACTAGTGTAAAAATACCACATTCAGTTGATAGTTTGAGAAATAAAGCTTTGCCCATTCCTTTCTAGAAATCCTTCCTGATAAATCTATGGACCAGCTGACTGTGGCTGAGAATCCGACAGGTATGACAAATCCTAGATGTTTTTTCATTCTTTAAACTGCAGTGATTATTACAAATCAGAAATACATAAAGGGCATTCCTTAATTTTCATTTGTTGGAGTTTTTGGTAGTTTTTATATGCAGCTCAGTGGTCTCCAAACAAGACTCACTGGCAAAGTGGAATTACCTGAGTGTGCCTTGAGGAACAACAGATCAAGAGTTGTAGCATAAAAGCTGAGCTGTAAGTTGGATACAGGATAAACGTTGGGAACATTTTTCATTTCTGTCTTTTGTTTTTTAGAAGTTTCTGAGGAGCTGAGTGAGGAGACATCGGAACACCTCCTGCTAGAACCGGGTGATGTGCTCAAACTGCGCTGTGACACAAACCGCCCTGGAGCTGTCTACTGGTTCAAAGGAGATATGCGAGTGCAACATAGTGCTCGTATCCAGATAAGAGCAGGAGTCATAGAGATTACAGATGCGACATACGAGGACTCAGGGGTCTATGTGTGTATGATCCGTGGCTCCAGAGAGGCTCTGCGCAACTTCACCATCACAGTGGCAGGCACGTTCAGACATATAACATGACAACATTCCACATCTTAATTACTTGCTAATAATAGTAAGGTTTAGTTACACTCGTTTACTCTTAACCTTGCAGATGCAATGGGATCCGGTGATGATGATGAGGATGATGGTCAGGAAGACTCAGTTACAGAGACAGAAAATGACCAAGTCTACTTCTCCAGAGGTGTGTGTTGCATTTATTGAAACTCAAGAATTAAATGCCACCAACATATCTGTCAAGAAAATCTGATAAAATGGAGTTTCATGATTCCACTTCTTCCTTCTTCAGGCCCATACTGGACCCATGTTCAGAGGATGGAGAAAAAGCTTTATGCTGTCCCAGCTGGAAACACGGTTAAATTTCGCTGTCCGGCTACAGGAACCCCACTGCCCACCATCCGCTGGCTGAAGAATGGCAGGGAATTCAGAGGAGAGCACAGGATTGGAGGAATCAAGGTGAAATGGTTACGACAGTAAAGCATTTTACCAGTCCGTGAACAATACAGCTATTTGCGCATGGAATAATTTGACCAAAACAATGATGTTCATATTTGTGTAATTCTTGCCCACAGTTGCGGCATCAGCACTGGAGCTTGGTCATGGAGAGTGTGGTGCCCTCGGACCGTGGGAACTACACTTGTGTGGTGGAGAACAAATATGGCTCCATCACTCATAGCTACCTCCTCGATGTGTTGGGTAAGACGGCTCGTTACTTACAGTAGACAGTGGTCTGGCTCCATGCAGAGTGGCTGAAGCTGGCCTTCTCTCTGCGCCTGTCAGGGGTAATAAGAATTAAATTGGGGAGCCGCAGTGCTGGCAGCTCAGCAGCGTTTCACAGAGAGACAGGCACCAGTCGCACCTCGGATATAGCCACAGGGCAAGGGTTCATTTAGGGCCAGACAGGAAAAGGGCAACAACTATCGGCACAATAGGGGGTCTAGGGGGTCTAGGGGGTCTAGGGGTCTAGTCTAGTGTTAGCTTGCGTTGTATGTTTCTGGACGAGCAGTTGGCTGGGCATCCAGACAAGGATTCTACCTGACCTGTGACAGTTCAGTGTCAGGTCAACTGCTGTCTCTGTCAAGAGAAAGAGGGACAAAGGAGCCGGGAAGGGGGGCTCAGTGACTTCAAAGTATCCCGGGACACAGGATTCGGCTCCGGGATTCCCTAATGGAACCAATTAGTGCATGCCTCCAGCTTTTGGAGGCAGTACTTATCTCTTTCCCTGTTTTGGATCTTTATTTGATTAGCATTTGCAATTAACATGCTTAACTGTATGAAACAAATGGGGCAAGGGAGGTTTGGAAAATTTTCTTGATTTTTGTTTTGCATCTTCTGAGCAATATCTAATGTTTCCATTTCAGAACGCTCTCCTCACAGACCCATTTTACAAGCTGGTCTGCCAACCAATACTACAGCAGTGGTCGGAGGGGATGCCCAGTTCCACTGCAAGGTCTACAGTGATGCGCAGCCGCACATTCAGTGGCTAAAGCACATTGAGATGAACGGCAGCCGGTATGGGCCTGATGGCATACCCTACGTCAAGGTTGTCAAGGTATTGATAGCAACCTTTTCGCTGGCCACATTTGTCAATTAACATGACAAATTAACATTACTATGAGAGTTAATATAGAGAGTTGAGAGTTGATATAACTGCTGTGTTCACACATTTTGGTTTTCCTTTGCAGACAGGCAGCTTGAATATGTCTGAGGTGGAGGTCCTATATCTGACGAATGTCACAATGGAGGATGCTGGAGAGTATACATGTTTGGCTGGAAACTCTATTGGCTTCTCACACCAGTCTGCATGGCTCACTGTCCTCTCTGGTAGGTTAACTACCATCGTTAACCAACATCATTATCTTCATGCGTCATCATGCTTATGGATATTAACACCTCAAATCTGTTTATTACCAGAGGAAGAAGTGACCAAAGAGATGGACCTTATGGAGACCAAGTATACTGACATCATCATTTACGCCTCAGGCTTCCTAGCATTGGTGATGGCCATCGTGATCGTGGTCTTGTGCCGAATGCAGACGCACCCCAGCCGGGAGCACTTTGATGCCCTCCCTGTCCAGAAACTTTCCAAATTTCCTCTCCGCAGACAGGTGAGATAGTAACTAGTGTTAAAACATTATTATGGCATCTCTGTAATGCACATCTATTTTAAATATATTTATACTCACTGTAACTTTATTTAACACTTAACACTTAATATCTTGGAAACACAGTACTCTGTCGAGTCCAACTCCTCCGGGAAGTCCAGTGCTTCTCTAATGAGAGTGGCACGTCTTTCCTCCAGCTGCTCTCCGATGTTAGCTGGAGTCATGGAGTTTGAACTTCCCTACGATCCTGACTGGGAGTTCTCAAGAGAGAAGTACGTGCCAAGTGACACAATCCATTTTTGATCAACGTGCTATTTAACTTTGATGATGTACTGACAGTGGTGTATTATTACCTAGTTTGACTTTAGGGAAACCTCTTGGTGAGGGTTGCTTTGGTCAGGTGGTGAGAGCAGAGGCTTATGGGATAAACAAGGATAATCCAGATCAAGTAACCACCGTGGCAGTCAAAATGCTGAAAGGTAGGTTTTCCTAAAATGGCTGATTACATATACAATATACATAATGATATGAGCTGACAAACACCGGTTGATCGTTTTCCAGATGATGCGACGGATAAAGACTTGGCTGACCTTATCTCTGAAATGGAGCTTATGAAAGGCATGGACAAGCACAAAAACATCATAAATCTTCTTGGTGTTTGCACTCAGGAAGGTCAGTTGAACTAAAAATGATCTTGTGGCTACTTGAAGACAAATGTGAGATTTGATGCTTGATGACATTTACAACCTAAACATGCAACATGGCCAGCTCTGCTTCATTGATTCACACTGAAGTTTTTGAATTTTGGTTTTGTAGGTCCACTCTATGTGCTGGTTGAGTATGCTTCTAAAGGAAGCTTGCGCGAGTACTTACGAGCACGTCGTCCTCCCGGAATGGACTACACCTTCGACGTGACCAAGGTTCCAGAAGAGCAGCTCACATTCAAGGACCTGCTCTCTTGTGCCTACCAAGTGGCACGAGGCATGGAGTACCTGGCTTCTAAAAGAGTGAGTTGTTTGCCTTTTAAATCCCACCTACACTACCCCATAACCCCTAACCCCTACCCCTGTGTCTTATCAACACGTCCCTTTGTCTGACATACGATGCCAGGCATTCCTCACTGGAGTGGTGGTGTTCTGTGTTTACCACTGCGTCTGTCCTGTCTCTGTGGGCTTTGTCCTTTTTAGCACTGCCATAAATCTGTTAGCATGCAGGCGCACAGATCCGCCTGTGCACAAGATCATATTACTAGGTCTTTGTGGCCTGCTAAGAATGCAGCTGTCTGAAACCCTTCCATTAAGGGCCGCAAACCAGGGGCTTTTTCGTCCCCCTTTTTTTCGGTCCCCAAATGCAGCTTCTATTTAAAATGAAAACCAAAATACACGTAATAATATGCGTTCAGTTGAGCAAACAGTCCGGTGGTGTTTTTCTACAAAGCCCACATCTATTTAAAGTCAGGCTTGTTTTTGGAGCATATACTGAAAGCGCTCTTTGCATTTTGAGTTAGACATCCATTTATATATATATATATATATATATATATACATACATTTTGTCTAGTTTATGCAGGTTTTAGAATGATCACTAAGCCATGTCCTGTCTGTTCCTCAACAGTGCATTCACCGAGATCTTGCAGCGAGGAATGTTCTTGTCACAGAAGATAATGTCATGAAGATCGCAGATTTTGGTTTGGCGAGAGGAGTGCATCAGATTGATTACTACAAGAAAACCACAAATGTAAGCAGCTAAAATGAAGTACACTTTGTTATTTTCCAAAGTTAATTTGTGAATCCAAAGCAAATTCTGACCCTTGTTAATGTAAAGATCTGACATGTCTGCTGCAGTCCTAATGCTTTTAAAGACAGATGTTTGGTGTGTCCCTGCTGATTGGCAGGCAGTTTAATGGGAGATAATTGGATAGTTGGGGGAGGATTAGGGAACGAGTGAACAGCCATGTTTTTTTTTTTTTTGTGGATCAAAAGGAAAACCTTTGGCTCTGCCCTGCTGTAAGCGGCCGCCATGCTCACTGTCTTCTTGTGTCTGATTTTAGGGACGTCTGCCAGTGAAATGGATGGCACCAGAGGCCTTGTTTGACAGAGTCTACACACACCAGAGTGACGTGTAAGTCTAATCTTTGCAGCTATACAAAGCAATCAGCTGACCAGGAATCCCCAGTGCTGGGAATACCAGTTTGTTCAAATGATTCAGAATGCTATAGAGTCTTCAGGAAAGCACCCTAGTTTAAGCCTGATATGTCTGATGCAGATGTGTTCCACCAGAACAGACCAAACCTCACTGTCTTGTGCTGACTTATTTTTGCCTCCACAGTTGGTCTTTTGGAGTCCTGATGTGGGAGATTTTCACGTTGGGTGGCTCACCGTACCCTGGAATCCCAGTAGAAGAGCTTTTCAAGCTGTTGAAAGAAGGACATCGCATGGACAAACCCTCCAACTGCACGCATGAACTGTAAGTGCCATTATCATGCTTTTCTAGAGAGGTTAGTTTTTGACAAGCATGTAATGTGAAACATTGGGTGGTTAATTATTCTAATGTTTACTTTTCCAGCTACATGAAGATGAGAGAATGCTGGCATGCAGTTCCTACACAGAGACCAACCTTCAAACAGCTGGTGGAAGAGCTGGACAGAGTGCTGCTGTCTATTTCAGATGAGGTAGATCCCTTGACGATTTTCTTAACAATATTCAACGTGTCCCATTTCCTAAAAATTATTGTTAAGTCAATGTACTAAACGATTCTTATTTACTTTTGCAGTACCTCGACCTGTCGACCCCTTTCGAACAGTACTCCCCATCTTGTGAGGACACTTCCAGCTCTTGCTCTTCAGACAATGATTCAGTGTTTACCCATGATGCCTTGTCCACCGATCCATGCCTGCTCAGTTATCACGACGTGCGCTCTCGGCTAGACATGAAGACGACGCTACGATAAGGGCTTGTCTGGCAGAGGACTCCAGTTTATGGATATCAAAGTTTGCATTTAATACACTCGCATGATCGGCGGTACGAAGCAGTCACATGAGGAGTGGACTTTGGCCTTCGATTGCTCTGCGCAAAGAACATTATCATAATGCTTGGCACTAGAAAACCTGGTGACAAAAATGGCTGCCTCAAATAATCAGGTTTCTAATACAGTAACTGGACTGCCTGGTACAGAAGCTATTCAGTCTCGGTTTCCTTTGTAATGAATGAATGCTGCTTATTCCATATAAAGTCCCAAGTATCTGAGCAGCATAGAAACTGGAGTGTGCTGAAACAACCAGATTTTTTTTTTTTTTGTTTTAAAAAAGAGAACATTTATTTTGATATAAAAGTTGATAGCATTGTTAAATATAAAATTCTCTCTATATAAAGATTATTCTACATTTTTTCTATTTAAAGATTTGTCTTAAATCTCAGGATCTCGCATTGGTGAAATTGCTGCAGTGGCAGCAACGTGCCTGAATTTTGATTTCCTGTGAATATCTTAAAATATTTTATGTACATATCATTGAATAAGACAATTACCTTTTATAAATTATTCTAAAGCATATGAAGTTAAGGTGTTGGTTGAAGAAGTTTGACATCACGAGTTTTTGACATCACAATTTCTTCACAGCTCATTATACGGGCAAAGCAGATCAGTATGGTTTATTCGCGTTTATATGTAGACCGTTTGCAAGCACAGCTTGAAGAGCTTGCTCCCATAACAAAAGCCGGGCCCCATTCCACCGTAACTATACTGTACAGGCAGAGAAAAGGACTGGATTGAATGTGAAAACCACCCTTGAGGTTGATTGATTTAAAATGGGAGAATCCTCCATTGTTTGGCTGTAACCTTTTACCTAGCACAGTTTGTTTGCAGGGTCCAAGCGCAGGCCAAGTTGGACAATAGACCCATGCAGCTGTAATGGGTGTGACCATAGGACAGGGTGATTGGGGGGCTGTCTGAGCCTGCGTGCAAATGAGGTGGCCCCTTATTATGGTAATGGATCCAGCTGCCCATCTCTCTCCTCCACTATCTTTTTAATATACAAATGCTAATGGCGCCCTTTCTGAGCAAACTCTGCAGTGTTCTTCAGGGAATGCAAGGCCTCACCCGCAAGCTGATAAGGCAGCTTTCTCAAGTTAATTTACTCATTGCTTTTAATGCCCAGCCAGCGATGCTCCTCTGAATCCCTCTGGGAATATTCAGCCCTCCATGTGCGCATTAGAATGAGTCGACCA
Organism: Pangasius sanitwongsei; assembly: GCA_037576675.1. Classification (NCBI taxonomy): domain Eukaryota; kingdom Metazoa; phylum Chordata; class Actinopteri; order Siluriformes; family Pangasiidae; genus Pangasius; species Pangasius sanitwongsei. The sequence continues at coordinate 2,140,336 of CM075017.1, read as the reverse complement.
GCCAGTCCTCCCTCTTTTATATGCAGGGGTGAAAAATGTCATTATCTTATAAGAGCTATGATTGGGGCTCAAACTCACTTAATAGGGCAGCTTGAACTAAACATTTCACATTGTCCCTTCAGGTGGCCTTAAAAAAAAACCCTGAATTCTTCAGGATGAAGAACACAGAAAGAAAATGATGAACTGCATGACATTCCATTTATGTACTCCATATAAAAATTTATAGCAATCAACAATGTTCTTATGCATTTTCCCTTGAGAGAATTATTTTAGAAATATCTAATTTATTTGTTTATTGTGTTGTTTTATATTAAATAAAGGATAATTTAAACTACTTGCATGCGTTAATCGTTGAACTTTTAAAAATGTGGATTATGTGCTAAAACATGCTACTAAGTGTCTGTTTAAGAGTCTACATCACACAATCAGTAGTGCTTAGCTTTACAGCAAGTTTTATTTTGACCATTATAAGTATACTCTAGCAATAGTACACTTACACGAGTGTGCAAGTACAAATCTTACCTTGGGTGTTATCACTAAAACCCACACTTATCAGCACCACTTAATGTAGAGTGATTTCATATCTGTTATTTACGTTCAAAACCAGACACAGCTATCTTAGAAAGCTAGCTTACGTAAAGACAGCTTTCTAAATCTTATGCCTGCCCAATAAATAAATAAATAAATAAATAAAGCATCCCTGGATTATCTGTCATGTCACAAATCCTAGTGTCCATTTCAATGACACTATGCCTGGGTTTAAATAATTGTATTAAGCAATTTACTACAGTGTATAAGAATAAAACCGAACATGCAGGCATCCGTTACTAAGCCAGTGAGCATTAAAAAAAAAAAAACCTGGTTAAGGAAAGTACAGAACCCGGAGGAAACCCACACAGACACGGAGAGAACATGTGCAGAAATTCCATGCTCAGGATCGAACTAAGGACTATGGAGCTGTGAGGGGGTCTAGAGAAAATGTAAACCTTTATATAAACCTACAAAGAGACCTATAATTAGGGATCAAAACATGGCAGACCTTGGCTGACCAAAAGTAGACCAACAACGACATACAGTAAGTCTTTTTTACGGGCCTGTTTCAGTCAGGCCAGAGTGGGTAGTTATTGGACATCCATGGTCAGTCAGCGTTAACCGGGAATGATTGGTTCTTCATGCAAGATTCAAGCATCAAGCTTGGAGAATAAATGATTCTACAGACTTCAAATCTGATTGGCCAATCCCTATATAAATACAAACCACCAATTTTATTATGCAAGCAGTTTGCAAGCAGTTATATCACTGATAAGTGATTATCATCTAGCGTTTATCTTCTCCTTGTTGTTCTGCTCGCCAGTAGTGAGGTTCTTGCAAAGCAGCTAGGTTGAAGCATGACCACCAAGCTATTTTTATTTAGCCAGCAGCTCTGGCCACAGCTAAACAGGGAATAAATTAAAAGCTATGACTATCCAGTATATTCCAGTTTGTTCATGCACTGCTTCAGAAATGTCCCTCTAAGAGAAGAGCTCATACGGTCATTAGCGTAGGTTAATAGAGTGTGAAGTTGGTAGGGGAAATGATGCAGTGACTTGTTACAGCACACCTGACTAAAATCAATCTTGTATGCACTTGTAAGGAAGTCTGTGGTTAGAGGAAATCATTTTAGCTATCTACGGTTCATGTGCTGTAAATTGTTTTCACTTGGGCTTAGTAATAATTTGCAGAGCTCACCGAAACTCTGGTACAGACATCAGGCAGTCAACCAAATCTCAGCTTGCAGCAGTTCCTAATACTCTCCACGTTTCTCTGTTTGTGTTATTCATATCCTGCTCAAGTGAGTACTATATCAGCACCGAGGTTATCTGAAGGATCCAGCGTGTTTATCTGGACTCAACTCGCCAGGGCTGATTATGACATTACATCACATTACATCAGCTGCTTGCTTTTCCCGTTTCCGTTCCAATTAAGATTACGGCATTGTACTATCAATCATGATCCCATTTCACTGCAAAGCCCTGAAAGCAGGAAGAAATGTAATGTGCAGCTCTTGTGTACACAGCTGATAACATGCATCGCAGCTCAGATTACATAGCATTTCACCAGTGGTAAGTCGAAAGAGGACATTGCTCCTGCCTTGGCCTCTGAGAACATTAGGAAATTTAGTTTAGTGTTTACTTCCTATGTAGTGCAAGTTAGGGTTAGGGTTACACCGTAATCCAAAACGATATGTACACTGAAATGTAGAAATGTACACTGAAAATGATTGGAAAAACTGGCTTGAAAAATGATTTGCTTCATGACCCTGTGATGATATACATCACAGATTAACATATAGCCCTACAAACGACAGTCAGCATCACTCCAGGAAAATAGGCCCTGTCCCTCAACATATTAAACCACAAATTTAATTACTTTTGTACAGAAATATATGAATACAGACACTACAACACGCGCTCTTTTCATCACCTGCCTGTGCTAAGAAAGTCAACTCATGCGAACTGTGCAGTTAATGTTCAACCGCTGAGACACTGGACGAGCCTCACACCGGACAAGTGCACAATGCCTTATCTGTGTGTGTTTTCTCTTTCTCGCTATCTGCTGATCGCAGGAAGTATTTGAACACTTCTCAATAGACAGTTCCTTTGCAGATAATGCCTGGAGCGTGTGGACCCAGGAAGTGTGAAGGGTAAACACCCCCAGTAAAACAGCAGTATTTTATTTTGACCCACAGGTGTGTGAACTGAGAGCGCTGACGCTTTTATGTCAAGGTTTTGCAGCTGCCAAGCTGAGAATAATTGTGAACCATATAACACATGCTTTCCATCTAAACAGCCTTATAATGAAATATTCCCAATAATCCGGAATGTCATACTATAGGGAAAAAAAGTTTCATTCACAATAGAATTGAGAGAACATAATTTTCCGGGGGGAAAAACAAGATATATTGGAAGCTTGTGCTATCCACAGATTTGTAAGTCCTGTGGGAAACACTATCTGTAAATGAAAAAGCAGAGGGTTACGGAATGTCCGCATTTCCCTCCCAGTCCACAATGATTTGAGAGCCAGGAAATAAATATTTCCCAGTCCAGGTCTGCCATAGTCGAAGCAGGGTGCCTGCTACACACTGGATCACATATCCTAAGGCCAGGCCCAAGGTCACGGACAATAGAACATGCTGAAACCAGAGAGTAGGGAATCTGCAAGAGGAATCGTCCACCCTGCGAGGGAAAAATAAGAGACCGAGGCGGTAGAGTCAGTAGAGATGAGTGTATGTCGCCAGGGATTGTGGTGGCATGGGTATCTTTGTCATCAGCAGGCCCTTTTAACTCCATGGTTCCCTGGGAGGTTATTTACTGTTCCGTAATTTGGAAGCGTAATTGATTTGGCTTGGATTTCAGGCACAGGCAGAGGAGGAAGGGTACGAGTCCGGAATCTGGGGCCCTTCACGGCCTGCTATGATTTCCCAGCCGCCCCAGTTATCAGTGTTCCCACAGCACGACGTGGTCTGGCGCCTCCACTCCATCCAGTCGCAGCAAACTGTAATGTTTTGCCCGTTTTCATCAATGTGGCAACGAGAGGGGTGAATAAATGTTTGCGAATGATGACAGCAAGATATGATCTTGCTTGCAACCCTGAACAAATGAGGCGGTCGTGCATGCATGGGGAACGGTGACAAGATCCAACCCAAACCTTAGGAAAGTGGTTGCTTCCAGTTGACCGTTGAGGAGCCAGCCTCTAGACCGAATCTCCTAACAATGGACCGTGACTGTGAAAGTTGCTGAAAGTTTTAGGAGAGAAAAAAAAAAAAAATCAAGATCTTGCACAATATTATGCCAATAGCTAAGCCGTTAGCAAGAGATAATTAGAAAGACATCTGACCAATATGACCTCAAAGGGGGAGGGATGCAGGCACACTTCACCCCTAAACACCATTTAACACAGGCGTTAAGACAAAACAAACAACAAATGTCAGGCAGGCAAGAGTTCTTCTCAAACAGCTGAAAATATACAACTTCCTCTACAGACTATTTTGGCCAGGTGCAGAGCTTTAAGGCAAATATATATATATATATATATATATATATATATATATATACACACACATCTGATAGCAATTAAGTGTGGTCTGTATAAACCTTCTTTGCATTTTTATACATTTGTGTATAAATGTTGTGCCTTAGCTTAAAGAAGTTTGTTTCAAGGCTTCTGGGACACATTATGATTTCCTACCACATTGGAATCATTTGCTCTATGCCCATGTGTGCATCAAGTGAAAATGCGTGAAGGGTGTAATTCTCTGGGGGGGGGCGTGTGGCGATCAGGAATCTGCCCTGCCTCGCAAAAGCCACAAGCTTTTCCGCACCATTGCATTCATCTGTTTCCTGACAGCACTGCCCAAGAGTCAGTACCCAAAAGCAGCTCTTGTGCAATGGTGTTGAACACAGAACTGCATGTTTCTTCCTCTGGTCCATTGAGAAATGCACTGACCAGATTAAAATGAAAATCCATCAGCAATGAGAATTTACCCACAAACCCACATCCACATTAGAGCATACGCAGGCACACAAACCCACATCCAGATGTACACGCAAATTATATCATGCAAAACAACTCCCCTCCTTTCACCATCTCAGGTAATTGGCTGTAAGGTATTATCAGCCTAATTATCAAATAAATCCCGCTCTTCCTCTGCGGTGCTGCATTTACACAAAACAGGAAGGGGGGATTAGTGGGGAACGCTGTGCTCAGATCCGGAGCCCTGCAACTCACTGCAGGAAATCTACTCAGCATTTAGCACACCAGACACATGTCTGCCAGCGTATACTCACACACACACACGCACACACACGCACAGAGTTTCTCTTACTATCTTTCTGAGGACCTTCCACTGACATAATTATTAATGCACCATTGCTAAGGAATGCTTTGCTACACCTAAATCTAAAACTGACCTTAACTTCAGTAACCAAAAGGAAACTGTTTTGGCCTTTTAGTTGTTGTTTTTTTTCTTCTTTAATATAAGCTGCAGTTTTTGTCCCCACAAGTTCAAATTTGTAATAAGACTAATTTTCATACCAGAATTTCAGGAAATTGGGGAAAAAATAATTATATTGAAGCACGATGCGGCATTTCTATTCCTGAGATATACAGATTTGAATGTTTGAGTAATTTATGACCTGAACAGAAATTACCAGAGTAAAACATATCCAAACCGCAGGACACAAATATCACACAAAACGTGCTCTGTTCTGCCGAGAATCATAAAAATGAGGTTTATAAAGTGTACATAACCTCTGGCAAAGATGAGTAAGTGCCGTAGTAGTCATGCCAAGAATATACTGTACATACTTAAGCTGTGGGCAAGTGTGCGTGCAATTTTTAAGGGTCTTTTTCTAAGTAAATATGAACAGGAGGAGCCATATTATTGCATCTTAACACACAGCGCTTTTTAAAAGTTTGGCTTATTTTTCTTTTTCTATCCTGTCCTTGCACAGATGAACACAAGTTGCTCATACAGTGTCTATTTGTTGCAGGCCTGATGATGGACAGGAGCACAGCTTTTCACTGATACTGACCTCGCTGCTGAATGACTCACGACTGAAGAGATGTTGAACATCTGTTGGAAAGTGCACAGGGGCAGCCGCAGTAAGGACTGGGGGACGTGTGGGGGGTGTGTGTGTGTGTGGGGGGGGGGGTGTTTCAGTGTGGCTTCTTTTCCTCTTGTAGGCATTATCTCATCCCCTGAACACTCCCGCTCCATCCTCCCCAGGCCGGCTACACGCACAGAAGCATTACTCGCATCTGTCACCCATTAATCGCCAAATTATGGAAGAATTGCGCGTCAAAAGCCATTACCAGCGCTGTGCCCCAAGGGCTTTGGGCTTTCTGTCTCTCTCTCACATGGTCTCTATGTCAAAATGCTTCATTGTCTTTGATTGGGAAGACTGTATATGGGTCAGCACAGAAACCTTAGCTTTCCTCGCTCCTATTTATTTTTGTTGTGGTTTCTCCTGTTGTAGCGAAGGAATACTGTATGTTCATGTGAGAGGATGGTCTTCCATGCAAGCTTTAGGTTATAGCAAAAATGGATTAGGTTTCAACTTTCAAAGATCCTGAAACTGGAGAATAAATAAATGAAAATGACAGAACACACACACACACACAAATGAAATCTTCGTCTTCCTAACAGAGATGGACAGTACATAAGTAACATAACTAAAACCTCAAACTTGTACTGTAATTTTCCATAAACATATGTTTGACTTCTTCACTTTTTACTTAGATCAAAAACACCATGGATCAAATATGTTTTCCATTTTCCTGGTTTCCAATCCAATTTAAATCCCAGTTCTGTGCATTTTAACCTTATTTATTAACTAGATCTAACACCTCCAAGTTACCAATTTGGATTAAAAAAAAAAATCATCTTTGTGCATGCACTGCCTATTAGTCTCATTTCCTCTTCATACATTAAAGGTATTTTAACGCAATAGTGTGGCTGTATTTTATTTTATTTTATTTTGTACAAATTCACTCTTAAGAAAAGATATGAACGCTGACTACACCCTAACCCCAGTCTTTTACTGTAACTTTTCATAGGAAGTGACTCATGCATTTTGTTATAATTTGCAAGTGTGAGACTAGGTTAAAGAAAGAAAAAAAATCTGATTTCTAATTTCAGGTAAATAGATAATGTACTTCTTCATTTTAAATACTTTTTAACATTCTTTAACTTTCACTTAAGTTGAATTTTTATATATTGCTTCCAGCCTTTCTGTATACTCTTGATATAGGCAAAGTAGGCCATTAGGCTGAAATACTGTCAATCATTTGGATTTTCCTGATCTAATATCGTCTATCTGGATCAGAATTCTGATTCAAATCTAACTTCTCCTAAGTCTGTCTCTCTCTCTCTTTTTTTGCTGGCTATGTTACCTATGGACAGAAGTCACACCTCTGCGAAGGATATTTCTGTTATGAATAAATCAGTGTTCTTGAAATCAGTACTACATGCATTGGTCTAGATTAATCACCACAAGCCATAAATTAGAGGGCATGCCTTACAATTTAGTATTAGAGGCTTAAATGTCTTCCCATGTATTTACCTGTGGAATATTCCACTGCAGAATTGGATCACTAGTTGTTAATAAAAAAAATCGACAAACAACCTCAATACGGTAGCCTTTTTTTTTTTCTTCATGTGAACATGTGAACACCTTTGTGGCAAGGAATTAAAGAGAAAAACAGTTGGTTCATATAAACAGATACCTTTTACACAAAATACCCCTGGTCATTCATGCAATGAATCAGCCAATCATGTGACAGGAGCCCAATGTTCACATCAAACATCAGCCAAACTGAGAGAAGAAGCACAGCAAAAAAAAGATTTAAGTACATAACTGCTCAAAAATTCATAATAATTCAAAATAAACTTTCATAAAAAGTCATTATGAAAAATCCCACGTTTAAGACACTGCACTGTGCAGCATATTGTCAAGCAGACTGAGGCTTTTCACTCTAGAGGGTATTCTGGAGTAAATAGTCTCACAGCTCCAGGGTCCCCGGTTCGATCGAGCTTGGTTACTGCCTGTGTTCTCCCCATTTTTGTGTGGATTTCCCCCGGGTTCTCTGGTTTCCTCCCATCTCTCAGAAACATGCTGGTAGGTACTGTAGATTGACTACAATAAATTTCCCCTAGGTGTGAATAAGTGCGCTATGGCATCCCATCCAGGGAGTATTCCCAGATATTCTTCTGCCCCAGTGTTCATGGGATTAAGCACTTACTAAAGATGAATGAATGAATGAATGTACTACTCTGTAGGCTGTGGAGGATTAAAATTTACTTGCCCTCCCATATCAGCATAATACCTAAGGTACTTTACCCCTTCACTCTCTCAAGTGTTGTGTTGACAGAGAAAACAACCTGGCAGAATCCATAGCAGAGGAACTTTGAGATCCTGTTGCAGGCCTCCCTCTGTGTTCCTAGTGAGGTAGCGTAGCCTAACAAAGGCCTTCGATTCAGGTAAAGGATAGTAGTGACCTCACGTCACAGAACTGAGTAGCTGGGAGGGGTGGAAAGGCCGGTCGAGGCTCAAACCAGCCCTTTCACTGCACTTGGGAAACAAAGACTCACTTATTCTGCCAGCACTGACAGCTGAAAATATCTTTAAGCTTAGGCTGTGGCAATGAGGCTCTGCACGTGTGTGTGTGTATGTGTGTGTGTGTGTTTGTGAGAGAGAGTGAGTAACAGAGATAGAAGAAGAAGACACCCTAAATTTCATCTTTTGACAAATTACTCTAAATACATGAATATTATCATAATTAATCAATATTCTACATATTAGTCACAAAACACGATTTTTTTTGTTCTAAATTATTAAATATATTTCTTACTTGTAAAATGGCAGGCAATCAATCACATGAACAATTTATAGAAAAAAAATCTAGAAAAGCACTAAAGCAAATACTCTGTCTTAGACTGATCTAAAGATTCTTACGGTTAATTCAGAAACACTGCTGCCTGTCACCTCCTGTTGTTGGTGGACGGCTGTGTCCAGAGGAACAGCAGGCCTCCCATGTGTGACCGTGGCCACAGGCCCAAGCCTCCCTTACCCCTCCAACACAGCTGTTGTTTTCAAGGCTCAGGGCTGCAGGTCAAGACCCAGAGACAAGAACAACAGACTCAATGCAGCCTTTGTCTCTCTACAAGTGGACAGAAAGGTGTGCCTTTTGGCCGAGCATCTCAACACTGAAGCAGGGAACCCCATACTGTGAAAGTCCACAGCGGCCATTTTGAATGAAGAGTCCTTGTGTGATGATCGCAGTGGGGGACACCATCAAAGTTAGGTGATGCGAACTGAAAGGAGAAAAGGCCCATGGTATACAATATCCAGAATTTTCAGACAGAATGGTGGGCTTTCTAAAGTAGCAAACACAAATTCGCTGTGGCACATTCAAATCTGTGCACTTGATATTAACAAAACCATGTCTGTTTGTAAAAGAAACGAATCGTTTAAGGAATATCTTGGTTACAAGCCATTGCATTTTTGAATAGCTATTAGCAGCAAAAATGTGTGATCTGTTTGGAGATCCGTATCACTTTTCATGACCCTTATTAAGAAACCCCACCATGTACCTTGGACCAATACAGACAAACATGAACGTGCATGTTTGGAGAAACAAGCAACAGATTGCTTAGCTCATATATCAGGCATAATCTGTTCTTCTTAAATGATTTAATACGGTCCACAGTAAAAGAAACCACCTGGCTTAGGACGCCGGATTCTCTGCATGCTTTCTTGAATGGACAAACATATTCCAAAACCAAAGATGTCTTTTTTTTTTTCATCTTTCCCAATCTGTGCTCACTTGTACAATTATATATTCCTGCTAGCTTTTTTTTTTTTCTCCTGACTTAGCTGGTAGGAGGTAAAGACTATGTGGCAAATCACTTCCTGAGGAAATGTCTCCACCGCTAACAGAGCTCCTGGAGCGACTGTTATGGTAATCTGGCCATGTTTAACACTGCAGAATGTCTGTAGCCAGAGCAAGGAAATGCACCATGAAACGCAATAGCTTAGGGCAGGAAGCTGGGATCCAGTGAAGGAAGTGACAGGAAGCAAACATGGCAAACACAGCATGTCTCGACTTCCCCCCTCCACATAGTCTGCATCTTTGGCTGGGCCGGACCCAACCCAGTGGGGCAGCATCTTGTTTTCAGTGGGAGTCTCGTCTCTCCCAATTTTACAGCTGGACAGAGAGTATCAATGGAGCCACTGAAGCCACGGCTAGACAATAGACTGTTAGCCAAGCCAGCAGACCAATCCAGGATTTCCTGGCTTACGGCACAAAAAAACTTTGCACAGTCACTGCACAACGAATGCTTTAGGAAACAAGTGTAGTGGTAGTAGTCGCAATCAGAGTCCTGAGATGTGCTATGGCTTTGTAGCTATTGTTATGTGGCGTTCCCATATGTCCAAAACCATTCCTCATTCTATCATAGCCATGACTGCAATCCAGCCTAGTGTTGTCAATACACACATAACAGGAAATAGAGATGGATAGTTCATCCAGCTCTCAAACACAAAGGCATGTTTGGCCTGGAAGGCTCGCCCACCATATGCTCCTCAACTTGCGTGGAAGTTGCCGGACCTCAGTGATGGGCCTTAACTGATACTGTGCCAACCTGCCTTGCTGACCTCCCCATGGGGTGTCTTGCCAGCCTTTCCCCCGGATTAACTACCTATTTCAAAGAAGGATCCCGACAGTTTGAAACGGAATACCCTTGTATTCATTTGTGTGGAGCAATTCATACCTCCCAATCTTATCCATCTATTGAACAAGATCTTATTTAATAGACCAATCCTCTGCATGTCACTCTAATAATGTGGACAGCACTTCCTCTTGAATTACTTGTAATCAGTCTACTTTTACTGCCAAATGCCCTAGGAACACACTCCATTAAAAACAGACGTCTGAACAGAACCTATTTCCATGCAAATGTTTAAAAGCTCGGCTTGACACCATCGCAATTCCGCTGTTTCCGAAGTCTCTATTTAACCACAAGTAATTGGACGCTGCTTTAAACCTCCACAATTGCTGCCAAATAGTCAGATTGAGGGGTTCATGTTCGAATTTGTGATTATGTTAACCATTTTTTTTTACAAAAGGGAATTGAGGAAAAGAGCTCATTTACTTTGTGCACATTCTCTCTGACTCTCTTCATCTCTTTTATTCTTGGTCACTCCTTGGTCACAGGACTGTTGGTCACAGCAGTTAACAGTCGTTTGGGCAAACTCCGACATCCTTCCTGCCCATTCTAGCGTCGTCCCAATTCCTCTTGCCCTTCCTATCACCCCTGGTAGAGGATATAATCTTCTTAAAAGCAGTGCTGTAGGCTGGAGTTGTCTTGACTCAGATGTTTGGGTGGCTAAGCAGACGGTTGGAAAGGTTGTCAGACCGTTCAGGCCCAACTGGTTCAAAAAGTGTCCGACACAATGGCCATTGTGTGTTCGAACAGGAGAAGGCATTGATTTAAGGCACCAATGTGAAAGATCTGCTTTCATTAAACCCTTTACGATCTCCTTCAAGATCGCAAGTACAAAAGCACTGCTCAGGTACTAGATGCAGCAAAGGCGTGATGTGTGGTGACAAAGACATTTTGCACCTCAGCTACAAGTTTGTACACCAATTCTCTAGGTAAATTAGAATAATTCCCAAAAGCAAAGACAGTGTTAAAAAATTACTGGTTAATTCAGACCTATTTCTGAGAGATAATATCCCTCTGTGAGTAAGTGCAGACGTTCTTAAACTTTTTGTGTCCAGAAAACTGTAAAATAAAATCCACAGACCCTTTCAGTAAAGACTTATTTTTGGAACATAATTCAAATAATACAATTCAAATATTAGGCTTATTATTTATATAGGTACAATAATATTCTAGCTATTTATTAGAGCCATGGAGCTTTTTATTCCTGAACTTTCCACCAACAGAATACATTAGGTCCATGGGACCTAATTATTTATAGACCAACTTGTCTTGTTTTATTTTAAGTGATTTTGAGTTACAATATTTGTCATTATAAATTGTATTATCAGCAATAACAAGTGAAATGTAGAACCTTAGAAATAGTTACATGGATTTTAGCATTTCCTAGTTAGCTCTGATGTCAGTGTACAGTCGAGCTCGCATGGACTCCATTGGTTTGCGTAAATCCTGACGATCCATGTGAGATCAAATCCACCGGATTTGAAGACTCCATCTTCACTATAACATAAATTCCACAGACCACCCTAAGTACAGATTCATTTTATGGACTGTTTAAATATTAGGCTCATTATTTATAATGATTGTATATGATAATATTCTGGCTGTTTATCAGAGCTTTTTATTCATGACAGAACACATTAGGTCCGAGTTGGCATTATTTATAGGCTGATTTGTTATCGAGTTATGGAGTTTTGGATTAAACTAATTCAATTCAAGGGAGCAAACAAGGTAATAAGTCAATGAGCTTTGATAATAGCAGGTTGTGATTTCCAAGAACTATACCAGAATTTTAAAAACACATATCACATATCCCCTGGCTATGCTTCATGGACCCCTCTTTGAGAGCCACTGACTTAGTGTGACTTTTTTTAACCGTTCTTCCTTCCCTTCCTCCGTTTCTTCATCAAGAACAGATGCTTGGAGATGCTATTACATTATTGGATACACATCTCAGACCTTTATCCCAACCTTAAGATCAAACAAGTGGTCTCTGGGTCTCCCAAATGTTATGCTGTTCTCTGCCAAGCGGAGGTGCTGAATCTGGAGAACCACTCGCATAGCTATAGTACAAGAATCTACCAGATCCCGCTACACACCCTGAAAGAACGGTATTGTCCCGGCTTCTTGCAGGACAGCTCTCTTTTAGTCAGCCTGCTTTCATTAGCTTTCCGTGTACAGGCCATTGCCACAGATCTGCTTCACATTCAACGGATCAAAGCGCAGGGAAAGGGCTCTGTAATGCAATAATGTGTGTCCACGGGGGAGCCGTTCTCTGGGAAAGTGCAATAGGTTAGAATATCAGTGAGATTTGCCAGTAGACCGTAACTGTTCACCTGTTGTCTGGTCCGGCTGGGCATTTGCAGAAGCACTCCATCTCCACTTCCTCAGACACTTATATGCTAGAAATGATATCCATATGTTGGCGGAAAGAGAGTGTGGAAGACACTTTCTGCTTGGCGCAAAGCTTAAAAAATGGCACCTTCTTAGAAGGACGGCGAATAACTAACAGTAATTAAATTTAGTATGAACATACAGGATTAATCCCAGGGAGTTTTCATGACCTTGAAGCAGGCCTTGTATAGTGGCGTCCAAAATTCTGAGACCACATGGAAAATCTGGGATTTTTTCTTTTTAACGTAAATCTGGAAATAAACAAAAGCAAAGAAAGGAAATGTTCAATATTTTGCATATTCAGTGTTCAAGATTCTGCATTATTTCTAGGACAAATTTGTGATATTCCTCATGTTTCATCGACATCTTTGTACAGAAGGTCAGATTTTCCTCAAGTCTTTTCCTTTCCGTTCAGACGACACGCCGATAGATTTGATCTACCACGCATTGTTTTATACAAACTTGTGGAGTACATGTCAGCTCGAGTGCATGCTGTCATTAAACCAAAATACCAAATACCAAGAATTTCTGAACTTTTCACCCAAGCTGTTGCTGATAATTTAATTTGTAAAGAATTTTTTTGTTATTAAATTAGAAAAGAATGCAAAGTAGACATATTCGGACCACACTGTACTGTACGTCCTGTAATAAAGAGGTTCTCAAACTTTTTACAGCCAGGGAACTGTATTACGTGTAAAATACATTTCATGCATTCCCATGAACATTCAACTATTCAAACATTAGGTTTATTATTTAAATGTGTGCAATAATATTTTATTAAATTGAATAATACTATTCAATTTACATGGCTGGCTGTTAACTACAAGAACTCAATAATAATAAAGATAATACTTTGATAATATTGGCTTTGGAGTTTTTCACCACTGTAACAAAATTTAAAAATAAATAAATAAATAGCAGACCCCTTGGCTATGCTTCGCAGATCCCCAGACCCCACGGTGAGATGGATTGCTGTAATAGAAAGAAAACTGACAGAATCAGTGTTTTCACATTCACTCATTTTCATTCACATTACAACAAAAGGGCTCCCAATGTGTTTTCTCTCGTAGCTCGTCTCTGCAGCGCTGCCTTATCATGTGACAGGGGTCCTGACAGGTGGCTGTTCGAGCTGCTCGTTCACAAGTTGTAGCACTTGCTTCTATCCCGACTGCTGCGGATTAAATGTGTCCATCTGTCGGAAGAATTAGGAGTAATCTGCAGGAATTTTCAGATCGCACAGCATTTTGATCTGGTGGGAGAAAAGTAATCTGAACCCCATAGCCACCTGCAGCCATCCCGGACCTCAGGAAGTGGAGCGCATGAGACTTTTCCCCCAGCTCTCGGAGAGGGCTAATCCCTATTCAAGAGTCACATGCAGATATTTACATTTGCCGGACACTTTAATAGGAACACCTGCAACTATGTTCATTCGTGTAATTATCCAGTCAGCCAATCATGTCACAGCAGTGCAATGAAAATCTCAGTGATCTCAGTGACTTTGACCATGGCATGGTTGATGGTGCCAGACGGGCTGGTTTGGTTAGGTATTTCGTAAACTACGGATCTCCTGGGATTTTCGCACACAACAGTCTTTAGAGTTTTCAAATCATGGTGCAAAAAACATCCAGTGAGATGTCTTCTTGATGAGAGAGGTCAGAGGAGAACGGCCAGATTGGTTCGAGCTGACAGGAAGGCCACGGCAACACAAACAAGCACTCTTTACAACCGTGGTGAGCAGAAAAGCATCTCAGAATGCACAACATATCAAACCTACACCACATCAGGTCCAGTCCTGTCAGCCAAGAACAGGAATCTGAGGCTACAGTGGGCACGGGATGACCCAAACCGGACAGTTAAAGATTGTAAAAATGTCACCTGGTCTGATGAGCCTCGATTTCTGCTGCACGGTTAGAAATCTGCATCAACAGCGTGAATCGATGCGTCAACATTTCAGGCTGGTGGTGGTAGTGTAATGGTGTGAGGAATGTTTTCTTGCTACACATTGGGCCTCTTTATACCATTCGAGCATCGTTGAAATTCCACAGCATATCTAAGTATCATAGCTGACTACATGCATCACTTTATGGTCACAATTTACCCATCCGATAATAGCTACTTCCAGCATGAAGTAGTAGTCCTTATTAAAAGAGACTTAATCACTAGAAAATGAAGCCTAGGAGCTAACAGCGATGTGTTCTCTAGGCTTTATTTAGCAATATTCTACTGATTTATGGCAGTTTGTACATTTAGGAGGAGTATCTGAAAGGTTGTGGCAAGAATGAGAACTAATACCCATCACTGTTGCTACAACACTTTGTATTTATCATGGCAGTTTATTGTCACAGCTAGCTATTAGCATTCAGCTAGCTTTTATCACTAGTTATTATCATGCTAGTAGTTAGTTTGCCTTTCCAGCATTCATCTCTTTCTTTTGTACTTCATACTTTATGTAAATTTAAGAGTTTATACTTTTAGATGTTAGCTTGCATAGAGTATTTGAAGCATTGAGCATGTATTTAGATACTTAACAGTACTTTTATATAAATTAGTGCTAAAATAATGAGTGTGTAGATTTAGGAGGAATACTTGAAAAGTTTCGTGTGTTGTTTCATTGAATTATCCACCAAAGCAATACGTGGAAAGCTAGAATACAGGCGCTAATACAATATCCCACTTTCCCCAATTTCCAGACCATCATGAAAAAAGCAAACAATAAAAAATCATCCACACTTGTTTGTTCCCTGCTCGCTGTTCTCCTGACGTGCTCCAGGCTGTTCCTATACAGTTCATCGACAGAGTGAAGTGAACCTCAGTCGCCAGGCAAACAAACGTTTGACCTTTCCTTATCTCCGGCTCTAAATTTCACCCCGTGTTTTGTTGGAGTACGTCAGCCCAACATCCGATTCGGGTTATGAAACAGCGTTGCTACAACGGGCCGCGAACATTTGGCAATGCGGAATCTTAGGGGACGTTACACTTTCAACATAATATGTTTGAGTTGAAACTGAACGTGCAGGTTGTGGCATGTTTGTTTTTAGAGGATAAACATTTCAAAGATATCGCAAAACCTCAAGAGGAAGATTTGCCCTTTCTGGAGACTGAATCATGGCTAGCTCAGCCACAGAGAAAAACATATGCAAGCAGCTGTGTGGTTCCTTTGTTAGCCTTTGCACATCTAATGAGCCACAGAAAAAAAATTTTTTTTTAGACAGTTCGGTGACTGAAACAGATTTCCTGGAAATCCCCAAAGTTAAACATTTATTTGTACCACCCACGGCAGGAATAATTTGCATCTGCTGTAGCATTTCTACACACGTACGTGAATTAATATAGAAGTATAATGATGCTGCAGGGAGAGCGGGTTAATAAACTTCTAAAAAAAAAAATGACATGTATCCAGAGGCATTTGTGCTAACTCAGACAAGGAAAATCACTCTCAATAGCCAACAGCAAGGCACTCAAGCTGATACTGCTCCGTGCGGTCCGTTCTTGCCACCTGTGCATTCACACAGGCTTTGAGCCTTTGACCTCTGGACGTCTCCATCCCAGACACTGAACGTGTCCTACACAACGAATGAACCGATTTGATGATTAAAGTAGACATTATAGTGCACAACAACCATTAAACGTTAAAATCACACGTTAAAGTATTTCCATTGTGGTTCAAAAAAGAAAAACACACAGTGTCATGAGAACATCACAGCAGTGTGGACTTTCTAAACATGTAAATATGTAAGTATTTAGAACACAGGAGAGAAATTACCTTCTTTTTTTTTTTACTCTACTTAAAGGAAAAATCAAATCTGAAAGACAATTAATATGTTTATTTTTAAATATCTCGAAAGCTGATGCTCTATACATTTGTGCTATAAATAAAGTGGGGATAAAAATCACAGATGCCTCCATGTTCATCTTTTTTTTTTTTTAAGTTCGTCTTTGAACTATAACTCATTTGAAAGTAAAGAAGTGCTGCTTTGTTTACTGTTCATGCTGTGAGCAGCCATGTTGATTTGACATCACTTGCTGAACTCGGAGTTGAGGAGACCGCCCCGAGTTCTTGAGCATGAATCCCGAGTACGACTTGAGGGGGCGTTTTTCTTTGTTTTTTTCCTGGTCAGAGGTCAGAAATGAAGAATTACGATCTCTAGTCGAATGCAGAATAAATCTCACTGCAGCACTATCAGCATGCAGTCGAACAGCATTGTGGGTAATGCAGGAAACTGTTACCTAAAGTGAAAATAGTCCAAGATGTCCATGAAAGAAGTTTAAACCAAAAACTCCAACATATTTAATTCTAAAAAATAAAATCTTTTGCACAATTGAAGATCACAACAATGCAAGTCATTCGAGGTGGATATTTCCTTTAAGTCTAGTTTTTAAGTATTTGTATTTTACTCAGATTTTACTTTCACTTAATACTTTTGACTTTTATATGCTACATTTTCAAACGCTAAATCACTACATTGCTCTACAATCATACATTTGTAAAGTGATAAAGTGAGTTTTCAGCTTCAAAAATTCATAACAAATCTATACTTTAAGACGTGACAGCGAGAATTAGACCTAATAACCATCCCTGTAATCTGTCTGCTGCCACACTTTGTACTCTTTGTATTTATCAAAACAGTTTGTATTGTACAGTCAGCAGGTTTGTATCATTATGCTGGCTCACATTTGAGATAATGTTGTTAGTGAGCCTTATCTAAAGTTGTCCCATGTTCCCTCTTCTTTTTGCTTTGTGAATCTTTCTTGTACTTGGACTTTTGTACTTTAAGTAAAAGCCCCTTTAATTCACAGCCAAGATCTGTTTCACTCATTCAAACCATAATGAGATTTTCACCCACCTTCAGATTTGACAAATCCCTATGATTTACCTAACGTCGTTTAGAGGCTGAAAGGAAGAAGCTGTGTTTGCAGGGATAATCTAATGGCAGTGAACGTATCCCCTTTCCTCCTGCCAAACTCGTACGTACGCAGTCTGCTTCAGCTTGTACAGGAAGGAAAACACCGTTTCAAACACACATTACCCCCAGGGCCTGTCATTTAGCAGAAGTCATAATATAGAGAAGTGTATGGAACTTGCTTGTTTTTCACAAAACCTGACCTGACCATAAGGGTTAGAAAAATAATCACTGAAATTAGATACGACACTTAAGTGGGCCCAGACATGATCTCTAATACCAGAAAGGTCTAGGTTTACCATTATAATCTATCAACTAACCTTTTTCTATATGAAAATACACCTTAGTTGTTCTGGACTAAAGGTTGTACATGGTCCATTCACCTCAAACATTATGTCCAACAACGATATTTGCATAGCCATGTCCTAAACAAACACGCTTGCATGCTAAACCAACGAGCAATGTGGCGATCCAAAGTTGAGCGCACATTGCGAAGTTTTAAAAGGAAAAGACATTTATATATTGGCTTTAATTGTTTTTTTTTTTTTTAATTGGCTTTGTCAAATCTTACAGGTGAGAGCATAATAACACATTTTATCTCCAGATTTTAACTAGCAATCAAATGTATTCTAATTCACAAAGTCCTATAGATTTATTATTGAGTAGTTAATTTTAGATTTACTATTTTCTATGAACGTCACGACATCTGATAAAAGCTTTAAAAAAAAAAAATGCATAATTGCTCACAGTGTCAAAATATTCATGACTTTATTGTAGTTATAATACTGAAAGGCGAGTCATTTTTCCTTAATCTTTTCAGAAATATGTCAAGAATATTAGATGAATCAGAACAATTAACACTAATTAAATGTTCGATTTGTACGTACTTCGACATATATAGGCTACTTTGGAGCTTTTGTATCCATAAAGAAAGCCATTTTTCATGACTCGGTCAAGACCCAGTGGAGAGACAAACCCAGCAAAGTGAATGTGAACACGAACGTAAACGTGGATGCTTATGGAAAAAGTAATGACGCTGTGTTTGGTTGGTTTGAGGAGCACAGGCAGAGTGTGTGTGTGTGTGTGTGTGTGTGTGTTGGCTGTATATAGAGCTGGGCTGTTTATACATTGTGGCGCCTCACACACTATGAACCAGGCCACCCTCCTCCCCTCCACCTCCTCTCGCCAAGTAAATAGATCTTATCAATGAAAACAGTGAACCCTCCCTCTGCGTTTTTATGAATGGACGTCTACCTGTGCCAAAAAAAGCAGGCTTCATTCACCTTTATTACAGAAGAGGAATGTACCACTGAGGCCTAAATTGGGGAAGGTGGGGAGCTCAGGAACTATGAAACCACTCCAGTGCAACTTAAGAGTTCTGTACCAACGTTTAAGTGGTTTAAAGTTTTTATTTGTGGGGACATAATCCACGCGTAACTGTTGGAAAAGCTATAGCATAATTTTGCAACACAAATCGCCTGGTTCATGACTACACCCACAGGAGGAATATATCATCAATCAGTATTTATGTCAAATACCAAGGGCACCATCTAGAGGACAAAACCTTTCAGGCACCAAAGAGCTCTGTGCAGTTTAAGTTTACTCCTGAAGAAACACCAAGAAACACTTTTTTTCTGAAAACCATTTACTAAACAAAAAAAGTACTAATTGGCGCTCACAATGTATTTTGAAAAAAAAAAAAAAAAAAAAAAAAAAGACAAATAAGACAAACGCTAATATGCGATCCATAAGGTAACAATGCAGCACTTTAGTTTTAGCATTTTACACAGCCCTATATGTTAAACATCTGTAAACAGATGTTCCTGTATTACACATTTCTCTTTCAATGCAATATTGTCAGGTGTGCTGATGAGACAAGCCTTTCGCATTGCTAGGAGTGTGTTAATATCCTAAACGCTAAACAACTAAAATGTTCCGACATGCACGATACTTGGCCCTTTCACCATACTTTTAATTAAATATAAAGGGTTAGTACGCTGCCGTCATGTATTTTTCAATCGTTTTTTTTCCCCCCACAAATAACTAAATGTTTGTATTTTCTATGGTGGAATATGCAGCACTGAATAAACTGGTAAAAAAAAAAAAATTATTAAATCAAATGGTTGAATAACAACATATGGACCTCCTCAAGGTTATGATTTATGCGCTTTGCTGAATCAAAGCTGCTTGAGGGTTAAATTTTAATACAAATAAACAAATACATCCTCAGGACGTTCAGTTGTTTCATAATTCCTTGCAACTGATGATATTCAGATGTAGGGTACCATTATAATACGCTTACCATATTATAGATTTTCAGGGAGAAAGAAGAAAAAAAACCTGCAGATAAAAACATTTCAGGCAGCGGAGAACTTCACCCCAGGAATTTACACCAGAGGAAATCGTACTTGGCAATTCCCACAACCCTGTAAACTAAAATAGGGATTTTAATTACGACTCTCGTATCCGTACAACCGCTCCACCACCTGACCGCGCTTTTCATCCGCAGGAGAACACTACTGAAATGTTGTGCTACATTTAATGGTATACACATCCGTCCATAAATAACCTTTATAATCACTTCAAGAGGTCAAATGTACACGTCCTTCAGATACGACTGATCGGTTTCCACGCGTGATTACTGGCATGACGTGAGGACATGGGCACACGAATACTCAGTAAAATAAAGCTAGTCAGTCTATTTAACTTAAGACACAAAGAAATACAAAATTACAGAGCCGTACTGGTGACATCTTTCTTAAAGGTGTGTGGGAACGTGATCCTAATGCATGGCCATGATTTATTAAATCATGTGTGTGAAAGAGATCATTTAGTTGAAGGAACGAGAAAATTATTGTGGTGAACGTGCGTGTATGGGGTTTTACAGAAACCACCACAGGCTTGGGGAAAAGCTGCTGCTCATGTTTTAGTTAAGAAACACACACACACACACACACACACTATAGAACTGTACATGCACAATTCATTATTAATTACTATACACAACATCTTGGTTTATTATTATTATTATTATTATTATTTATATACCCTTCAAATATACTTCAAACAGGAAGGAAACTATTGAATAAAAACTACTGCAGACCTTTGACCTTGCTGTGACCTTGACCCTAATTGAATCAAATCCAAAATCTAAAATCAGTTCATCTGGTTAAACTGATAATCCCGTATAAATCCTACAAACATTCAAGCACTCGTTCTCGAGATGCAGCGCTAACGAGAAGCTCAGACTGAACGGTCAGAAAAGATAAACGACGACCATCTCAGCTCTATAATTTACAACGACCCGAGAACGCAGGTGAAGAACGCAGGAATGGAAAGAACTCTTCTCCACATCTCCACATGCGCCACATCTTCTCAATGTTCCAAAAAAAAAAAGTCATATTGAAAACAACAGAACTGTTTATGATGCACACAATTTACAAGAAAATCAATTCGTTTAATTAAAGGTGTGATAAGCAAGATTAGTCGATTTGTTTTCTCCAAGATTCGCACTCTAACAGTTAATTAGGTGGCCGACTTCCCTCTTATCCCCGCCCATGTTCATAAAGCTCCGCCCACAGGATTTACAGTGGCTCAGTAGTGTCTATAAAATGACTGACAGGAGGCCCATCCCAACACAAACAAGCATTCCGGACTGTAAGTCGGTTTTCCCAAATGGGTTTTCTGAGCCACATGATACTTTTGTCCTGACGTCATGGCTTTAACCGTTATTTTTAAAATGCTATTTCACATATTTTGTAGGTTATTTGTACAAGTAAGGACGGAAGAAGGAAAAACAAATCTCGACTAATGCACCTTTAAACAAACTTGTGCAAAGCGACCATTCAATTCTAGGAAAAAAGGTGCAGTACTTAATGATAAACAGTGCATGTAAAACTCTTTAGGATTTGTAGCGTAACTGATGCGGATGAGCAGCGACTTTTCCCTCCATGAGTGTTGAGTGTTGTTGCTGTTTCTTTAAAAAACAAAACCCCAGAATAAAAGTGTATACACGTCCACACCTTATCAATGTGTGTCCACACTTAATATTCTTCTTCCTTCACTGCTGCCATGCTATTTTTTTTTTTTTCTTTAAGTAGTGATGTCATCAGCGGAGTTCTGTACAAAATGGGATAGAGACATATTTAAAAGTTACGCAGTTAACACAAACTGTAGCTCAGTTTTGACCTGCAGGTCCTAGACCGTACGCTGCAACACCTCGGTGTGTGCGCCAAGCACGTACAATAATGACACACTTTTTAAAAAAAAATAATAATAAATAAAATAAAATTTAAAAAAAAAAAGGACAAAAGCTATCTACTGCCCTCCATTGGACAAATAAAGTAATGACATCACATTAACCATGGAAATGTAAAAAGATCAGGAAACTAAGCTCTCTTTTTTTACTCTAAAAAATATGCTCGTTTATCAACAAACAAATTAGATGACTACAAAGCTCAAGAGTAAACGTAAAGGATACCCCTTTTTTTTTATTATTATTATTATTATTATTATTATTAAATAATTTAGCTCTTGCACAACTCCAGTCTTAGAAGACCGAAGTACAGCAGGGAGGAAAAGAAAAAGAAGAAAGAAAGAGGAAAAAAAAAAAAAAAAAAGAAGAAAACTGTGTTGACCCTCCAGGAGTAATTTCAGCCGTTACACAATTTTGTGTAGCATCTGAACTATTTATCTAACGTATTACTATAAGATTATACTCTTATTTAAATACTTGTATTTAAAAAAAAACAAACAAACAAAAAAAAAAAAAACAAAAAAAAAACAAAAACACCAGTATGGGGGTTAGAGGTGTTCACTCATCTACGTCTGAGTGCGAACGATACACCGTACAGAATAACGAGCGATGTTAGAGCAGAATCTGGCGTAGTGAAGGGAGACGTGGCCTTCGCCTGAACAGAAGCAGCTCATCGTGAACGTGTCGAGGGCGATGGCGCCTTACAGGCTTCCTGACTCATAGTCCTGCTTTAAACTGCCCCAGTCCTCCTGGGCTTGCTGCTGCTGGTTATAGCCATACAGATAGTCCGGCTGTTTCTTCCCCAACGGGCTCACAGTGGAGTTGCCACCTTCCTTGAGTCGAACGCTGTGGAATGAATAAAAAAAAAAAAAAGGGAAAGTCGGTCGACCTGTCTATGATGAGCTCCTGATAATAAAGATGCATCAATTCCATTTTTTCCATCCAAACAGTACAAGTGCACGTTTTCGCACGATATCGATTCCGATATTTAGCGCAAGTTGTAACGCTCCTGTCATTTAAACAGTAGCTTTAACAGAGATTTTGGTGTAGAACTTTTGTAAAGAAATACCAGAGACATTTTCCCGAGGAGAATGGCAAATAGTTCAGAAATCAGGATAACGATTAGGTTAAAGTTACAGCCTCAAGTCATTTCGAGGTGGTTTCCATCTTGTATTTTCCTAAAAAGAGCCTTAAATTGACTAAGGACACTACGCACGAAAGGCTCAAGTTCATATAACAGGATTCAGCAGTAACACGACTACATAAAAATACCTTCGTAATATATTCATCATGTGAAAAAAGAGAAACAAACAAGGTGTTAGCTGACGCTCTCGTGACGTGACGGACACGTGGAGGGGAAACTAAATGGTATTTACACAGAAAGAAAAGCACTAAATGTACAACCAGCGATATTTTTTGGGAAAATTATACGTTCGGAGATTTTTATTTTTAAAAAAACAAAACAAATTAATTACTTGTAATACTGAGTAACAATGAAGTTATGAAGCACTGAAACGCAGATAGATAGATAGATAGATAGGTGTAATAGGTGGAAATTCACCTATTACAGCAGCACAGAGAGTTAGAAGTATACTAAAAGTAATTTAACATTATAAATAAATATCTAAAATAAAAAAAGCACACAGTGTAATGTGGGTTATCCGTGACTGTATACGTACTGGTTCTTGTGTTTGGCGCCGCTAATATGGGCCTGGTACTGTTCCACCGAATTGAGCTCAATGTTGCACATGGTACACGGGTAGCCCTTTACTGTAGAGGCTGAAGAGGAAAGCATTAGCAGTCACTTCTGCTGTTTCTCAGATATAGTTTTGTTATGTAGGCATGCAACATCACACACACACACACACACACACAGAGAAACAATACTAAAACCATCATGAGCAGGAGATTATACTATTTCTACTTTACTCAAGTATTATTCAAACCACTGAATACTTATACTCTTACTCAAGTACATTTACAAGAGAAAAAAAACCCCATTTTTTACTCCTCATGTTTTCATTATGACCTTCAAAAATACTCGTTAATACTTGTTTACAGATCTCACATGCTATGAGAGATTTTTCTTGACCGGTTGCTTTGTCGTTCGCTTGTTTAAATTCGTTTCAAATACAAATTGTCCTCCAATCAAATTCATATCGGTGTCAAATGAAACTGTGCACAAGTGCGCTAGCTGGTTTTTGAGCTAGTGTTCTCTCCTGCTGGATTTACCAACCATTCGTACAGGATGGTACGCCTGCTTATTAGCCACGTAAAAACGAAATTACAAATTCATCGTCAAATCTAAAGAAGAACTCTTGAGGCGTTAGTTTTGAATAAATTCGCTAGGCGGTTTTGTTTCCGCTGCTAATGACGCCTCGTTCGTTCCAACACGGTTCTTAAACATCAGCTAAACTCTAGGCTTGTCTAAGTGAGTGGAATAAATATTTGATAATGAAAAACTCATGTATGAACTGTTCATTTTTGATCAGTTAAAAATATATATATATAAATTAACTCCTGAATACTTGAGTACGTTTAATGCAGATATTTTTGGGCTTTCACTAGATTTTAGGTCCATACATCCACAACACCCACCCATAATGTTTACTTAAGTACTTTTACTTTCTATTTCCCGTCGCCATGACGCTCGTGCTCCTTCCTCACCTGGTGCGGCGGAAGGCCCGAAGGTCTCCATCAGTTTCTGCTTGGTCAGATGTTTTTTGTGCTTCTTGCCGCTGTAGTGTTGTTGAGCCATCACTGGGTTGTTGAAGGAAGCCTGACAGATGGTGCAGAAGCGGTTGGGGTCGTGAACAGCAGGGCCTCGTCCTTCTCCGGTCTGTCCATCCAACTTCTTCACTTGAACAATAGGCTGAGGTATGGCTGGGACAGAAACCAGGAACACACACTTATAAATACACACACTCTCACCAAAGAAGATAAATGTAATCTACGGATTCTACGGAACAAAAATCAGTCATACTCGTACCAGGTGCCTGCAGTCCGAAGCTTTTTAATCTAATATTCTTAGCGTGCACTTTGCCTTGGTAGTGAGATTGAGCCACGACGGCAGAGGAAAAGCTCATGTTGCACACGTGGCAGGCTTTGTATTTGTCCCCTTCACCCTGCAAGGCTTCTCCACTCTGCAGGACCTCGCCACTCTGCAAGAAACGACACACGAGATGCAAATGGACAAAAACATACGACTTAAATCCGACGGCATCATTTCACTTTCACACTTGACCCAGTTACTCAAATCTGTATCCAGGATCGATTCTGGGTTTGTTTGCGAGATTTTTTTTTGCAAACTGGAAGATAACAGGCACTTCATTGTAGCTGTTGCAAGTATGGGGCAGCATGGTACCTGCCCCAATAGGCTTTTGTTAGCACCTAGAAAGGTGAGCAAATCAACAGAAAACTGTCTTTTGATTTTTTGTTAAACTGTTGGTCTCAAAAAACAGGTAATTAGCATTTCAAAAAAAAAAAAAAAAAGAGTTGCAAATGATGAATTTATGAAGATTAACATTTGCTGAATGACTGATGTATATGGTGGAGTTCTGCTCCATCTATCCAGATCAATGCTTTGAGGAGGAGCAGAGAGCAGGAGTACAGGAAGAACAGGACAGCAAATGAACTCTGTAAGGGGGTGGGGGAATAAAAGGCAATAAATGTTGCTCTCTTACTTCAGCATCATGTGCTGAGGGTTTGAATCTCTTGGCAAAGGGTTCGTCCTCATGGGTGGCCATGTAGCGTCGTACTTTGCTTGCATGCTTCTTGCTCTGGAAATGTAAAACACAACTATTAATCGGCTCCATGGAACGACTCCATGAATCAAATCCATGAATCGACTCCATGGAACAGCTCTATGGAACGGCTCCACGAATCAAATCCATGAATCGACTCCATGGAACAGCTCTATGGAACGGCTCCATGAATCAAATCCATGAATCGACTCCATGGAACAGCTCTATGGAACGGCTCTATGAATCAAATCCATGAATCGACTCCATGGAACAGCTCTATGGAATGGCTCCATGAATCAAATCCATGAATCGACTCCATGGAACAGCTCTATGGAACGGCTCCACGAATCGACTCCATGAATCGACTCGCACGTTACAGAGGAATCTAGACCAAACCGATTCTTGAACACACACACACACACACACTCGACTCAGATGAGAATATAAAATGGGTTACCTGGTAATGTGCGAGTTTTTGTGACTCTGAAATGAGGACAGCGTTGCACACTCTACACTGCGACTCAGAAAACAGGTCGCCATTTTCCTGGATCAGTCGGTTCACTGGAGCAGAAAAGTGACTTGTTGAATAAAACGATTCAGCTAACTCAACAGTATGAATGACATTTTCTTTCAATGGACGCAATTTATTCATAACCACGAGTCCATTTTTCTTTCTTACCCACGTCTTATTGTAATCTTTAAGGGTCGAGATAGAACAAATCATTTTTACTCATACTCATTTTTACCCATGCCCTCTCCCTAACCATGCAGCGACCTTGTGGTGTCTCTCCAAAACTAGCTAAATGCTAACTGACTAAAATTCAGCACCTAGCTCAGTGGCTAACAGGCTAGCTAGCTTTCATGGGCTGCATTAGCCTAACCTACATTTCCCAACCTATTACCTACTATTGTGCACGTAGCGCATTAATCAAAGTGTTATTTGATGATGAATATGTAAGCATGAGATTATTTACCCTCCGCTGCCCCCGAAGGTAAATAAGGAAAATCTCCATTCGGTCCTCGGGTCGCCATGTTCAATAAAGTCGGTGCGCTGAACGTTATTTTCCCCACCCGTATTCCGTCTAATCTTGGCTCCTGCGCTGTGATTGGTTCATCGTCACAAGCAGCGCGCCGTCATTACTCTTGCGCATGCGCAGTTTTGCTCGCAACCACCACTATAAACATACAATACATACATTCATTTCATGTTTGACAAAAATGATTGACAATAATATTCTTTTTTTTTTTTTTTTTTTTTACATTTTCTAATGTTGTACCCGTTTTTATTGAAGTTATTGAAGAAAAAGCCCAACACTTTTCTCTCATTGGTTCTGAAATGGCTGAAATTATCTTTCATGCTTTAAGTAAAGATTTTTTTTTTTTCCATATCTTTCATGTCTTATATAAAGTATCACACTAAATCTACCACAAAGTTTAATTTCTTGGTGTCCTCCTTTTAAAAAAAAGTAATAACAGTAGCTACAAAAAATAAAAATAAAAAAATGCAAAATTCAAAAAGCTATTTTTATTCACTCTATACTGAAGCTTCAGATAAAAACAAGTGGTCAAAGTCTTTTATATTATTATTATTATTATTATTATATCTTACAATTTTTTATCTAGATGTTATTATACAACGTATTTTAGGATGTTCACTTTTAGCAATAACTCTGTAGATGAAATATGGACAACATGCAGGAGACAGGATCATCTGTCTGATAGACAGGTGACCAAAGTTGGTCACATATCGATCAGAGGATACTAAATCCAATCGTATCATATACATAGCAGATTCGCAGATTCAGTAGATTTAGCAGATTCAATAGATTTAATAGATTCAGTAGATTCTGTAGCAGATTCAGTAGATTCTGTAGCAGATTCAGTAAATTCTGTAGCAGATTCAGTAGATTCAGCAGATTCAGTAGATTCTGTAGCAGATTCAGTAGATTCAGCAGATTCAGTATATTCTGTAGCAGATTCAGTAGATTCTGTAGCAGAATCAGTAGATTCAGCAGATCCAGTAGATTCAGCAGATTCAGTAGCAGTTTCAGTGGTATTGACAAATATTAAATTGTTGTCTTAAAAGTCAGAATTGTTTTGTCTCATAGCAGATTCAGTGGCGTAATGAAATATTGAGTTGTTGTCTTAAAAATCAAAACTTATCGTATCGTAGCAGATTCAGTGGTATATCGAACTTTTGTCATAAAAACTGAAATCATATCGTATTGTAGCAGATTCGGTGGTATCAGCAAATATTGAATCATTGGATTAAGAATCGAAATCATATGGTATTGTAGCAGATTCAGTGGTATAATGAAATAATGAATTGTCGTAAAAATCAAAACCATATCATATAGTAGCAGATTCAATGATATCGTCAAATATCGAATCGTTGGATTACGAATCAAAATCATATCGTAGTGTAGCAGATTCAGTGGTATCGTCTAATATCGAATCGCTGGTTTAAGTATCGAAATCGTATCGTATCGTATCGTGTGGAAACCTGACGGTTATACCAGGGTTTGGGTTGCCAGATCTGCGTAAGAAAAGCAAATAAAGCCAAAAACGTATCAATACCAAAACGCAGATCGTATTCCTATACACTTGTTTTGATGTCTTCTATAACATTTTAAAATAAATACTAATATGTAGTGTTACAGTTCCATATTTTTGGATTTAAAAGGAAAACCGCGCGTTTGTGTTTCCCCCTTAGTAGTGTGTGTCACGTGACTTGAAAATGGCTGCCGCATTCTAGCATACTAGATAGTATGAAAAAGTAGTACGCTAGAAAACACGTATCCCGCTTTTTTTACATACTATTTAGTACAGAAGTATTCGGGAGGGCAATGTTTGGGCCCAGAAAGTAGTTGTGTAAAGGTGCAGTGCTTGATAGCTGTTAGTTTTGCAGCATATTTACCTGAAAGAAAGAAGCTAGTTAGCTACGACAGGTAGTTAATATTAATTAGCAACACATCATATTTTAGACATTTTTAAAAAAGGTCAACGAGGAGCGTAATAAAAAGTAGTCCAGTTAGCCAGCTAATGTTTAGCTATGTCGGTGTAGCTCTGGAGATGACTAGCAAGCTCGGTTCTTGCTAGTTAGAAGTGCTAAGTGTGAAATAGCTTCTCACACCGTGTAACGTTATGCCTCGGAGAAAACGAAGCACAGGTCAGAATGAAAAACACAGAAAAGTTCGTCGCAGAGGGAATAATAACGACGTGGACGAAGAAGAGGAGGACAACACTCTGGTCATCTCCGACTCAGAAAGTGATGAAGGGGTGCGTATTAACTTGGCTGGAAAGTCTAACTGAGCATTAGCCTGTGTAGTTTGTTTAGTAGGAACTGACTGCTGTGTGCTTTTATTTTTTTAACACTGAGATGTAAATATACACCACAAGGAAGAAGACTGTGCCAGGAAAGTGACTCTAAGAACAGCACGACGCCTAGAGAGAGAAAAGAAGGCACATATGCAAGGTCACAACACTTCCGCTTCCGCTTCCATCACAGACCTGGTCATAAAACATTTCAGGTAAAAGTGTTATATAAAGTATTGCATTTGTGCCATCAGACATGACTGAGGATGAGATGTTGGATCTGGCTCTGAGACTCAGTAAACAAGAGGCAAACAGTGCTACCCAGAGAGAGCAAGCGGAAGATGACAACATGAGAAAAGCCATTGCAGAAAGTCTTCAGGTAAGATCATCTATCTAAGCGATGTAGTATGAAGCACGTTCAGCCATGACTCGCTTGCCATTTGTGTATTAAGTGTGAATTTACTATACAGCACATTATTATGTAAACAGTGTGAGTTGGGCTGAAAACTTTGGATGATTTCGATTTCAAACTTTCTATTCTGTGACTTTTTTTTTGTACGCAAAAGAACTTTTAAACCCACTCACCATTCACGTAAAGCTCTTATCCTCCAGGTCAGCGGCAATCGAGCTTCAGAAACGAGCTCCAAGCGAGCCAGGTCCGCGGCAAAGCCTCACCAAGACCGAGACACTGTGACAGCGCACGTTCGGTGTAAGCTCTCCTTTCCTAGCAAGGATGGGAAGGACGGTGGGAGCGACGATGAAGTTCCAGCTGCACAAATGAGTGCTTTAAAACGTTTTGAGGAGGTCAGTCCACTACCACCGATGCCTGATCTGTCTCAGAGAACCTTGTCACAGCCTTCACCTCCAAGTCCGGCCCTTCCCTCTGTGCCTTCTGCAGCTTCTCAAGTTAGTCACTTTGCATGGAACTGATGTCTGTTTCATTTAAGCACAGATAGATCGATTCTCAGCTACACCATGTCTGACTAAAATAGGGTTTCAGTAGTGATTTTACTGAATAGCTCTTTACTTGGCCTTAAGTAACAGTGTCTTACTTTCTCTTATTTAACAGGAATCCCACTCTTCGCGTCTGGCTAAACAGGAATTTAATGCACGCTCTTCCGAGGACGAGCCTTCACAGAGCGTCTCTCCGCTCGACAGGTCACCTGTCTTCCTCCGTCAGTGCAGCGTAAGACTGAACCAGAACCTGCTGAGCCCCAGTGGATCCTCAAGGAACATCCCATGTACAAACAGCAGCTCTCTCAGCTTAACCAGTTCTGACCGGTCCCAGAACAGCCCCCCTCCTCCCAAAAGCCCTGTTTTTCCTAAAACTGACTCTAAAAGATGCACTAAATTAACACGGGATAAACCTAGCGATTGCACTTCGCGCAGCAGCTTTACAGACAGCGTATGCAAACCTGAAGCCGCATTTCAAGAATCTTCAAGCCATAAAAGCCGAGATTCCCCAAAACACCTTCCACAGAGCAGGAAAGCTCAGCGATCATCGCATGTTTCAGTGCCTGAAGATGACAAGCAGGTTTGTACAGGCGTTTATTTCTCCAGGATTCACAACTTAACTATGAGATAGCGAGGGAACATTTATGTAATTAAGTTGTGATGATCATTTGAGTCTGCCATCTTTGTTTAAAGGAGCAGCTTGTTTTTTTTTGGTTTTTTTTTGCTACCTGTGAGACAAATCACAAGTAAAACACCCATCATTGTGAAGTCATTATATTTAAAGAATGTTTGACAAATCCCTTGAACTGAATACGGTGAATTTTCAATAATGCAGAAACGAGTAGGCGTATAAATAATGTCAGCTCATAAACGGTCCTAAAATGTTCTGTGATAAATAGCCAGAATATTATTGTACATATAAGGAATAAAATGTGCTGTTTTAGGAAAATAATCAGCCTGAGGGTGGTGTGATATGATGTGAGTTACTGTTATGACTGTTATCTCCCCTGACAACACGCAACAAAGTCCTCTTACACCACCGTAATTTGAAAACATACCATTGTTCATTTGTTACACATCATGACACATCATGCTTTTTAACCATTTAATGTTAAGTTGCATTTAATGTTATGGCGCGTTCAAGAGTGTTGCATCTTACACTGTAGCAGCTATAAACAGTTGTTCCTTCACCAGCCTCTCTTTTTTTCCTTTACAAGTTTATAAGACAAAAAAAAAAAAAACCCAACACAGCTTGTCATGTTGCAGAGAACCCAAAAATCATATACTACTCTGTCCTGAAGACTCTCCGGAGGCAGAAAACTCCCTTCTAACAGGAAGCTTCAAGATATCAACAATTACACATTTTTACTTTAACAAACCTACACTTTGTAAATTTTGCTTATAATCAGTGGTAGTCCTTGTGATTGTGATTTCTACAGAAACAACACCGTGTTAGAAGAAGCGCATTGATACAAACCAGTGATTTTGATCTACAGCCATCAGTACTGCCAGAGTTATGCTATTGTAGAAAGTTAATCAACGACTTCTGACCAATCAGATTTGAGAATTCAAATGTAAGCTGTTGTATAAATTTAAATAATGACCCTAATATTTGATTATGTTTGTAAAATAAATCAGTTCTGGGGGTGGTATCCATGAAATGATATGAATATTATATTTCTAGATATGTCACCGTGTGCATCTTTACATCGAGTGGTTTATTTATTTATTTATTTATTTATTTTCAATATTACAATCTTCTTCACAGTTTTCTAACTTCTTAATATTTCACTTTAAATCACAGGAAGCTGTCAAGCTGCAACAACTAAAGGATGAATCCTCTCAAGGACCCGGCTTATGCACTATGTCAGGTAGAAAGTTCTCTGTTCTCTTTCCCTTTTCATGTGTGTGTGTGTGTGTGTGTGTGTGTGTGTGTGTGTGTGTGTGTGTGGTGTTTTCACCGTGGCTGCAAAACTGAGCAGTGTCCTGCAGCACGTATGCACCACACAGAGCGACTGGTTCCTGCCGACAGGGCCTGCCAAGTTATTGGGCTTCCTGTGCGATGGTTCCATACAAGCAATGCAACAGAAAAAGTTTGGAGATATGTTAAAGCCAGATATCTGGTTATTAAATCTGCTCTTTTTCCGCTTGGCTGCAGACAGAGCACCAAACTTGGGCGTGTCTTCGCCTGCAGACGCCAGATCTTTGGATGAGTTCACCAGTCACATGGTCCTTCATTTGTCAGATGATGATGATGATGATGATGAAGAAGAAAACGAAAAGGTATTTATATATTGTATTCGTATGCAGGTTTTAAAATCGCTTTATAAATATTCCACTTAAAGACAAAAGAAACTGTGTGAAGGTACGTAATATGTTTATGTGTAGCATGTTTAATTTTACAGATTATTTCTCCAAGCCCAGTCTTCCCTCAGGACCGTGCGTCATGCGCCGGCCAGCCAAAGCTCCCGCCAACGCAACCCTGCCGCTCGCCATCTACAGCCATCGCCGCACAAGACTCATTTCAGACCAGATCCCCTTCCCAAGCTGAGTCTGACCAGCCAAAAGTTTCTAGAAAGTCTGCTGACGCTAGACCCACACCACCAGTGGAAGGGAAAGGGGAAGGTCTTGTATCGTACTACTGGGGCGTTCCGTTCTGCCCCAAGGGGCAAAGCCCGGATGATTACACGCGGGTCATCCTCACTCAGCTGGAGGTGTACGAGAAGAGCCTGAAAGAGGCCCAGCGACAGCTACTGCACAAAGCTGACTGGGGTCTTCCAGTGAGTTGAACTTTATATATGTATTATTTATATATATATATATATATATATATATATATATATATATATATATATAATTTTTATATATATATATTGTACATCTAACCAAATATTCCTTCTGGATTTATTTGCTAATTGTTCATATGAGCGTTTACGCAAGAAATTCAGTATTCATGAAAATCCTGTACGTTTAGAACAACGTTTGTGTCCTACTCGTTCTCCTGAGTGTGTGTAAAGACTAATGTAAATCACGACTTGATCGACTTCAAGTCATATAATCTGCACAGATTACTGCACTTTTATATAGGGAATATAGTGCAGAGTTTAAATTGCTTATTTTTATTACATTTACAGCGTTCAGCAGACGCGCTTATCCACAGCAACATATACAGTAGAAGTGCTTTGGAGTCTCTATCAGCTCTAGGGACTAAGAGTAACATCGAGAACGTTTTGTGAAAACCGGTCGTTTTATTTTATTGGCATTAATTATAAAGAAAGCGAACCAACACCAACCCACAGATTAAGACAAATCAAACTAATCATTCAATTATGGCTATAGAAAATAATTAAATATTTTTATTGGCACAGAAGTGAGTTCAATTGAATTCCACTTCTGCCTTTCAGAAATCCTCTGAACGGTTTGGTGCTGTTCTCTGTGCAGGTGTTCCCCTGCCCAGTAGAGAGACCACATGGCAGGAGACTGAAGCGCCATCGAGCCCCTCAGCTTCTGGAAGAGGAAGAGGACGAGGAAGACGAGGGGCGAGACGAGGAAGAAAAAGAGAAAAAGAAAAAAGTGGAGTGGAAGGAGAGGGAAGAGTCTCAGTCTTGTTCGGAAGAAGGAGCGGGGAATGGTCAGCAGGAAACGTACGTCGTCGTGTCCTCTCCTGAGACACAGGAGGAGCTTGGGGTGTGTTTATGGTTCACTTTAATTATTTCCGAAAATAACCTGATCTCATAAGGCAGCACGTTAACTTACTGCTCATCACCGTGGGTGTGTTAGAGAATATAAAAACACTGAGTGTGTATAAAACAGCAAAACTGATAACATCATAGTGCACCAGAATAGACTGTATACTATATATTACTTTATATTACTATATATTACTCCTCGTATTAAGGATATCACATGCTTCCTGCAAGACACATCAGACCTGCCAACCACACGTTTTCAAACTGCTGCATGACAAGGAGCAGCTATCCACCATGATTGTCTAGTGCTGACGTGATTGACAGGGCAGAGAGTGTGTGCCATCTCTCCCACCCAGACAGCCAGTTTTGCTTTCCTGGCTTCCGCTAATGGGTAGCACTGGGATTCGCACTTGCGATCTCCCGATGAAAGGGCGAACGCTTTTCTGTTGCGTGAATCGTCAATCGGGATCCCAGTTTTGGGGCTTTGTTTTGAAAATGAAGCGATTGTTGCATTGTAGAATACAGCAAACCATAAAGATATCTGGCTACGTCCTTGGACCAGAAAAATACGAATTGGGGTTCATATTTACTTGCGGTGTACTAAATATTGCTTTTGGCCATTGTTTATGATGAAAAGTATGCATATTCATAGAGACAGTCACTAAAATATTCAGGACTATATATAATGGTGATCTTATTGATTACCTTGATTTCCTTTTATGTCCTTTTTTTTTTTTTTTTTTTTTTTTTTTTTTTTAATACTTTTGAATTTAATAATATTGTAATCCCTTCCACAACGGGGCACTCATATTATTAATTATTATAGAAAAGTGAAGGGAATGTGATTTTGGAAAAAAAAAAAAAAAACAAATTTTTTATAAGATGTTATTGATTTGGTTAGTTAAATCTACAAACCTTTTATTTCTATTCCACAGCGGAAATCACCTTTGCTGTTTGGGCAACAGGAGTCTACAAGTTCAGCTAAACCTTCCAGGTAACGAAAGCATGGTATCTTTTGCTAATTAACAGATACACTCTCAGTATCAGTATAGAGCATTTTGGTACATTTAGCTAAAACCCAATCAGCCTGGCTATTAAACCCAATCATTTGTTTCGTAGCTGTAGGAAGCCTATTCCTCAGGACCTTTCTGAAGACTCTCGGATACAGTCTGAGCCTGATGAGCATGGCGAAGTTCAGAACGGAGGTTTTGATTTGGAGAGCGCCGTGTGTCCAGGTACGAAAATATCTAGATCCTAGGGATTTGAATAGCTAGGCGTGGTTTGAATGATTTTGATTCAGAGTATTAAAATGTCTCTCTGTACAGGTTTCTAAAGACATCATGATTTTATGATGAGTTGCTGGTTTTAAATCATATTTTTATCCATCGTGAAAAAGACTAAGCTTTCAGACAGAGTCGATTATTTAAATTCTGTTTGAATGTTCATCATATTTACATATTCTAAGTTAAAAAGTAAAACTTAGGTAATTAAGATTGTCTGTTCTACAGATAGGTCAAATGTACCCTCGATAGTGTGCAGGTAAAGTGACTAGGAAGTCATTTGGGATTTAGTAAAAAGTTTTGAAAAATCCTGCAAGAAGGAGTTAAAGATAGTTGTGTAAAATAAAAAGAAAAAAAAAAAGAGTAATAATTAAACGGAATATGCAACAATGATCTGTGTGGTCTGGGAGAACCAGATGTCTCTGCAGATGAATTCTGTAAAACATCCAAAAATTGCAAAAATTCAGGTTTGCTAGAACAATTGTGCTTTTCTGGCAGTAAGATACATTGACATCTGTACTTTAAGGAAACGTATTTCACCAAAATGACATGGAAATGTTTTTATTCAGGCTCCTTTCTAACTTTTCTAGTCAGTTTAACAAATGAAGTAGTCTAAAGAGAGTGACAAATTAGGCAAGCTCACAAGCTCAGCAGCTATGGGTTACACATTTGTGTATTTTTTTTTTTTTAATAGAAGACGTTAGTCTTATAGAAGATGATAATGGTCTCATGGTCTTGTCCTGCGTAGTGTGTGGGAGACTAAATACCTAAAAATATTTTATTGTAATGTCATATCTAAGCACTTGGGAAAAGTTTGCAATCAAGATTCATTAAATTTAAAACGTTCTATTGGTCCATTGTGTTCAATAGGCGCTTCTGATATTACCTTAAACAATCAACTCAACCAGCCGGCAGACGTCCATAACTAATCTGAAGGGTGAATTTAAAAAATAATAATAATAATAATAATAATAATAATAATCACTGAAATTCTCTTGCATGTGATCTAATTAGTAAGAATTAACATAAAAAAATAATTTGCACAAGTACTTCATTGTGTGCCTTTAAAATGATACTTTCATGATAATGGAGATGAGCTTGAGCCATTCTCCTGTCTCACGCCTGTCTTGGAATACAGAAACCCAGATGACTGAAGACAACACACCAGAGCTGATGGTGACCAGTCCTGCACAGGTACACCTCTCAGTGCACTTCAGCTTCAACGCAGATTAATAACAATGCTGTAATAACTATTCTAATTTAGCATTAATAGCTGTTTTCACACACACACGGGATTTTAAATGAACCCTTTTCAAGCACCACTAACTATTCTCCTCTCTCCTCTCCTCTCCTGTCTTCTCTTCATTCAGCCGCAGGTGCAAGCAGAGACTGATGTCATGGAGGTGGATGAAGTGATGGAGCCACCAGCTGAGGAGAGGATGGAGCAGGAGCGTCCAGGTGAGGAGCAGTCGTGGAGGGAATCTGTTCCCTCTCAGGTAGAGTGTCCCATGTGCACTCGCCTCTTCCCCCTCAGTAAGATCGAGATGCATGCGGCCTACTGTAACGGCACTGTGGAGGACCAGGACCAGGACCAGGACCAGCAGGACAGCCTTTCACAAGGTAGGTCAGCAATTCCTTTTTTTTAGTCTTAACAACATGATTGATCACAAAAGTCTTTTTTTTTTTTTTTAACCTCCGTGGTTCCCCCCCCTGTATTTAGGGAGTGCTCGACGGAAGAGCATGAGAAGAACTGCGCTGGAAGATGATGTGAGGTTTGAGAAGTAAGTAGGTATCATAGCGTCCCTTCACATCATCTGCGCGTTCTTAAACAGCCTTCAGCTTGCGTTTTAAGAATGAAGGGCCATTTTCTTTCATTTTTGGAGTTGACTATGATTCATAATTCATAATTCGTCATGTCTTGGTGAATAATTAACCAGGTGTTGATGGTTTTTCATCAGATCAGAGCAGCGAGAGAAATGCTTCTTGTGTAATAAGTTTTTCACAAGCAAGGAGTACAGCCATCATGTGGACCAGTGCCTTCAACAGAAAACACTCGGACCAAAGCAGGTAAACCTTCTCAAAATATATATAATATCTATGTTTAAATATTTATATTAGTTTACAAATTATTCAGACCCAGAGCTTTAACTTTAAAGTTATGTCAGTATTTACACAGGGAAAGTTACTCGTATTCAGAGTCGGGTTACGCACCTGTCGAACAGGTCGATTTTCTGGGTGAGCTATTCACATCATGCAGAATCACCCGAGTGTACTTCCCATCTCCGTGGTTACCAGACTTTTCTTGAGTGAGAGGTTTTAACCGGGGTTTTTGAAAAGCGTCTAGAGCACCGACTTTTAAACACAAGCACTTCCAGTTAAGCCCAAAAATAATCTGAAATAGAAAAACGCTGAAGCAGCATTATTTTCTTTGCTGTCAACTGCAATACAATGTAACATAAAAGCATGAGGCTGTTTAAAAATGTATAAATGAGAAGATGGTGAGCATTGAAATAAATATTGTCTGTTTATACTATTATATACTTTATATATATATATATATATATATATATATATATATATATATATATATATATATATAAATTGTAATCGTCATATTAATCACTACAAATTTATATTCAGCAGTTTATAAAATAGCACTTGATCCATTTTTTTTACTTACTTGTTATTTTTATTATTATTTTATTTATTTATTTTTTTTAATCCCGTGCAGCGACAGATCTTTCTTTCTTTTCAACTTAAAGTAGCCTTGAGATTGATAAATTAAGGCCATGAAATCGTAACGTGCACGCGATAGAAACTATTTTATTAAATTTTAATTTAAAAAATTATTCGATTCATAAAAAATTCGATCCTTGAGATAAGCAATGTCTCTGATTACAATGCCCTCAATGCCCGTATTAATGAATACTATTCATTAATTAATGTTGCCAATAAATGGCATTCCATAGTTTATGTTTGGATTTTTTTTAGTGTATTTACAGCCCAAAATATAGATTACAGCATGATATATTGTGGTTAAATCAAACTTGTAGACAGTGTTGCTGGACTTATTACTGCTCCACGCTCGAGCTGATATCAGGCGAGAAGAATGCGCTTAAATCTAAGGCCAAAAATTGCGCATAAATGAGAAAAATGAGACGCGCCTCTGTTTTAGGCGAACTTCACCCAGCACAACTCGCGCTGAAAAGTCTGAACAGCATTCGTACACTGAGAAAAAGGGATTATGTGATCGGTCAGGTTTAAAAGAACATATTACGTATAGTTTACATAAAAATATTAAGTTTCTTATCAAAACGTGAGTTAATTGCTTATACTAAATTTAACTGAAAAAAAAGTTTCTATGTACTTGTTTCAGTTATGTGGAGTGAGTGACCAGTTTGGATGTCAGTAGAGTTACATTAACACAATTTGTTTTCGTACATCCGAAACGATTCGATCATGTCATTTCAAAGCTCTGAGTGAAACTCAGATAATTACATCATCAAATCGTTTTGGAATGCACGGAAACAAATTGTGTTAATGTAACTCAATTCAATTACGTTACGTTGAACCGATGTTCGTATTTGAATTAAGTAAATTCAGTGAGTTCACAATTTGTTCAGTGTTCACTACACGCGCTAAACTGAACTCTGAATACGGCTCTTTCTGGAGTATTGACATTTCATCCTGCTCTCCCGGCTGAAGCTAGCTCCTGCGAGAGACGAGCACAAAATTAACATTCAGATCCAAATTGCACCATCGTTAGGATTTCTTTTTCTTTTTTAAAGGGAAATGGCTTGCTGTCTGCCTTGAATCGGACAGAAACGGTGCATCTAGGTACGTACACACCACCTAGTGTATATTTATATCAAGTGGGTCAGGTGAGGAAACTGCTGAACTCTTTCTGGAATAATTTTGATGTTAAACCTGCAATGCCAAGGTTTCAAATGCATCTAAGCACAATATCCAAACTCGTTTCAGATGACAGTGGAGCTGGACCATCTAATACTACAATCAGAAACAGTCGGTAGGTTCTAAACAGTTCACACGTACAACTGCAGCTTCCTGAGTCTTTAATATTAAAGCTGTGTGTGTGTGCACGTGTGTGCGCGCGTGTGTGTGTTCATGTTCGTGTTCATCAGCAGCCTTGCAGATGCGTCCGTGACGCCTGGTGATTCTCAAGCTCCAGGTTATTACGTCAGCTCGTCTCCTATCAAATCCTTCACTCCCATATCTGAAATCACGGACTGCCTCATAAACTTCCGCCAGCAGTACTCGGACAGGACCAGCCAGAGACTCGGGAGGAAGAGGAAATTTAAGAGATAGCATGAGAATACGGTCCAAAGCGTCGATTATTGCTTTTCTTTTATACCAAGGCTAATTTGTGTGCCATTTTTATATCATTTCTATGTTGTAATTAATATCATTAAATGACTTAGTAATGTTATTTAAGGTGCCTTGTTATTTTGAATTTTGTAGATATAGTATGTAACGTTCCCTGAGACACAGAGAGAAAGCATCGATGAAACACTTTTTTTATAACTGATAATATAATATAAAATCGTTATAAAATGATGTTGCTTGTTTAATCTTACCTTTCCTTTTTGATTTGAGACAGAACTGAACTTTCGTTATATTCAGAGGAGGCTGCCGTATGCTACTGTTTTCTTATCAGAATGATCCTTTTTATATTGAAAATGTACATTTCTGTCAAATCGGTTATTAAATCTTGAGTAATCTTTAGTAATAGGAGATCAGTGGAGAAAGGTTGATGGTAAACGCAGAGGTGCAAGAACAATCTCTACTTTCTACTCACTGCATTTTTAGTCATTCGGTGACATTTTACCATCAGAAAGCTGATTTAAACATTTAACATCTCTCTCACCAGAGAGCTGAACTGATCTAAATGACTAAGAAATCTATGAGACCTAATATGCATGACTCATCTGCTTGTAAGTACACTTTGTCACGGCAGTTTGTACTGGGACAGCTAGCTATTAGCGTTCAATTATGGTCAGAGTTATTATCGTGCTAGCTAACATTTGAAAGATTGTTACTGAAGCGGTTGTTTTAATCCTAGCTAATGTTTTCCAAGGTTCCTGGTGAAAAAGCTACTAATTTAGCATCAGTGACTGAAATCAGTGTGTGATTTAAGGCAGATGTCTTTTCCTTCCATGAGCCTCTCTTGTGCTTTTATGTTCTTACTTTTAAGACGTTAATATTTTTTTTACTTTAACTGAAATGAGTTGAATAAGGTGAAGCTGTGCTTCTTTTGACAGAGTATTTATTCTGATGAGTAACTGCACTTTTACTTGAGTAAAGAATTTCAGTACTTTTACCACCTTTGGGTAAACCTAGAACTGAAAATCATAATGTTGCTTTATCATCATCAAGCAAAGTCCTATTGTCCTATTCAGGCAGATATTGAAATTTGAGAATACTTACTGAGGATTATCAATAGATACAAAGCTACTGGTAGAGCAGACATTTTTTTAATGAACGTAGGCCAATATATTATCAGTGCACAGCCTTAAAGAAGTACAGGCAAAGGTCAATAATCTTTGCAAGTCAGGGAAAGACACGCCTTTAGAAGCCACACATAATTGTATAATAGTCTTTGGAAAATTACTTCATCCTGAAAGTGTGTCCATTAACATACTTGTGATTGCAGGTTTTGAAGGAAACTTTTGTCACTAAAATTTGATCCGACTCTACTAAGCATTCTTTCAAATGCATTTAAATATATAATACAGATGCAAATTAAAAAAAAAAAAAAAAAAAAACAGGTGACAGTTTTCCAAACTTCAGCTGTCGGTTTGGGTGAGTCTGTGCCCACTGTAGCCTCAGATTCCTGTTCATGGCTGACCGGAGTGGAACCTGATGTGGTCTTCTGCTGTTGTAGACCGTCCGCCTCAAGGTTGTGGCATGTTGAGATGCTTTTCTGCTCACCATGTTTGTCAAGAGTGGTTATTTGAGTTATCGTAGCCTTCCTGTCAGCTCGAACCAGTGCAGCCGTTCTCCTTTGACTTCTCTCATCAACAAGGCGTTTCTATCCACAGAACTTTCCGCTCACTGGATGTTTTTTGTTTTTCACACCATTCTGTGTAAACTCTTCAGGCTTTGTGTTGAAAATCCCAGGAGATAAGCGATTCCTGACATACTCAAACCAGACACCAACTATGCCACTGAGTCCCTGTGATGATTTCCCACCCAATTCTGATATTTGACGTGAACATTAACTGAAGTTCTTGACCTGTATCTGCATGATTTTATACATTGTGCTGCTGCTACATGATATGGCTGCGTGGAATTGCATGAATGATGTACATGTGTACAGGTGTTCCTATTAAAGTGCCTGGTGAGTGAACAGATGAACATGTATAACAAACCACTGATACACACTTTGATGTCATGTGCACCTTAAAGACATGGTTATGACCCACAGCAAAAGCAAGAACTGCATTTGGGCTGTTAATAATCTAGATCAGTGACACGAAGTACAGCATCTCATCTCAAGTGCTTAGATGTGCAGATGGAATGTGTTGTGTTGTGTTGTGGTACTTCAGGATTGGGGTCTGACATCTCAGTAGAAAAATAATACGCTTTTTTTTCTGTTTGACTTCATTCTTTCTGATCTCTGGTGAGTGTAACAGGAAGTGTGATGTCATGAGCATGATAGTGTGAGAGAGAGAGAGATCAGCAAAAAGACACTTGGGACTCAACAAAAACTGAAAAACTGACTGTGACTGAGCAACCTAACAATGATTTGAACCCAGAATTATGTTTTATTAAGAATCCAGTGAGTTTACACTTTATCTGTCTGAATACCAGGGTAAACATTTCTGAACATCTTTTGCAATATAAATAAAGGATTTACAGATTCACTCAACAACAGACTGGCAAATTTAACAGACACACTTCCTGCTGAAATAAAAGTCACACACACTCCTGGGCAAATAAAAAAGGCAAAAAATTAAGCTAATTGCCCAAAATGCAAATATTAAGCGTTTAAATGTCAGAAAATGAGCAGGAATGAAACAGATGCACTCCTGAAAGCTCCTGTGCCTCCATTTGCTGGTTTCCTTTTGCTGCAGTTGCTGTTTGTTTGGGGAAAAACTAGAAACAGGGAAATTCACTTCCATAGTCTTCTTGTACGCAAAGGTACGCAAAATTTTTGATGTCAAATTCAAACTAACACATATCTGGGTGTACACACATTTCCAAAATATCTTCTGGGATGTTTTTTTTTGCTTTAAAGACTAGTGATTATATGGTTATCTGCCACCTGATGCAGCAAATCAAGAGCCATGAGGCTTAAACATTTACAGAAATCAAAGAGAAAAGCTCCCATACTAACTTCCTTTATCTGTTTGTTTCATTCTTGCTTATTTCCTGACCAATGATGTATTGTTAAGACCATTAAAAGCTTAATATTTTGCCATTTGTGCTTTGTCCTTTTGCCCAGGAGTGTGTGTGTGTGTGTGTGTGTACACCGAAATTTGGTTCTTTTGCATTTTCCTTTTAGTTGCTGCTGCTTATCAAACCAAAAGCATGATAAGAGAAGATAACTCTTGTTAAGAGTCTGTTCTGCGCGAGAGCGACACCCAGCGTCCAAAACCAGGAACTTCAGTTTAACGTCTTCAATGTTTTTTTTTTTTTTTTTTTTTTTTTGGCGGGTTTAAAAATGGCGGCGGCCACAGAATCATCCTGCAAACTTTCAGCTTAATCAGATACAGTGGTTTCCAGTGTAGCCGTGGAGTTACACTTTATTTTATTATTGTATTATATGTGATGTAATCGTTGTCATTACTAATCAACTTTTCTATTCTCTCATTAGGTTTCTGTTATATTAGAGCCCCTTGTGTTTACACTGCAAAAGTGAAGCATGAGAAGATATCTTCAGTGTAGTTAAATGTATCTACTGTTTCCTGTTACAAGATTAAACCAAATATATGATTATTAAACCTATTGCTAGATTTTTTTATTATTATTTTTTTTTTACCAATTTCTTGCTTGAAATAATCTTGCTCTGTTGGCGTATGATTTTTCAAATGTAGCAGATTTTAAACATGTATTTTGCTAGAAAATTATTGCCAATAAAATAAGTCTATTTAAAGCTCGAAATGTGTAAAAGCATCTCAAAACAGTCTGAATAATATTACATTTAATTTAGAATCGTCTCATAATAAGAAATATTTGATACATTTATCCAAAATTAAGATATTTTCACTTTTCAAGATTTCTTTTTTTTTTTAAGTGTAATTTAAAAACCTGAGGTCATTGTCAAAGCTGGTCAAAAGACAAAAAAGAATGAAAAACTGCTCATTATAAACAAACAAACAAACAAACAAACAAGTAAATATATTTT
This sequence comes from Pangasius sanitwongsei, assembly GCA_037576675.1. NCBI lineage: Eukaryota > Metazoa > Chordata > Actinopteri > Siluriformes > Pangasiidae > Pangasius > Pangasius sanitwongsei. The sequence goes on along the minus strand of CM075017.1, from coordinate 2,097,173 downwards.
TATTTGACTCTGCAAAAAGAGGCATGCTTTTAACAGACGTGTTTTTTAATAGACAAGTAACTATAAAAATTTTTCTTTTCATTTGAGAGACTGTAAACTTCTTTTTTACTGGCTGTGAACTTTATTGGTTACAATAAGAATAACTAGGGTTATAACCAATATACCTCTACATATTTACACCTATTTGATCTGCTTTGTCAAAAATTATATAAATGCACTTATTATAAAGTTTTCCTAGCAGAAGTCGAGATTTTCCTCGACTACCCTTACAACTCTGGCAGACTAGTGATAAATATTTTGCAACTAATAAAGTGAACAAAACCCATCTCAGGATATTTACATGATTTCTTCCATAACATGCTTATAATGAGAAATTAAATATTAATGTCAACTAAACTGACTTGACAGTGGACTTTTTGTAACATGAAACCAGAAACAATTGTGCATATTTTCTTTTCCTGTCTTTATTCAGTAGACTTCTGGAAAGGTGTATCATTGTCAGACTTTTTGTAAATTGATTGAATTGACATATTTCTTTTCATTGATAATATTAATGCTTTGAAAGACAAGAGATTTAAGTTGAATACTTCATTTATTATTTTTTTAAAGATTATTGCATTTTTTTTTATATAACCTCTGTACCTGGATTCATCACATTTTCTGCTATTTTGTTGTTGATGTTGATATTCATGATGATGAATGTATTTATGATGTGGTCTGTTCCCTTTTTTTTTTTTTTAATAGCCTAATTGTAATTGTAATTTTATAAATAAATAAACAAACAAACAAACTTATACATGATACATATATGTATATATTTAGGTAAATTTCATAGTCATAAATCTAGGGTCATGTCTTCAAATCTACCAGATAACAAGAAGACATTTCTCTCTCTCTCTCTCTATTTCTCTTTCTCTTTTGTTTTAGCAAAATGATTAATTAACTTGAAAGATAAAAAACTTCCATATGCTTCTAACAATTTTTGTATCTTCTCTCTCTCTCTTCACTTCATACTTATATCAGGATGTGCTTGTTTAGCTCTACGTGGTTTTATTTGCCAAAAAAAAAAAAAAAAAAGGAATGCATATACGTCGTTCCTATAGCGTGGCAGCGTCACGTGATCAGCGGCTTCACTGCATTTTACGACACTTGCCGAATTAAAGCTTGTCTTCCTCAAAGCAGAAAGGGGGGAGGAGGAGGGGAGGAAACATATATCTGCCTAATGTTTTGACTTGCTCAGTATAATGAAAGAAATAAAACATTCAACTTTATTGTGAATTGATTTAATAAATAACACCAAAAGATGCTTGTTGATGTGTAAATCTCTTTCTCTGACCAAATGCTGTCTTTTTTTTTTTTTTTTTTTTTTAATCTGCTAGAGGAACATTAATCAAATGGGTTAATGATAAATATTCTTTATTACAGTCTTTGTGACTTTGGAAATCGGGTTTGGCCACACCTAGATCCTGGCCTGTTTTTTTTTTTACAATCAGAAAGAAAGAAAGAAAGAAAGAAGGCACAAGATTTTTTTTTTAAATATATATATTATTTATTTCTTTTTGCTTTGTAGTGTTTCTATGGCTACATGCACAGCCCTGGGATACAGCACTACAGAGTGAGACACTAATGTGAATGACGCTGTTATTTCTGTGTGTATTTTGTGTAGAATTTTATTCTTTTTGCCTTGTTGTTTAGTGATGTAGGTTTTGGATGGAGTACCCGGCTGTGTAACCCGATAGGGGGCAGAGAGAGAGAGAGAGAGAGAGAGAGAGAGAGAGAGAAAGGGGGGGGGTGAGGGAATGTTGGACTGCAATGGAGCAGAATGCCATACAGGTAATGGAAACTCCAACTTTATATTACATTAAATCAAGCTTTTGTGTTATTTTCTACTCTAGATTATTGACTTGACCCACACAGGAATAATTTTGAGTCTTATCCTCAGTGCTCAGTGGATTATTTGGTCGTGTAATATCGCCTTGTTTTTTGAATTCGCCTGAATCGCTGATTTGATCCTCGTCCTATCAAAGCCCTGGACGCTTTTCTGCTCATTTGAACGGGAAAGTTTTTATGGTATTGCTTTTTTTTTCTTTCTTTTTTTTTTTTTAAAGTTATGGCAAATTCTTTCTTTTTGAAGCCTTTCAGATTAAGACCCATGTGTCACCCTGCTCGCTGGCGATTCCACAGATTCACTGTATCATTATTATTTTTTATTATTTTGGGTGATTTTCGTTAATGATTAATTTCTTTGTGTGGCGTGTCGGCTACCTAGCTCCTTTTTTTTGCCCTTCTACCCCCACCCCCACTACTGCACTTTCTCCATTTTACCCCACACAAATGTTTCATCATTTCATTAGTAGCTTTTTTTTCTTTTCTGTTCGCTTTGAATTCATGTCGAGCTGCTCGGGACATTTCCTCATTTTTCTCAAATGCTATATTGTAGCTGTGAGTCGCTCGTCTGAGGCGAACACATTAAACAGGAACTCTGCTTTCTTTATAATGACGTGTTGATAAGCAGGTTTTAGGAAATATAGTATCATATTATACACTTGAACAAGATGGAGACAATTTTATTTATTTATTTATTTATTCATGTATTTATTTATTATTAACTAGTCCTAACATCACGTGGCACTTCATTTCTTTCTTTAAAAATAATAATAATAATAATTCACAGGCGAATATGAGCTAATATGAGCTAATATTGTCAGCCAGTATACAATATAGCACAAAATGGCAGCTATTTTAAAGGCATTGAAGAAAGAAGCAAGTACATTTTGTTCTGTTGTATCGAGCTCCACTTTAGGAAGTTGAGCAAAATGACTTGAAATATAACTCTTTCTTATAAAGGAAGTTAGTGCTGTTGAATAATTCACATTAAAAACAGCCTGAGGCGTTTCTCTTGGGTGTTTTTTTCCCCCCCTCATATTCTGACTGGTTGCTGTAACATTTTTACATTAATCCTAGGACACAGGCATGTTGCATAACAACTGAGAAAATAAGCCTCATAAGAAGCACCAAGGTCAACTACTATGGGTTTCTCACTCAGTATCTCTGCAGCTCTCCACCATCTGTTTTTCTACCGAACCTCCAACGATCTGGGTGTTTCTAGTGCGAAATCACTATACACACAAAATGAGAGGCATTATAAAAATATACATTTTATTTTTGGGGTTGTAACCCGGCCTTAGTCATGGCCTGACACTGCTTTCCATGGTTTAGGAGCTGCACATGTGGCCTCTGAAGCTTTGCTCCCATAGGAGAGACCCTGCAGGGGGGTAACGGAGGCCCCGATGGAGGCGGTGGGGGTAGGAAAGGCCGCCAGTTGCTTACTTCCTTTCTCCTCACTGCTTTGTAAAAAAAAAAAAAAAAAAAAAAATTGGCTCAGCCTCATGATTGTCGAAAATATTATTTTGCAACGCAACATGTCAGCAATTCTACGTCACACTTGCTCTTATAAGTCGAGCAGGTAATAGCTTAGGCGAAGCTAGCCTACCTACATGGCCTCCAAAGTTCAAGTTTATTAGAAATTTGAAAAAGACAAAAAAAAAAAAAGAAATCAAGTTTAGTGAATAAATACATACGCATGGGATTTTCATTTGCCCTTGGAAATGGGGAACTTTCTTCTTGAACTGTATTAGTTTTCACCTCACAGGAAAAACAGGGCAATTTTCCGTCACTTATCTGGGCTGTTCCTGAGTAGCTTAAATGCATTGCGATGTGTTTTCAGCCATGGAAACATTACCAGTGAGAATCAAGATGTTTTCGGTTTACAGATGACCGAGATCCTGTATTTTTTTTTACCCTCATTCCGAGGCAGCGTTGTCCGTTTAAAAGTGGTAAATAGAGAGACGTACTCATTGAATCGAAGCAGAAGAATGCAAGCTTTTGTCAGTGGTCGGTGATGTTGAGCTGCTTTTAAAAAAAAAAAAAAAAAAATGCAGTGGATATTGCAGAAATGTGATCATGTGAGGTAGCTTTGCGTGTTGAGTTTATAAAGTTGACCTTTAAATCCCAGGGTAAGGGTTTCTTTCTCTATTATTTGGCCATTTGGAATGAAAACTTTTGGATTTGTTTTACTCTTTATACCAGAGCTGTGTTCAATTCTCAAATCAGAAGGTGGCGATTAATTTCCTAGAACATCTCGGCTCGAAAGTAGTGCCGGCATTAATTCAAATCAAAGGTTTAAATTTATGCACTCATTCTAATATATTATTGTTTCTATAACAACTGCTCATTCACAGGGACTTGTATGGTGGATTTATTTTTTTTTCTTTAAATGTGTTGTTATTTAACAAAAAAAAAAACCCCATATAATTAGTGACGTGGTGAAGTTTTCTGTAACGAGATGTTCACATTTATGGAAGGAGTCTCCAGTGTTAGGACTATATAACAATCAGTACATTTCCAGACACACGAAAGTCTTCAGGACTTCCAGGAATTTGAGCTTTCCTGTTCCTTGGTAACATGACAAGCTGCATTTTTTTGTCTTATTAACTTAAAAGAGAGGAAAAGTAGAGAAGCTGGTGCAGGAACGACTGATTATAGCTGCTGTAAACAGGAATTTGCTTGTTTTGCAGCCTTTCCACAACATGACATGTAACTAAAAATGGTTCAAAAGATCAACGTGTTCATTAATAATTTACAAAACTGTGATGATTAGCAAATTGCTGTGGTTATAAGAGGATTAAGCCGTTCAGGATGTGCTGTTATGGGGGGGACGCCATCTCATGACTGCGTTGTTGATTGTCTTTCTGTAACAGCACACCCCATCATGTTTTTATTCCTACATAAGCACCGAGTTACCGGACGACTTTTCTTCGCAGCAGGCTGTCATTCGTCTGTATGAAGGAGGTACGAGTTGAATTCTGTGTTGTTTTTTTTCCCCTTGTCAGTGGTTAGGCCCCCCGTGCTGCCTGCGAGGCTCCTTCGCCTTCTACAAGTCGGTGAGCTGCAAGCCCGAGGCTGGCGGCCCCGTTAAGGTCTGGAGACTGGGGGAGTTCTATTATATGCGCTGTGGCCCTCAGGAGCCCGTGTGTATCGCTGAGATCACTCTGCTGTGGGAGGATCAGCGACAGCGTCACCCTCTGGCCAGCTCCAGACTCTATTACCTACCAGAGGACACACCCAAGGGCAGAACTAAGGAACACGGAGAGGTAAATAAGCAGGATTTAAAGTCCAGACACTGTAATACTTTTTAGTTTTTTCTGTTTTTTAACTAAATAGTGAATAAATGGTGAAAACACAATTAAGGGCAAGCCATTATTTACCCTGAGCCTATCAGCAATATCAGTGCTACTGTTACACAAAATATTAAACGTTCAGTCCTCTTTCAACAGTTCAATACTCTGCAACTTTCAGTGTTTTCAAGTCTGTCTGTAAACAGGCTATGCTGGCGTTGTTTTATGCCCGTAGAAGAGACAGCCTGCGCGTGCTAATTTGACTAATAACTAACCTCCAGTGTATTATTTTTATTTTAAATCACATGACAGTGGTGGAGATGACTATCCACGAGTATCAGGGTGGTTATGGTTATTATTTAGCGCTAATATTTCACAGTAAGTCAAATTGACTGGTCACTTGAAATGAAATGGGTTCATCAAAAATGCAGTCATTTAAAAAAAAACAAAAAAAAAAACAAGTATAAGTTCTGTTAATTTTTCAAACCAGAAAGTGCTGTTAATATGATGCACAATGTTTCAAATCTACATCTGAAAGAATGGAAAGAATGAAATAAAAAAAAAAGCTCTTAAGGCTCGACTAAATGAATATGGTGGTACATATTTGCCCTATTGTTCTTAAAATTAAATCCGTAAAGGGTCCCTAGTTGCAAAACAGTTTGTGATCCTCTGTTTTAAATTATTTTAACATGTAGGTATTCAAAACAAAAGGTTGTTATAAGCTAGAATTTATAGAATAACTCTGTTTAAGGCAACCCAGTGGTAAAAAATCTTTTCAAGCCATTACTACTGAAAACATAAAGGTGACAAAATTATTATTTAGTAATGTATCTGAGCTTCTGATCCGAGAAACAATCAACTTGTACAAAGAGGAAATACAGAATAGTATAATCCATTTTGTATTTGTTTTAAACCTAGTGTAGATTTTTTTTGGGGGTCATAGTATCATTTCTGTTGTCAGCCAGTGTGATATTATACTTGGTATTGGTCTTGAAGTCAAAATTATGGTACCTGAGGAACCTGAATCAGTAGTAGAAAAGTCTCAGTGCTGATTTTAGTGAAACGAAAAGTAATGTGTACTAACCTTAGAGAACATGATCGCACAAATTTTGTGCCATGTTACAAGCCAGACCTCATGAAGTGCACCATTCCGTTCTGTTACAGAGTCTAGTCATTTTGCAGAATGACTAGACTGAATGAATCTTGACTTGAAAACCCTTCCCCGTAATATTTCACTGGAAAATTACAGCTGCCAGAGCCGCAGCAGCTTGATGTGTGCGTGTGTAAGACTGAGTCATTGCTTTGGGAATCAGTAGACGGATTTCTTGCCCACATTTTACTTAAACATATAAAAAGCAAATCCTTCTAAACACAACAGCTAGGATGAAATTCTTTTTAAGTTAATACAAAAGCTGACTGCATCATTAGTTGTTTTTACACTAGTTCAGCAGATGGGATGGTGTATCTTTGCCTGGTGGTTGAACATTAAAAGAGTAGGTGGCATTTTGGCATTTTCCTTTCTTTTTTTTTTTTTTTTTCCCTTCTTGAGAAACTGAACATTTTATAACAGTGAAGCAGGAAAAGCAGATCCAGCCTATTTAAACCTATGCAAAGTGGCTTCTAGTGAACCTGATAGCTCTGAAATACATAGCTTTTGCTGAATATGATCCGTGGACAATGGTGCGTGTTTGTGTTTTTGCGTGCCAGGATGAAGTCATTGGTGTCTCTAAGAAGGTTGTGGTGCGAGTGGAGCATCTAGTGAAATGGACCTGTCCGGAGCCACCTCAGTGGAAACAGAGCACCCCAAAGATCAGTGACCTCCATGTACTCAATGGTTCCACCTGTATAACAGATCCACAGGAAGTGAAAAGCAAGGGTAAGCTCTAGGGCTGTAAGAGTTCGGCGTATCGTTTGATACAAGGCTCTGGATTCGACACGTCTGCGTATTTGTGGTTCAAGATTTGGAGAATTGCTTGAATATTCTTTCAGTGTTGCAGCCTGATTGCTAATGGACATTTTTTTTTGTTACCCCAGATGATGTTTCAGGAGTTCAGCACAGGGTTAAGGTGCTCAGTTACCCGCAGTACTGCCGCTTTCGCTCCCTGCAGAAACGGATCCAGAACCATGATGGCTGGGCCAGTCCGCAAGACCCTCATCTGCTGGCTTTGGGCTGGATTAAAATGACCCTACACAACACCCGGATCCTGTACTGCAGAGACACTTTCAGCCATCCTAGCCTAGGCACCAACCCAAATTTAACGCCCGAGTTTGGTGAGTTTATAGTACAGGCTTGCGTATTTAATGAGCATTTTAAATTTCCAAGAAACCAAGCAACCTTGGGCAGAGAAATCTGTCCCCAATTATCAGCACTTGGATGTGCGATACTGATGGATCTTTGGTATAATCTTCCCTTACACCACAGCATTACTGAAGTCTCGACTGATTTGTTGATTAGTTTTCTGTAACAGCAGTGCCAGCTCTAATGCAAATCACAGGATTATATTAATGCGTTCGTACTAATATGTTGCGTTTCTATAGTAACAGCTCGTCCACAAGGATTTCTATGGCGTGATCTAAGGCTTGAACAGATTAATAAATGTGTTAATTAACATGGAAAAATGTCTAATCGTTGATATGGTGACGTTTTCTGTAGGGAGACGGTCAGCAAGTTGTCCGCCATGTCTTCAGGACAGAGGACTTTATGCGTTCTGGTTTCTCAGTAACATGACAAGTTGCTTTTTTCCATCGTATTAACTTGAATATAGTTTCTCGGACATTTCATAACACTAGACGCAACTATAAATGGCCATTTATTAATGGCATGTCATTTAATTATGTCATAAATTAAAAATAGCAATCACTGGGAGATTGCTGTGGTACGAGAGGAGCAAAACACTTCGTACCGTTCGGTTACAGGAAAATAATCGACTCTGGGGTGGTAATGGTATCGCAGCTTTACGCTGGGCCGCACCACACCAACGTGTCACTGATTGTTTTCTTATAACAGTATACTCCAAGAGTGTTTTATTTCTTTATTATTCTGACAGAAGTCTCTTTTTTTTTATGGCAAGAGACTTATTTAATGAATGTTCCAGTGTCTGTGCTCTCAGTAAATTCCACGTACACACCCACAGTGGGCTAAATGGAGCCATTTGCAACAAATATTAAGACAAAACTATTGTAGGCATGTTTTTAAAATGGCTGCCTCGTTTGTGTCTCTGTCTCAGGCTGCCTCTCCGTAAGCCTGAAGGGTCGACCGCGGAAAAGACGGGGCAGAGACGGCGACGGAACTGATCAGCAAAGCCTCAACCCTTCCGAGTCATGGGGAGAGAGAACGAAGGCATGTGTTCAGAAATATTTCTGTCAGGAGTGTATGTTTAAGATGCACACACAGCCACGTTCTGACAATGGTAGCTAAAGAATTAAGCCTTAAGCATGATAAAATGGATTATAATTGGTGGTTAACGTATGATGGTGCAGGAAAATGTCACGAGCAACGTGGAGACGATGGAGGGAAACTGGCTTCCTCATCCTGAGGAGAAGATCTTTCTGGATCAGCTGTATCTCTTCATGGAGCGTAGAGGATCCCCCATCTGCAAGGTTCCCAACTTGGGCTTCAAAAAGAGTGAGCATTAGCATCCTGGGATGCACGTTTGACTATTTTAGTCACATCATGCTAAAATGTGTGGACTGAGTAAGTCCATCTGCATTGTTTATTACATCTGTAATGGTCATTATTCTTTGTCTGCAGTTGATCTCTTCCTAATGTACTCGGTTGTCAACAAGCTGGGTGGATATGAAGCGGTAAGTTTTAAATTAGTGTGTATTGAATGAAATTTCTTGTCAGTGCTTTAGTTTAGGGGTGGGAATGTTTAAGCTCCCTACGATTCAGTGTGATTTTGCCAAAATGTGATTGTGCCTCTTATCCAGTTCTTTTTGTGTTTTCTATTCATAAAATCATTTAAAAAAAAAAAAAAAAAAGCAGAGTTTGTCCATCTTCAAATCTGAAAGTTAGCTTCACTAGTTTTACACAGCTAATCTTGGGTGTCTGTGAGCTCATGTATGTGGAAGAGGGCAGACAGCACTTTCGTCTGAGGATGTGACGCTGCCCTGTGACGCGGCAGTTTGAGAAGATGAGCTTGACTGGCTTCATGTGTGTCAGAGGATGCACGAGTTACTCACTGGTTGTTAGCTGTTGAGTAATAGGAGATAAATCTGGTTATGGAGATCTGTGCATTGATGTGGAATCATGTAAAAACCGAATCAAGATGCATCCTAAGAACTGACTACTTTTTCTCACCTTTCTCACCTCCTTTCATTGTCAGGACTTGGTAAAGCTCACTATACTATAAAGAAAATGCCAGACGTGTAGTTTACACTTGTGTTGTGCTTACAGGTGACATCTCGGCGCTTGTGGAAAGTGGTTTACAATGAGCTAGGGGGAAGTCCAGGCAGTACCAGTGCTGCCACCTGTACCAGAAGACATTATGAAAAGTGAGTCCCATTACAGCAGCAAGTCAGTGGCGCTGCAGTGATGATCCTCAGCTCGCACTATGACACTGGCTCATCTGATTTGTTCCTCGATTCACAGGTTGATGCTGCCGTACGAGCAGCACATAAAGGGCGGAAATCAACAGCTGAGCAAACCCAAAGCTCCAGCAGCTGCGGCTGTGTCTATCAGAAAGCCTGTGCGTGGGAGAGTCCAGAGCGCTCCAAGGAAGAATGGGGTGATTAGTCAGGTAAGTCCTTTTTGTTAGAGCAATATTCTGTCGAATAATAATACTTCTGCAGCATAACGCAGGTTTAATCTTTATAAATCTGGTCATCAAGGACCGACACAACTCACCCTGAAGGAAACGTTTGGTTTTTGAACATGAGTTGCGTGATACAGAGAGCACAGAAGAAATCACAGATCTAAGTACCGATTTGATCATTTTGAAAATTATGGAATGTTTGTAGTTTTTTAATATTTGTTTGAGATGAATTGCGTAATTGTTTGAGGTGATCACGATGAATGGTTACATGCCACATAAATAAATTTAATAAGTTTACAGCATTTATTTACATACTGCAGACGTATCGCAGTTAAAGTGCCTGTGAAATCAAAACTTTCAGAGCTTCAGAGCTTTTTATTCTTGTCCCTTAGTGTTATGGACACTGATACCATATTATATCTGGAAGAATAAGTAAAAAAAATTTAGTTTTGGAGATTTTAATTTTAAAAACAAAAGGTTTTGATGATTTATATCTAGGCAAAACTTCAAGATGTTTCTGGCTGTTCTCTTTGCCAACCATCACTTGGTCGAGAAAAAGTGATTGTGGTTTATTTATCTTGAACGCACCATGACACCGTAACGACCCTACGTCTGAGTACTAAGGAAGGGAGCGTAATTCAGTTCAATTCAGGTTTATTTACATAGCACTTTAAGCAAAGGACATTGTAACAAGCAGTTTTACAGAAATGTAACTATAATTATTCTGTCACTCCACAGTCTTTGCTTCTCTTAACTTTACAAAGCATAATACACATACACAACCAGTTTAGCCAGCCTGTGATGTCAGCACTGAGAAGGGCTTTGCTAACATTACAGCTAAACTTTCCAGATAGTCAGGTATTCTGTAATAGATGTGATTTTTTTTTTATGGGCTTTGGGGAATATTTTAAATTGCGTCCCTATGTAGTACAGCCAAAAAACGTCATGAAGCAACTTAACTTTAGGTACAAAGGTACAACAGAAGATTGCAGCCATACCAACAACCATGTTGGAGATCTAAAGTTTTTAAAATATAATGTAGATGCAACTTTCTTTGTACAATATTAACATGAGAATGATGTGGAACTAAAGTGTGTAAATTATTTAACTGAATTTTTGTGCTCTGCTTTGTTAGGCAGCGCCACCAGATGCTGTCAGGGTGCGAAAAAGAGGGCGGCCTCCTGGGAAACGGACCGTTAAAGTTTTGGCTCGGGGCAGAGTTGGTAGACCCCCATCGCATACTAAAACTTCAAGTGAGAAGGTAGCGAGTAAAGTTGCCCAGCCGATCAAGGCCGTCCAGGAACTAAGGATTCCTCCAGCACCCACAGCCACCACACACACACCCCAGCAGCATAAAGCTGAGGAAGATATGAAGATGAAGCAGGAGAGTGAACCTTCAACTCCTTGCTTATTGTCTGGACAATCTAAGCTGCAGATTGGAGGCTCTCTGGAAGGGTTCAGCCCAACTAAGGGGATGTGTCCTCTGGACTTCTTCAGAGCTCATTTGGGCCTCAGTGGCGTGACTGGTCCAGAGAGGACTCAGGAGGCCTCGATCACAAGCCAGACCAAAGCCAGGAGTCCAGAAACACCGGAGAATTTGCAGCAGCAGTGTTCCGGGTGCAACTCGGTGCATCCTTCTTGGACTGGGGGCCCACGAGAGGGCCTGACTGCCAGACCTCAGCTGCCTCCGCTGAAGATCCTCCCATTGGACATTGATTGCAGTCTTCAGTTGCACCAGTTGATGCACACCCGCCTCGGCACGGCACACATGAACACGTTCACCAAGCGTCTCTCGGAAGCATTGGCTCAGGATCTTAGCAAGACCAACGGCCATGCCGTGCCCGTTTCTCAGGAGCAGGCCGTGCCTCTCAACCTGAGCAAGAAGCCCACAACCAAGAGGTCTTCAGATGACGTGGATTCCCAGTGGCAAAGAGACTCCGAGGCCAAGCGGCTGAAGATGGAACCCGTAGACCTTCGTCTGACTCTAAAGCAGAATGGAGGTTCCCCAGGACAGACATTGGTCCAGGACGAGCCAGCTGATCTGAGTTGTCCACGCAGGGCCAGGGCTCTTCAGGACAGGACTAGCTTAGTCTTGACTGGATCTCAGGATTCACATTTATCTCCAAAATCTGACCTTAAACCCTCCACAGACTCCGTTTTCCCTTTGAGTGTTGTCTCGTCATCAGGCACTGCTCTGAAATGGCAGGAAAACGATTTGAACCCCGTGGATCTGAAGTTAGGCGAGACCCCTGAGAGAACTGTGGTCAATCAGAACACAGAATCTTGCCCTAAAGGTGAGCAGTTCTCCCAGCGTATTCCTTACGAGGATTCCAACACAATGGATTATAACGTTTCCTCTCTTAAAGAGTTTCCCAGTTTTTCCAAGCCATCACAAAGCTGTTGACCTGCAGGCATGAAAGCATGTCTGCCTAAAAAAAATGTCTAACTTTCTATCTCTCACTCCTCTCTGTACGTACACTCACCAGACAGTTTAAGAGTAACACTGTTCCTCTGCTCTTTTAAACAATTATCCAATCAGCCAATCATGTGGCAGCAGTGCTTCAGTAGATGTTCAGATCAAACATCACCATGGAGAAAAATGTTCAGCTGTCCAGTTTGGGTGAGTCAGTGCCCACTGTAGCCTCAGATTCCCGTTCTGGGCTGACAGGAGTGGAAACCGACGCGGTCTTCTGCTGTTGTAGCTCGTCCGCCTCAAGGTGCAGTGAGTTGAGATGCTTTTCTGCTCACCACGGTTGCATAGAGTGGTTATCTGAGTTTCCGTAGCTGTCCTGTCAACTCAAACACAGGGCATTATACCAGTCTGGCCGTTCTCCTCTAACCTCTCTCATCGAAGTGAGATCACATTTTCTTTCTCTATTTCAGATGTTTGATGTGAACATTACCCGAAGCTCGTGACCTGCATCTGCATGATTTTATGCATTGCACTGCTGCTACCTGATTGGCCGATTGTCTAATCGGCATTAACGAGCAGGGATACAGGTGTTCCTATTAAAGTGACCAGTTGGACAGTCCTGCTTCTTTGCCGAGTGTCTAAAACACTACTACTGTACTCCTTATATCTGTGGTTTTTAACAAAAGACCATTTGTCTTATGCAGTCAGAGGACTTTTATCTATTTTAGCATACGCTATTGCAGAACTTGTGCATTGGCCTTGAGCGGCCCAGCCAGCGAAGGTCATTTTACTTTTAACATGACTTAGGGAACATTTTGATTTTGTTCTCTACATGTACGGTGCTGTTATTTTGACAATACAGGAATTCTGAATCATATATTTTAAGATAACTTGCAAATGTCACATTGCAAGTCAGAAATATGCGTTAACTTAAAAACCCAGTTCCACAGGAACTGGACGGCTACTGTAGTGTCTCTTTCTTTTTTTTTTTTTTTTTTCTTCTTCCCCATTTTACAGTCATAAACATGCTATTTTAAGCTTCGTTATTGCTTTATATATTGTAAACCGTCTCCTTTTTTTTTTTTCCATTTTTGTTTTATTTCTTGAGGTGCCCTTGATTTTATGATTCAATCTTTTTTATACCTCCTTATTTTCCTCTGTTAACCGAAAGCTAACAATGCTGTAAACATTCTTTGTTCTGCATTCGCAGAGTGTTATGTTTGGTGGTTGTTAATATTAAACTTGTGCAATTAGTAGTTTTTAGTTTTTAGGGGTCCAGCAAGAGCTTAAATTGTTTTTAAGGGCATTGATTTCTATAAAATATATTGTTAAATGCTTTAATGTAGACGAATAAGGAGTTGTTCGTGGTCAACAAGGGCTCGTTTTTGTCCATATACTCTTCCTGAATGCAAAATTCCTGAACATGTTTACAGAGCAGACGATATGGAGACATTGGGAGCGCTTCATAAACAGGTGTGTATTATGTGTCATGAAATCTCCAGGTTCAATTGGATTTCAGAAAAAAATATTATTAGAAAAGAACAATATGACTTGTTATATACTCTGCAGATTGGAAAATGCCCGGATCAGTTTATTTTAATAAATACATTTTTAAAAAAAAAAAAATGCATACTTTATTGACTAACTTATTATTCCAAAATCCACGCAGTTGAATCTCCATTTTCAGCTCGGTGCTTTTTTTTTTTTTTAGGTCCGTATGTTCCCCATGTTTCTCCGTTTCTTTCTGGCTTTTATCATCGCAGGTTTACAGCATTTCACTGAGCAGAATAAATGACACATTGCTGCTTTAATTCACGTGTGGCATTAATCCATTAGTATATTTAATCTCACAGTTTTCAACATTTTTGATTGTTGATTTTTATTTCAGCGACATTGCTCTTAATTTCAGTTCCAAGGCTAACTGAAAGCTAACTTTGGTCTTCACTGACTGTTGCTGACATGATGTCTGCTGGATTTAGCTACTTTCAGACCCATGCTGATGATTATGGATCCAGTCTTGTTTGATTTGTTGTCACCTCAAACATCTAAATTCCTGCCATGCAATACTGTGGACTGTCTGATGGGAACACTCCTTACTTGTATATTTCTTTCTTTTTTTTTTATTTTTATTCCATATCTTTTACAAGACATATTTAAAGGAACTGGAGTTGATGACAGAATACCATTAGAACACTGAATATTTATAATAAAAAATGTTACTCTCACCTTATTTTGTGTCGTGTGTTGCCCGCACTGCGCCTGTTTGGACACCAGGTGGAGATGTTTTCTCGTGAGCATTTCTCTTCAGTCTTCTCAAAGGCTTCCTGGACTACATGATGATACACATTCCACCATTTTGGAATGAATGTATTTCACTTTTCCCTGCACAAGAGGAAATATTTTTGTAAGATGGCTGTCATTATCGGTTTAATACACAAGTAGTGGTGATTACTGACTGGTGTTTGTATTGAGCAGACGAAATCTGTTACACATGAATATGTATTTCTGATTTGAATCATATTTGCACACTTCTGGTCCCTTCATGCAGTGTTTTAACAACTTTTCAATAAGTGAGCTGTCAGTCAGATGTGTGTGTGTGTGTGTGTGTGTGCATGCGCTCAGCTGTTTGGCTCGCACAAGTGGGCAGTCCCACCCCTCCACCCATGCAAACGCATACAGAACAAAGCTGGGGCGGAAATGAGCGCATTCCATCAGTCTCTGAATGAGCACTGTGTCACACAGGTTAAGCAACAAGCTCAAAACACACTTCAGACCCTGAACATAAAATGTCACATTTAACACTAACTATACTGCAAAAATAAAACCTTTAGCAAGTGAAGATATCTTGTCTAATAATGGAGAAGTTATCAAAACTTTCTCATTATGAGATTTTTATATAACAAATATAAGACCATTAAGCTTATGGTAACAAGATTAAGATCATGTTTACTTATTTCTGTCTTAATCTACTGGGAGATCAATTTGCCTCTTTCTAAAAAGAAAAACTCTTGAATTAAGCACAACTATCTGCCGATAGAATAAAATTCCAAGCTTGAAAAGAGTACAAAAAAATCTAGAAATATATATTATATTTGGTTTGTTGTAACATAACAGTAAACACTAAATAAATCCATAAATCTGACTACATTTTATATATATATATATATATATATATATATATATATATATATATGGAGAGAGAGAGAGAGAGAGACAGAGAGAGAGAGAGAGAGAGAGAGAGAGAGAGCCTTCTTCAGCAAAGACAAAGAAGTGAGACTGAAATATGAGTGAAAAGCGATGAGAAATCTTTTTTTTACTGGAACCTTCACTCACCTGGATACAAGAAACAGAGAATGTGATTGGGTAGTTTATAAGGAAGTATATTTGTGTGTGTGTGTGTGTGTGTGTGTGTGTGTGAGGATTAAGACTCCACAGTGACAGGTTGAACACATTACTGGAAGGTGGAGTGTAACACGATGAAGCTCTGTGTGATTCTTGTCCTTTCAACGATTCTGCCAGAGAACACTGTGTGTAATGTGTGTAAGTAGGCAATAATAGAATAGAATAGAATAGACAAAGCTTTCAGCATTAAACAGATTTGTGTTTGTTTTTGTCTCCAGTTGTGTACGAGTACACCAGACTGACTGGCTGCAGTGACTCTGTGGATGAATCTGAATTCTTTTATAGTCTGAATCAGGATGAAATAATCTATGTAGATTTCAAGACCAAGCAACAAATCATCAGACTGCCTCCGTTTACAGACCCGATTGATTTTCGGTATTTGTATGACATTGCGGTTAATGAAAGAGATGCATGCGTTCAGGACATCAAATCCGTGAAAGCAGCAATCGGCAGTCCATCTGAGGCCAGAGGTAATGAAATTAATGTGTGAAATGTGTTTTGTTGGGAATTTTAATTTAATTGAAAGCAGTTAGCTGTAATGTTTTTAGAGTAGAGTAAGTAAAGTCTGATCATTTTCATTTTTATTTTCCTTTTTATCAGTAAACAAACTGGAATCATGTTTTTCAGTCCATACTTATTATTTTAGAATGCCAGTTGTTTAGGTTGGGGCTCCTGAATGCAAACATTACAAATAATTATTGTCATTTATTAGTTTATCCAAAATCCAACAATCTAAAAAGTGATTGGTGAACTTTGTTCTTTCTGCCTGTAGTGTCTCGCTATCATTTCTTTCTTGCACTAACACTACTATATATGTTTATTTGTATTTTGTTGTTTTTATCCCTCTTCATTTTAGATTCACTTTTGAACCAAAGTTACTGTTTTTATTGTAGGCTACTTGACTTTCATATATCACTAATGTTATTCTACTGCTTTAGGAAAAATTATAGAATCTATAAAAAAGAAGGTTAATGCCAAAAATCTGCTCTTGTTTTAAAGCAATTATTAAACCTTATTAGGGACACTTAACCTTGTACTTGTATATGTCTAAAAATGTGACTTCTGACTTGTTTTTTTTGTTCAGATCCTCCAGAGATCAGCATCTACCCGAGACACGACATGGTTCCTGGAGAAAAAAATAACTTCGTCTGCTTCGTAAAGAACTTCTATCCTCCACACATCAGAGTGAACTGGACGAGGAACGGTGTGTCGGTGACAGAGGGAGTGTACATCAGCCAGTTTTCACTAAACAGAGACGGAACCTTCAATTTATTCTCCACACTGACGAGTTCTCCGAATGAAGGAGATGAATACAGCTGCACGGTGGAGCATGAAGCTCTGGACTCGCCTCAGACTAGAACATGGGGTGAGAAACTTCTTCACTGCATTTATTTCATCTTATTTTACTCTATAACACTGATTCTGTGTGTGTGTGTGTGTGTGTGTGTGTGTGTGTGTATATATATATATATGTGTGTGTGTGTGTGTGTGTGTGTGTTCCACAGAAGAACCAGTGGAAATTCCGAGTGTAACTACGACGGTGGTGTTTGCAGTGGGAATTGCTGTAGGAATACTGGGATTAGCCACCGGAATGTTCTTTGTCATTAAAGCAACGTGTTTCCGCTAAGTCACCACCCTGAAGTTGATTATTTTCCTATAACAGCACACCCCCAAGTGTTTTATTTCTTTTATACAACAACAATTTGCCAACAGTTAAAATGTTGTAGTTATAAAAGAACAACAAATCATACTTTTATCCATTTATAGTTACATTTAATGTTGTGGAATATCAGTGAAACGAGTTAGTTATAGCTGCTATAAACAGTCGTTCCCTCACCAGCGTCTCTTTATTCTCTCTCTTGAAGTTAATAAGACAAAAAAAATCGCAGCATGTTACTGAGAAACCGCAAAGAAGCGTAAACTCCTCTGTCCTGAAGATGTCAGAAAACTTAAAGTTACAGCTCTGACTGTTGCAAAGTGCTGACACTGGAGACTCCTTCCATCAGTGTTACATACAACATCTCCTTACAGAAAACTTCACCATATCAACGATTTTTAAAAATCTGTTTGTGGAGATCTGTTGTGTATGTGGAGAATCCACTGTACACATCCCTGTGAATGAGCTGTTACTATAGAAACGATAACGCATTAGAACGAGCGCGTTAATATAAACCTGTGATTTGCAGCTGCGCTACTGTCACTATCGTCTTCACCAACACGTCCTTCAGGTGTTGTGCTTTTCCTCTGCCTCACAAGATAACAAGTCAGAATATTTTACATATTGATAGCGACATTATAGTTTAAATGTAATCGTGTTGTGTCTCATTATCATCTCATTTATATTACACACCACTGTCATTTAATCAAACTGGTGATTTCTTTTTTTAAATCTCTTTTTTTTTTTGCTTAAATTTAGGCAATTCTTAATTAAATACTCTATTTTGGAAAGCATTTGTAAATTAATAAATAAGAAATTAGATGTTACACTGCTTCATCGTATAAATTACTACCAGTAATATAAAGAAAAACTTTTGATTTGTGACTTTTATTTTAAACAAATTCTTATCTGCATACGGAATAAGGCATTTGAATAGCACTTTCATAAACCTGTATTTTCACTGTATATTTTAATAATACATTTATAACTTTCAGTCCTTCATTCAATTATTGGTGTAAATAAAAAGTATGTTGTGAACAAAACGTTTTGTTGTGGTGTAAACTGATTTTATTGGAGCATGCAAAAGTTTCTAATCTGATGACGTAAACAGCGCTGATCATCACGATCCAACTCAATTCCAGCCTGGGTTCATTTCATCAGATAATTAGTATATAAATTATTTTAGTCTTAGCCTTTTTCTAAGAAAAATACATAATAGTTATTGTCAAATTTTTACTGATTTGGGTATTTGGTCAATTTATGATAATTTTACTGATTACTTATGATAATTTTATAGCAGTTTTACTCACTGAAATTTTTGGTCTTTTTTCACATCAAATTTCCCCTAAATTGTTCCATTTCTGTTTCTAAAATGCAAATGCAATAATTAAAAGTTTTAATTTCTTCTTAACGAGATGGCTGAGTCATTTTATGAGGAGAGTCATTTTATGAATGCACACTGATATAAGTTTCACTAAAGCCTTTACATCACCTGGTAATTCTGCTGCACAGTGATCACATACTGAATACAACTCCACCTGACTATTTGGTCTCATATTAAAACTTATATTTTTTAAAATTGTTTTCCAGCAGAGCAGGAACTTATTCAAGTCTCTGTGTCTATCTGATCTTTTATCTCATCTTGAATGGTGTTGTTGACGTGTCAGTATAATGGAAACTTTATATTTGAAATGAGGAAGATGGAAGATTTTTGGAATAGTTTCTGTGGAACAAAAATTGGTTTGAATGGAATGTTTAAAGACGAGATTAACCAGTTCTTGTGGAGCATGATAGATGCAGCTAGTAAAGTACACCCATCATATATATATATATATATATATATATACATATATATATATATATATACATACATATATATGATTATGGCAGTAATTGCCAATAATCCCTGGCAATTTTTCAACTGTTTCAGACTTTTGAAGTGTTTTTTTTATTGTGCTTAATTGTAGTATTGTCTTTGTACTATTTACATACATTACCTGATTTGTGTAGACGGGTTTTTGGTCTTTCCTCATTGTGATGGAAAAGATTTGTGCAAACAATCATTAAATCAAAGGCAATGACAGAGTGTCTGGAGACTGAGGGCAATTTAAACATGATGATAATTTTATTTATTTATTTCAAATAGTCTTTATGGATACTGATCATTTTGTCAGATTTTTGAGATAAAAAATAAGGAGTTTTTATCAGAATGATTTTTCCTTGTTAGAGGAAAATTAAACACAAAACTTTAAGTATTGTTTTGTTTTTGTTTGTTTTTTACTCCAAAGATTCTGGACATGCTGAGAAAAAAAAGATCAAATAGGGTTCATTGGCTGGAATCCTGTACAGATTCAGTTTGGACTCTAGTGCTCCAAACTAGAAGCGTTTGAGGATCCTAAGAACCTTAATCTACACACAGAACCCACTGATGAACCCTTTTTCTAAAATTCACACTGTAGTTATTGTTGTTTTCTGAAGTGTGACACTGAAGCAGTTCTAAGTGCACTGAGTTTGAAATGTGATTCCACTTGGCAACATGTGACTGGAGAAAATAAAGTGTGTGATTCATTATCTGGAGTCGCAGTATTGTTTCTCCTCATTCAGGTGTGTGTGTGTGTGTTTAACGAGACACAATGCGGCTGTGCGCTCTGTCTTTTCTCTGCATGCTGCTGGGTTTATTTCCAGTTAAATCAGGTAAGCAGTGAGAATAAATCTATCAGAAATGCAGTAAACTCTGAACATAACTGACATTTATTAATAATCTGTGTTTTTTATTAATAATCTGTGTTTTTTAATTTAGCATACGTTCTTTTTTCAGTAGTGCTCAGTACAGATGTGTTTGTGATCAGAATCAGAATTTTCACTCAGCAGTCATTTACACAGTGAAAATAAATAAGACCAGAATAATGAAGAAAGTGAAATAGATTATCAGTAACTGTGTTAAAGATTAAAAAATAAATAGTGTGAACAGAACAGACTGTAATTAGAGCATGTGAAACTTGTGACCACACTTCTAAGTCTGAGTCATGAGGTTAGTGGTCTCCACTACCTCGCACATATGGGTCAGAGTGGTGGCGCTCTGTAAATCTCATAAAAAAAACACAAAGTGAGGTCTCTCCTCAGCTTCTCTCAGCTTCTCTCAGCAGAACCTTACTGGGAGTTAACTGTAAGTTGCTGTAACTGTGGCTCAAATCATGTGGAGCAAACCAACTGCCTCAAAGGACCCTCAGGAAATTCTGAGCCAAATTCTCGCTGGGATGTTCTACATTAGGGTTCCCAAAGTTTCACAGCCACCTGCAGATATTCTGTGACTTGGTACAGTGCTAATCACCATGTGGTAGCCCACGGAATAACATTCCATGTGGTGAATTGAGGGAATTGCTTGTGTGAGCAATGTATGTGGCCAGTGGAGGCTGAAGATGGGCATCAGCTCTGTTTTCCATGTCTTGGCACTGATCATCTCTAAGAAGAGTTCATTAGATCAGAAATTCCATGAGCAGAATATGCAATAATGCCAATTTTGGAGTCTATATCAAAGCAGATGGAGGGTCTAGTATCAGAAGTGGTTCAACCGAAGGCCTTTATGTTAAAACAATAGTTTAATCAAAAGGGAATATTTCTCATCAGAAGGGAACAAGAATGCAATATTTTGTTGTTTGCTTGTTGTTTGATGGCCAGTGAGCAAGCCGGCCTGAGCAGCATGCTGGCCGTTTACGCCCACA
This sequence comes from Pangasius sanitwongsei, assembly GCA_037576675.1. Classification (NCBI taxonomy): domain Eukaryota; kingdom Metazoa; phylum Chordata; class Actinopteri; order Siluriformes; family Pangasiidae; genus Pangasius; species Pangasius sanitwongsei. The sequence continues at coordinate 2,076,048 of CM075017.1, read as the reverse complement.
TTGCTGCCTTGGTGGTGTCACCAGAAGAGGCACTGCATGCAAATGTCTGGCTAGTCTGGCAGACATCTCGTCATGGATGCAGCTCATCAGTTGAAACTTAATCCCAGCAAAACTGAAATGCTGTTCATCCCAGGTGATTCATCCCCATGTCAGGATCTTGCGATCTCTCTGGACAATTCTCTGATCTCACCTTCAGTTACTGCATGTAACCTTATAGTAACCATGGACAATCAACTGTCCTTCTCCTCTCACATTGCTAATCTGACAGGCTCATGTTGATTTCTCCTTTACAACATCAGATGGATTCGTCCATTTCTATCCACACAGGCCACTCAGATGCTTGTTCAGTCCCTTGTCATTTCAAGACTGGACTACTGCAACTCACTCCTGGCAGGTCTACCTCTGAGCACCATTCGCCCTCTGCAACTGATTCAAAATGCAGCTGCATGATTGGTTTTCAATCTTCCTAAATTTTCCCACACCACCCCATTGCTGCGCTCCCTCCACTGGCTTCCTGTAGCTGCCCGCATCAGATTTAAAACACTGATGCTCGCCTACAAAGCCAAAAACGGACCAGCACCCACTTATCTCAAAGCTCTTATCACACCTTGCGTGGCACCACGCTCCCTCCGGTCCTCTAGCACTGCTCGACTGGTCCCACCATCTCTCAGGGTACAAGGAGGACCTGCATCAAGACTCTCTGTTCTGGAGCCTACGTGGTGGAATGAACTTCCCCTAGATGTCTGAATAGCTGAGTCACTGGCAGTCTTCAAAAAATGACTTCAGGAAGACCTTCCTCTTCCTGAAGCACTTAAATTAGCTCTTAAAAATGTGTTGTCTGTTTGCTTCTCTTACTATATTACTGCCCCAACAGAGTTTTTAGACTGATGGTATTCTTAGTCTCTTCTTTACTAATAGAGACTTCAAAGCGCTTCTGTAAGTCGCTCTGGATAAGGGCATCTGACAAATACCATAAACATAAATGTAAATGCTGCTCGCTCTGGAATGGTTGCTCCAGTCTACAAAAGTGGTTCTCTCCATTATGGGGTTGATTGAAACCACACCTCTGGCAGTAGAATACTTAGGCCAAATAGACAGGCAGCTCACAGCCGATGTAATCATTTGATGGTGCCAGCTATGGTTGGCTCAGTTGAAACTCTATAAAGTTTAATGAGGATAGTACAATGTTCAGAGTCTAGAGACAAACAGCAGTGATTTGAGTGGAGGAAAGGCTCCTCTATTTTATGGCAACCCAGCTCTTAAGCAGCTCAGTCATGTGGGTCTTCTCAGTCCTGAGCAGACATTAAATGGACAAAACCATATTTATTAGTAGATTTATTAGGCGATACATTAGTAATTCACATGTTACAACTTGGGACCACACACTTGGGAGCTCCCCTTAGCTGCCCATACAGTATGTTGAATTGGAATGGTTTTCTTTGAAAACTGTATTCCTATTGGCAATTACTTCAACAAAATGAGTACATGAACTGCATACTTTGGCAATAAATAACCTTGTATGTGCTGGTGGCCAAATGATTCAGGAGTAATCCTGTGGCTAAATCCAGAGTTCGGGTCTACAGTCTTGTCAACTGCTTTTGTGAATCATTTGGCCTAGCACCTTTTCGTGAGGTTTCCTTCAGCAATGAGACATTCAATCAGCTGTTTGTACAGTATGTTACAGTGAAGGGACACTGGGTGCTTCCCTAGCCAGCTCTTTGATAAGCTAGCTCATTGAGTGGTAGTTGTTGTCAACAAGTCTGGGCATTAAGCCCATTGGCATAACTTGTCACTTCATGAGAAGCATTTCCTTCTCATGTGCAGTAGTCAGAGGCGTGCCACTCTGGGAGATCTGTGCTGCTGGTCCCTCAGCATTGCCATGTACCTTTTCCCAGCTTTAATTTGTTTCTTTCTTTTTTACTTACTTACTTACTTACTTACCTTTCTTTCTTTCTTCCTTTCTGTTTTCTGTTTTTTACTCATGGTTATTTATATTCTGATTTTAATGTTTAAATCTGTTATCTTCCCCCAGTAAATGGTTACTATGGACAAAGGCACTTCCAGTGCTACTACACTCACGATCTGAACACCATCGAATTCATTCACTCTTGGCACTTCAACAAGGTTGAATATCTGAGGTACAACAGCACGACAGATAAATACACTGGATACACAGATTACGGAGTGATACAGGCAGCTGCACTGAATCAAGATCCCAAAAACAGTCTCTACTCTACTGTGTACACATTCTGCAAAGATCGCAGTGATAAATACGCCACAAACGTACTGAAGAGAGGTAGAAACATTTTTGAGAGTTAGAGAAAAATACACACTCTTATCCTAATAAGGTTTACATACGGTTACATTATTTCTATTTTAAATAAACTAACACAGTATAGACTTTGGAGTTACTTGTATTATTTGTTGTTTAATTTGTTTCTCAGTGAAGCCCGAGGTCACAGTGAGGTCACTGAGATCTGCGTCTGACAATCTCCCAGCCGTGCTGATGTGCACTGTGTATGATTATCACCCAAAAGGAGTCAAAGTGTCATGGCTGAGAGACGGCAAGGTCGTGAGCGAGGGCGTTTCCTCTACCGATGAGCTTTCGAATGGAGACTGGTACTATCAGACCCACACTTATCTAGAGTACGTACCGAGACCTGGAGAGAACATCTCCTGCATGGTGGAGCACGAGAGCTTAACACAACCACGCATACACACCTGGGGTGAGAACCTGCACTCTGTTCTGGTATTCTTTACTATCAGGAGTCCAGTGTGTTCTAGAGACAGATTCATATTAATATTGATGTTTGAATGAAATGCATGGCAAGGTTTGAATAAATGAAGTGAGCAATATGGAAACAGGAGATTATTTATTACAAGGATTTGAAAACTACCTAACCAGTGTTCTGTTTTTTGCATTTCTTGTTGCTTTGACAGAGCCTCCACTTCCTGTGGCTGAGAGGAACAAGCTGATTATTGGCATTTTTCTGCTGGTGCTGGGAATCTTTTTGGCCATCATTGGATTTCTTTATTACATGCTGAGAGCCAAAGGTCAGTACAGAGAGAATAATTAGAGTGTTTTAGTAGTTCTGTACGATAAAATGGACATGACACAGGGCTTGGATTAACACAAGGGCATGTCATTCATGTGTAGCGTCCACTGTACTCGTCCCTGTGAATGAGCTGTTGCTATAGAAACGAATACGTATTAGAACGAGTGCATTAATATAAACCTGCACTACTGTCAGAGCTGCTGTTATAGAGAATTAATCAATACCTTCTGACCAATCAGAATCCAGAACTCAACAGCGCTGTGGTGCAATAACTAAAAAATGTATAAACGTCTCGAGGTTACGCAGCTCTTTCACATCTCGATGCCGAGCCACCATCTGCTCTGACTGAGCTAGAATCAAACAATTGTCGATATAATTCAGTATGCGGATGCCCTGGAGTCGCAACGTGAGAGTGTGAGAGTGACAGGCCGAACGGAAGAACCCGATATTGGTATGCTTCGCCCCCAAAAGCAAACCTCAGGAACGTCCTGTGTTGAGGAAGGATGGATACGTGGAAGTATGCGTCCTTGAGATCTATCGTGAGAAACCAGTCCTCTGACCTGATCTGAGACACGATCTGTTTGACGGTGAGCATCTTGAACTGAAACCATTTGATAGCGCAGTTCAGCAGACGAAGATCCATGATCGGATGCAACCCCCCCATCCTTCTTCGGAACGATGAAGTAGTGGCTGTAGAACCCGGACTCGCTCTCAAGAGGAGGAACGCGTTCTATGGCCTCCTTCCTCAAGAGAGTGTCTACTTCTTGTTCCAATACCAGAGCCTGCTCAGGGCCCACTAGTGTAGGAATGAGCCCGTTGAAGTGAGGCGGACGAGAACCAAACTGAATTCTGTAACCTCCTTCTACAGTCTGCAGGACCCATCATGAGACATTTGACAGAAGTTTCCACGCTGCCAGAAATAACAGTCTCAGTCTCCGCTGTGCCTCTGGGACTGGACCCAGCAGGATCGCGAACGTGGCCACTTTCATCGAAGACGGCCAGGCGGGAGCGGAGCACACGGAGCAGGAGAAGCTCACAATCATGACAGCTAGCCCCCTCGAGAGCTAACCATGCATGCTCCACTCCCAAACAGACAACGCACAAATCGTGTGTATCCCCACCCGAGAGATTGCTGAAGAGCAAAAGCTAACATCTGCGTTTGCCGGGTGCACCTTCATGCTTCCTGGTTGCTCACGTCACCCCGCTCGTAACGTCACGCTTCTCCATTTGACTGATTTCACACATGCTTCAGAACGTGGTCTCGCCAGGGTGTTCCCAAAGCGTTTCGACGCAGCTAGAGTTCCTGAAGGGGAACTAATATTGCATAGTTTATGTATGTTTTTATGTTTTTAAAAAAAAAAAATATTTATATGTTTTTTCCCCCAGAATGTCCTTTGGAAAAAACATCACAGTCTATATCTTTAGGTAAGACAAAGATCATACACACAAAAGCATCTGTAGTGTTTAATCCTCATCTCTCCAGCAGACTGATGTAACATCTGTGTTTGTCTTTGCAGAACGCACTGTTTCAGAGACGAGTTCAGAAGCTTCAAATCCATAACTGCAATGGTTGTTGTTATCATTATTATTTTTAATTCTCAAACTTGTTGTTAACTAGCAACTCTTTCAGTGTCTCCGGTGAAGTTCATCCAAACTCTAATGTAAATAATAAAATCAGAGAACAGGGGTTAGCATGTTTGCCTCGCACCTCTGAGGTTCGAATCCTGCCTATGCACGGAGTTTGCATGTTCTCCCCGTGCTTTGGGGGTTTCCTCCGGGTACTCTGGTTTCCTCCCCCAAGTCCAAAGACACGTGTTGTAGGCTGATTAGCATTTCCAAATTGTGGAGTGTGAGATTGTGCTGTGTGATGGGTTGGCATCCTGGATGTAAATCAGAGAACAATAACAGAAATAAAAGTATGATTAATGTAAGAATAAAATGTTAAATAATTACTGTGTATCCTCTCTGATTCTCATCATGTATTTCATCACATTTGCTTATAATATACTAATACTAATTATATCTGTCACATTATAAGAAAAATCTTTTGATTAATGAATTAAAAAATGATTTTCTTTGCAAAATGAAAAATCTAAAAGTTTGATTTTCTTTTAAATAAATTCATAGTGGGGGAGAATTAAAGCCGTTTCCGAGAGATTTTGTCATGTCAGTGCCAGTAACTGCAATGAACTGCATTTCCCATCAGCCCCAGCACATCACATGACTCTGTCACATGACCCTCTGATCACTCGCACCTGTTCTGTGTTAGTCCTCTATATAAGTTCTGTGTTTTGAGCCTTAGGCACATAGCTGCTATTGTTTTTGATTCTTGCCTTGGCTTAGTTTTGTTTGGATTTTGTTTTGGATTCTGAACCTGACAGGTTTATCTAGAGCATCTGATTCACACCAACTCCAATTACAAAACAAACCTTTACAGTTGCAGTGGATATAAAAAGTCTACACACCCCTGTTAAAATGCCAGGCTTCTGTGATGTAAAAAAAATGAGACCAAGATAAATCATTTCAGAAATTTTCCCACCTGTAATGTGACCTATAACCTGTAACTCCTCTGAAAAACAAACTGAAATCTTTTAGGGGGACGAGTAAAAATAAAAAACTAAATAATGTGGTTGTGTAAGTGTGCACACCCTTAAACTAATACTTTGTTGAAGCACCTTTTGATGTTATTGCAGCACTCAGTGTTTTTGGGTTTGGGTCGATCAGCATGGCGCATCGTGACTTGGCGATATTCGCCCACTCTTCATTGCAGAAACGCTCCAAATCTGTCAGATCGCGAGGCGTCTCCTGTGCACCGCCCTCTTCACATCACCCCACAGATTTCCAATCGGATTCAGGTCTGAGCTCCGGCTGGGCCATTCCACAACTTTAATCTTCTTCTGGTGAAGCCATTCTTATGTTGGTTTGGATGTGTGCTTTGGGTCGTTGTCGTGCTGAAAGATGAAGTTCTTCTTCATCTTCAGCTTTCTAGCAGAAGCCTGAAGGTTTTGTGCCAATACTGACTGGTATTTGGAACTGTTCATAATTTCCTCCACCGTGACTAAGGCCCCAGTTCCAGCTGAAGAAAAACAGCCCCAGAGCATGATGCTGCCACCACCATGCTTCACTGTGGGTATGGTGGTGTTCTTCTGGTGATGTGCAGTGTTCTTTCTGCGCCAAACATACCTTTTGGAATTATGGCCAAAAAGTTCAACCTTGGTTTCATCAGACCATAACCCATTTTCCCACATGCTTTTGGGAGACTTCAAATGTGTTTTTGCAAATTTTAGCCGGGATTGGATGTTTTTCTTTGTAAGAAAAGGCTTCCATCTTGCCGCCCCGTAGCCCAGACATGTGAAGAATACGGGAGATTGTTGTCACATGTACTACACAGCCAGCACTTGCCAGAAATTCCTGCAGCTCCTTTAATGTTGCTGTAGGCCTCCTGGCAGCCTCCCTGACCAGTTTTCTTCTCGTCTTTTCATCAATTTTGGAGGGACGTCCAGTTCTTGGTAATGTCGCT
>CM075017.1:1983019-2069372 GCA_037576675.1 Pangasius sanitwongsei | reverse complement strand
ATATATATATATATATATATATATATATATATATCTTCATTAAAGAATAAATCTCTGTTACTATACATTTAAATATTGTAATATTTAAAATTAAATATTAATTTTAATAATAATATAATTAATAATAATAATCTGCGAAATATGATTGAAATCTTGAATAATGGCAAATTTATCTAATGTTCCTTATTATGAGATTATTATAAATCAAAAATGATCATTCAGCCTGTTTTCAAGATTGAAATTGGCAGATAATTTTGCTTCTTTGTAGGAATAATATATTCATATAATATTCATAAGATAAATCTGTACTGAGGGGTCCATGTCATTTTTTTGGTCCATATAAAGCAGTCCTTTATTTGTCCTTCAACTAGTTTAAGCACCCCTGCATTAGACTATGCACTTACTATGCATTTGGAAAAACTCTAGATTAGATCTTTTTGCACTGATTAGATTAGCATTAATCCAATCTATGCAAAACCCAATATCTACAGAAAGAAATCAATCTACCTGCAGCAGCAAAAATAACACAGGAAATTGCACAAGAAAACCATAAATCTGGCAACCCTGTGTGTAAACCTCTACCCGTCTTCTACCCCTTTACAGCAGAGTTCTTTGTTACTTTAATAAGTGAAACTCGTGTTTTCGGGAGAAAGAGGAACGTTTTCTGTGGTAGTCCTTATATTCCCCTTGACTGTGCTCACTTCTGTATTCTTTGCAGTAAGAGCATGTGTCTCGGGCTAATCATTAGCCAATCGCTGTTTGTGTTCTCTCAAAAGTTTCATTACAGAACAGCCAGAGGTCAAAGAATCAAGGACACTCCCTCCTGAGCACTACATTACATTACATTACAGTCACTGCAAGACTTTTTTTTTTTCCATTTCCACCACACTTTGGTGTTAAACTAGTACGAAAAAAAAGCATCACAGCCTATATTTCTTGCATGCGATAATGAGGCCTCTGTTGAATTTGAACATGGTGTGAATATATACAAAACACATTGACTTGAGTAAAAGTAGTGAGCAAGAAAGTTACTCAAGTAAAAGTAAGACGTCTGGTGGAAAATTACTTTACAAATTACTTTTTTTTTTTTTAACTTGTCTGCAACTGACACAACTGAACGAGAAATGTTCTAGGTCTAAAGAACGTATTTCTGAACAATGATAACTAACCCAGTGAGCGATGCTGACGTGAACACCACCACCATTATCAGCAGTATATAACGAAAGGTAACTAGTAGGCTAGCGAACTTAGCCAAATGCTGTTGTGGTTTCAGTAACTTGCTAGGTTCGTAAGGTAGCTAGCTACCTCATGTTAATTCGTACAGGTTTCTAGTGTTTCCTAAGTGTTACCTATAGATTATAGTGACACTTTGATATATTTAACACAATAGACGATCGCTACTGAACATCGGACATGTGACATCTTTACTTTAATACAGAGATTTCATAATGTAAAAAAAATCAAACGATCTGGCTAGCTAGTCTAGCTCACTCAGGTTGCTGTGAAATTTCCGATATCTCCACGCATAATTTTCAGATTATTATAACGCTGGTTCCTTTGAAACCTTTCAAACTGAATATCGCTGACAAAGTGCATATGCCTTCACTGTCTCAGACATTGCTGCTAAATACTTCGTGTCTAAAGTGCATATTTTCAGCAGGAAACTATTTTGATCGGGTCTCAAAATTAAATTATTTAAAATTTGCACATAGAGTCTTTTAATTGGCTTCTGGGTTAAATGCATTTGTTTTAAAAGATCTACAACGGTGATCAAAAATAAACCTAACAAAGTTTAATATTTTATTTAAACAACAATTCAAGTAAAACTAAAATTAGTAACGGTTTAATTATACTCAATACGAAGTACCACTACAGTGAACCATGCACTCAAGTAGTGTAACAAGAGCACTTATTATTTTCCACGCCTGGTGAATACAGACCTGAGCTCACACACTCTGACTGCTTGGTGTATGTATTTGCTCATCACATAACCACTGAAAACCATCGCTATCTTTGCAGGCGACAAGAACCTGATGAGTGAGAAGAATGAATTAATGTTAAGCTACTTAATGGGCAGTGGCGTGTCAGGAGGAGATTATTACTGGATGAAGCCGAACGCAGCGAGGAGGCGGAGTGTATGATAGTAGGTCACTGCTGTGGAGGCAGAGTTTTCTATCCATAGGGTCATGCACTAATCACCGTGGCTTAGCGTATATTTATCTGTGTGAGCATGTGGGCTTTTCTTTTTTAGATGAACTGAAGTGTATCTGCAGGCCTAAAACCACGATTAAGGATTTCAGATCTTTCAGATCTTAGCTGTAGCTGATGTTTTATCTTTTGCCTGCATGGATTCGTTGTGTTATCCCTGTGCCAGAGCACCATCATGAGCATCAGTTAGGATGCATTTTCTTTTGTGCTTGCCATTCTTTTTCTTTCTTTCTTTTTTTTAACAACACGTGACCACTGATCAGGGTGTGTGTCTCATGCCGTAACTATAAAACTTCAGCCAAAACTTTAGACCATTTGGTGGTTGTATTTTGCTTCTCTAGTTTTGCACTGGACCTACAAAGATAACCGATAACCAGAAATGAAAGCTTACGACAAATTTCAGATCAAAATGCAATTAAAACTTATAGGAAAGGCAAAATAAGTTATAGATATTTTGCATACCTCCCTTAATATGTGCTATAGTCTATATATCTTTTTAGAGTCCTCTGCTGCCTGCAAAGAAAACTGCAACTGCTACATCGAAAACTTCAGTATCAACTAACTCCACCCCTTCTGTAAAACTTCTTACGCCCTGTAAGTTGACCTTAAAGGTGTGGTCAATTGTTAACACATTTCTTGGTCAGAAAAATGTAAACAGATTTGTGAAATGAAAAAAAAAAATGCATGAAAAGAATTTGAATCACTGTTTTTTTAACGGTTTCATTAACATAATGTGATAATTGCAGATGTTCATTACAGTCTGCTCCTTTAAGTGTGTCATCCACATTACTGAACCACATTATACTTTTTTAAATTTCGTAAACGTCAGCTTGTTATTCAGAATCAGTGCACGTTGAAATTTTGGGAGTGGGCCAGCGTGTGTGAGTGTGTGTGTGTGTGTGTGTATGCAAAAGAGAGAGAGAGAGAGAGTATTTTATATCTTAATGGGGACCCATAGCAATAATTATCCTTAATAATCATGACAATGTGAGTTGCTCATAAGGATAGTATGTGTGTGTGTGTGTGTGTGTGTGTGTGTGTGTGTGTGTGTGTGTGTGATTTTTATATCTTATAGCTCCTCAATAATCATGACAATGGGAGGTCCTCATAAGGATAGTAATACAACCTTTTAAGTGAGTGTACGTGTGAGTGTGTGTCTGTGTGAGTGTGTGAGTGAGTGTGTGTATGTGTGAGTGTGTGTGTGTGTGTGTCTTTGTGTGTGAGTGTGTGTGTGAGTGAGTGTATGTGTGTGTGTGCGTCTTTGTGTTTGAGTGTATGTGTGTGTGTCTGTAAGTGTGTGTGTGTGTCTTTGTGTGTGAGTGTATGTGTGTGTGTGTGTGTGTGTGTGTGAGAGAGAGAGAGAGAGAGAGAGAGAGAGCAGTTGGTCTAGCTGGCTCACTCTCTTTGTTCCAGTGCGCAGTATCTTTCTCGGCTCTCGGCTCTCTCCATCCCCACAGTGCTGCTCTGCTCTGGATGACTGCAGAAGCAGCGCCATGGCCGTGAATCTCAGCAAGAACAGACTGGCCCTGCTCACCGCTTACCAGGACGTAATCGACGAGTCCTCAGCCACTGACTGGTAAGAGATGATCCGGGGGTTTGGGGCCGACGAGGCTGCTCGGTTTCTGGCCGCTGGAAGGCGATCAGCTGCGGAGTGATGCTCAGGCTGTAGTCGGTGATCTAGTGATCTGGTGATCTGGTGATTATGGACGCAGCATCCCTGATAACTCAGTATAGAGGCGAGGTTTCCGTGTTTCATCACCTGAAGCTAAAGAAAGACTTGTTTTTTTTTTGGTGGTTTTATATGTAGGATGAAAGATTTTACATCCGAGTGGCTGTGAGGGTTTTCACTGCGGTTTGCTCAATAGATCAATATTATAGCAACTCATATATATATATATAAATAAATATATATATATATAATTGTGTATGTATAACTGTGAGCTAGTTTTATATCCAAGAAGTCCATGCGGTTTTGTCCCAGCTGAAAGGGCGAGGCGAAATAAGTGTCAGTCCTGATACAGAGTAGTTGTCCATTATCATTTTCTTTCTTCTCCTTCTCTTAACACTACTTGTGTGTGTGTGTGCTGTGTTTGTTTCTTTGTCACGACTGTAACACTGCTCTGGGGCTGTGATCCAATTCTCTTTGTGCTTGTGTTAAAAAAAAAAAAAAAACCCAGACGATTTTCTCCCCCCGTGGTGCAGCTGCAAACTGCCACTGGGGCACATGGTCGATATTACTGAGGTGCTTGATCTTTGTCGACATGCCAAAAAAAAAAAAAAAGACTCTGCAAGTCAAACCCTAGGTGACTGGGAGGATACATCAGGGCTAAAAATCCACTCCTGGAATCTTTTTAAATCAGAATTCCTTTCCCTGAATCTTGAGAAGCAGCACACGAGCACACTTACATCGGTTTTTAACCAGATAAAGACATCTGTGTCTAGAAAGATTCTCTCTCAGGAACACCATCACTTCATATGCTGTGTTGCACAAAGACTGAATAACCGAATGGGTCCAGGATTGGCAGATTTAAACAAAATTTCCAACAATGACACCCAAAAAGTTTGGGAAAGGGGAGATGACCTTTTTCTTTTTCTCCCTCTTTGTGTCGGAAACAAGGCACGTTTTTTTTTTTTTCTTTTTGCGATATCTGCAATACGGCTTTTTGCCTCTCCCAATCTTTGCAATATATCTTCCAACAGAAATGGTTCTGTGCATGATAGGTACTCTGTCTGCACTTACACTTTGCCTTTGTTTGCCATAGCTTATGTCTGCAAACATTAATTAGATTCTGATATAATTATTTTTAAATAGTTTTAAACTATCCTAAAAAAAAAATGGCACCCAGTAGCTCACTTTTTCCACGTTTTTGTGCCAAAACTATCCCAATTTGGTGTTAAAAACCTCCGAACCCTGAATAGGTCTGATTTGTAGTGCATGGGTTTAAGGAATGGAAACATCTGCACTATGATGACACAACTCATATCATATCACATTTGCTAATAGCTTCACATTGCTCACTACAGCAGGAGAGCAACTTCAGGCATTAAAGAAGCTGTATGTAATTTTCAACTTCCTCTAAGATGAACTGCGATTTTAATATATTTAAAAATATTGACCAGGCTTTTTCTTCTCTCCGAAGCTGACCTTTCCCCCCCATGTTGAAATTACGTATGCCTTGTGGATTTCCTGTTAAGGGAAAAGTGGCAGAGCTGAACTGGGGGAGGAGCTCAATTCTGGGCCAGAATTTTTTTTTAAAAGAAGCCTGAAATGAAATCACCACTGAATAGCAATATAGTAAGGCACTGTTTTCTTATATGTCTCTGAAATTTTGTTTGTTACAGATCAACAGATACTGTATATAATAATGTTATAGATGTTTGAATTGTTTGGGGCAACTGATAACTCGTAGCCTTTCAAAATGATTTTTGTTTGAGATGGTAGTTCTTTAAAAGTTCTTTTTTTTTTTTTTTTGCTTATTATTTGCACACAATAATAAGAAATAGCATTTAAAAAAATGCTCTTATCCAGTATAGCAGAATGCTCACACTACAATATTTTACTTTCAGATTTGTTATCACAGTATACTCGTAACGTCCGTTAGTCAGTTGAGGACAGGACGCAAGTGTGTAAGATCGGCGTAGTGCTTATTCGGGTAAATCCAATTATCACCAAGAAACCATGAAACACAGAAAACAAAGGCTCAGACTTAATGGACAAATTGCACCAGGACTAAGACACATTAGGGTATAAACAGACAAATTAATTATAACCTAACACAAAACGGCTAGACACAATCGAGTGACACGCAGATGACAAAAAAAAGGGGTGGAGACAAGACCAGGAAGTGAGAACAAAGACACATCACAAAAAAAAGGAGGGGGAGGGTGGAAGGGGATTCATGCCAATACCTTTTTAATGATATATCGTCTGAGCTACAGCTCCTCAAAGATTTTATCTACATCTGAACCTTTTCTATCTGAGTATGTGCTTGTTTATTTGATCCAACTGATTACAGAGTGCTCCCTGTCCGGCCGTATCAATCCCACTCGAAATGAGGTAAACAAATACAATACTATCAAACTTGGGAAACTTGGGTGATCCCTTAAATATTTTATGACTTAATTACTCTCGACCCGAGACCTAAAAAAAATCAAACTAATTACTCAGACACACACAGATGTATCAGCACCATCAGCTCTCATGTTGACTGGAAGTGAGCTTCGACTGGTGTTTTTCTATTCCCACATATTTAACCTTTGTCATGAGTGCGGCTGTCCTTCACAGGTATTCCTTCCATTCTCCTCATTCTTCTACCTGGCAAGTGTCCCGTTCACCGGTACGCTACACCCCAACCACATACACACTCATGCTCATCAATAATCCTTCTCAACCACGAAACTTGAATACAAAGCGAGCTCTGTGCAGTCTGCTGGAATCAAACACCCTGCCACTTCACAGAACTAGCTGAATAATACTCAACACCTAAAGGCAAGAAGGTTGAAAGGTAAGCAGATGGAATGATTGATCCTAAAAGGAAATCTTGGGGACTTCTCCAAGATGTTGAGTCCTGAATGGTGTGCCGTAGGAAAGGGGAGATATTTGAGTTTTTAAGAAAGGTGATACAGGACCTTATATCAGTTATTGAATATCAAACAAGGAATGTGCTAGATGATCTAGCCGTGCTGCTAAGAAACTTAAGGCTATGGAATAGATGAAACGTTGTCTCCTTTTCAAGAGTAATTAATGGTCACGTTTCCCCAGTCTGTGATATCCGCTGCCCAGTTTATATCCTGTTGGAAATTACAGTGGATAGAAAATGCCTTGATTACAGGAGAAGGTTTAATTGGACTTCCAGTTTTTGTAGGTAGAATAGACTGTTCAGGGTATGGAGCTCGGACGTGGACAAAAGTATTTGAATATAAATTTGGTATATTTGACTTATGTACATGTCACATTACATAAAATACTTATTTTCTGTGGTGTAGTTAATGAAATGAACATTTTTACCAATGTTTTTTTTCTTTGTTTTGTACTTGCTAAGAGGTAAGATACGCTTATCATTCAGAATAATGAGTCGCAGTATTGAGATTTTAACAAATCAGAACCCTAAATACAAATATTAAAAATTCTAATCTCAAAAACAAAAAGCAGATTGTATGTAAATTTGGCCAAAGATGAAGCATCTTCGATTCCCAGGGAAAAGTAGACGCTTTCAGAGTGGTCGAACTCAGTATTTAACCAATCACATTTGTCTGTCACGCTTGCGTCCGTGAAGTGAGTTGAGTCAGAGCACAAGAAACGAACGCTAAATTTTTATGTTCTACTGAAATAGCTAAATTCCTATTAAGTTAACTTTAGCAAGCTAACACTAGCATAGTCTGACTAGCTAGAATGTCACCTAAACAGTTACACTGGCTTCAAGAGTTTAACATCAGTGTAGAAAGCCTGCTATTTGAGTAGAACATAAAGACTTTTTTAGTTTGTTCAGCAGCTAGGAATGAGTCTGCTTTGCCCTGAGAATCGCTGATGCTTCACTTTGGTGTAATTTACATGACTTTACATGAATTCTGTATTTTTGTATTTAGGGTTCTGATACTCTCAAAACTGTAAGTAGTAATTTAGAATGATATATTTTTGAAGGAAAATCTTAGCCCTAGTTCATAATGAAGTTGGCAAAAAAACACCGGAGCAAAAAAAAAGCTTTAATGTGACGTGTGGATATAATTCCAACATACGAAATTCATATACAAGATCCATATCAAGGAAGAATAAAATGGGTTTTGTACCCTTACCACCACCTCACCCACCACCACCGCCAGCACCGCCACCATCGTAATCATCATGGCTACCAGGATTATTTATAAATGTTTGGCTTTTTTTTTTTTGGCTTGATCTATAATCCCTAAAATGCTGCACATTAAACTCTGCACTGGTTGAGATGAATAATGAAGTGGTTCTGAGTACTTCATGGAGCTGGCAACGCAGGCACTGATTGGTAATACCATATGAACTAGCACACATTTTTTCCACCACTGAAAGATACACAGTATTAAACCAGATGGCACAAACATGCCTATTGCTGGACTTAACGAGCGAACCAAAATGGCCAGAGAGGTTCGGAAGAAAAAAATAATATAAATAATAAAAGCCCTTTTCTTTACTAGATAAAACTTTCTTTCTTCTACTTTCTACTTGTCGTCGATTATAGCAAAAAGATATGCAGCATTCACAAGTTCTGGTCTGGTTTTTGGTTCTCATGCATAAAAATAGGACATGTGAGTAAGATGGACATGGAGACATTGTGAGAAGCATCCCTGTGTAAACCATATAGGACTTTCACTCTGGCTCAGGAACAATGACTACCCTCTTGGAAATAAAGGCTCGTTTCTTTCTTTAGAGCCAGGCTGGAAAGCCGATGGGCTTGAACCTTTGTGCTTCTTGCCTTGGTCTTCTGAACGATACACAAATAGAGCTGGAAAAAAAATTCAGTCTGCACAGGGAGCCCCAGAGACGTCTCTTCTGTTTGCTCTCGTCTGCCAAGAAACGTCCGAGAACCCGACGAGAGCTCTGTGAATTCTCACATGGTGTGCCACTCTCTTAAGTGTAAACGTTTTCTGTTTGAGAGCGAGATTACGATAGCACCTTGGGGAGTTTTGACCTCAAAGTCCAGGGGTCTAATTCCTGCATTCCTCCTGGATGAGGTTTTAATCATGTTCACGTTTCCTGTGATTGATTACTGCTTTATCGTAGTGGGAAAGGGGGGGGGGGGGATTATAAATGTCTTGTTCCTTTTCCTCTGGAATGTGTACTCCTACATATTCATGCAGGACTGAAATTTAGGCCAACTGCTTCAGGAAAGGCAAAAAGAGTTGGCAGCTGTTAGTAATGTACACCCGTGATGTATTTTGAGAAGATGAAGCGACGTAATTGACGGGAAGACACACTTCTTCACACATAATGGAGCACTGTGTGGGAGTCTGCTCTTTTGGCCTCTCTTCTCATGGACTCAAGGCTGTCTGTGAAAGATAGCTGATACAGTGGGTGACTGGCTGCGTCTTCATAGAAACAGAAGAAATGAAGAACTAAAATGATTGAGGGGGATCATTGCCTAGCTCTTGAACTCTGGCACTAGTGGGGAGAAAATATGTCCACCTTCCATGTCTGAGAAGATCCACACAACATTGGGTTTGTAAATAAATCCTGAGTATCATCTATTTCCAGATTTCAGTGCTGCTGCTGTTCCTACTGAAAAACAAATTCATGCTTGTGCAGTGACGTCCGGTTGTGATATGAGGTTCGGAGGGCTGAAATTTAATATCTAGCTATTAGGGTTGCGCTATGCATTATATCACATTGTGTCTATTACAAACTATTACACACACACACACACACAAGTTCATATTGATCTCTTGGATTCATGCCATGTTTCCTCAGAA
This sequence comes from Pangasius sanitwongsei, assembly GCA_037576675.1. NCBI lineage: Eukaryota > Metazoa > Chordata > Actinopteri > Siluriformes > Pangasiidae > Pangasius > Pangasius sanitwongsei. The sequence goes on along the minus strand of CM075017.1, from coordinate 2,059,727 downwards.
TAACAAACAAATATTTAAAAAAGAATAACTTAAAAAACTCTCCTCTTTCCCGTTCATACCCATAACTGTATTTAAAGTGTACCTTTTCAGTCACTGCTGATGGCATGCTACAGAAAAATAGCAGCCCAAATAGAGATCAAATCTAGTGGGCATTTCACTCTGTGTAAAAAAAAAAAACCAAAAAAACAATCTGACATGACTGCCACTGATTGGTTGCATGAATCTACAATCTGGGTTAGAAAGAAATCAGCCCTAGCCTCGCTTCTTGCTTCTTCATACAATTCTTCTTACAACCATTGGTGGCGCTGTTGTGCTCGGTTCCACAAACATCCAAAATAAGCTGCCATTTATTAACAGTAAACTGATATGGATGTTAAAAATGAAATCTTGTATTTATGCCTTTTTATATTTGAAAAATGGGAGATTAGCCGTCCTTGCTAGCACATTTATACCAGTCGCCCCATGCATTGTGTATCCCATTCTGAGTTGAATGGACTTTTAGAATCAATTATTTTAAAAGATTAATTTGTGTGTGTGTGTGTGTGTGTGCATCTATCTACTTATCTATATATATATATATCTATATATAAAATTGCACTTTGCCTGAGTCTAATGGAAAAAAGGATGAGATCTCTTCAGTGAGTTTTTGAGGTTCATTAAGGCATGACATCTTCTTCCCTGTCTAACTTGAGCCCTGAAGAGATGAAACATAAGGAGAAAGGTTTTTCTAAATGGTTTGGTTGTGTTAGTAAATAAAAACATTTTAAAGACATTTTGAAACTGGATTTCTGGAAAATCTTACAGACCTTATTTAAGGAAATGAGGCAAGCTGAGGCTTTTTTTTCCCCCCTCAAATGCTATCCCTAGCATGCTTCCTATTCCTGGATGGATTAGAACATCTGGTAGCGCCCACCTCCACTGCTAATCCACTCTGATGTTGATGAGGCTTCTTGCTAACATCTGGTTGCAGCGATAAGCCATCATGTGGCCACGCTAGCATGTTGTGATAATAATGACTCTACTTATAGGCACATGTGGGCATCAGAAAAACAGATTTAAGAAGATAGGTTAACAAAAATCACCCACGTGCAGGTCATTTGATAATTTTGAAAGTAACCATCACCTACTGATAAACTGATAAACTTTCTGTCATGCTGATAGAGAGAAAATTCCAAAATGTACCAAAGGTTATCGCTCATGTCGTCAGAAATGGCGTAAGCTGTTTACGGTCCTATTTAAGAGCTTTCTTCTTTCCAAAGGACCGGATCATTTCTTTTTCTGAAAAAAGAAAACAGCCAAAAATCTTGGCTTGTGTTTGAAAAGCTAAGGGGTCAGCCAGAGTGCTGCTGGACTTCTGTTCCTATTCACGCTGGGTTTCGTGGCTCTCACCACAATCTGTCCTGCTGCAATTTCCTTTCAAGAAGCGCTCCTGCTAAAATAAGTTTACCGTTATTCCCCCAGGTGCCAACTCTTGACATCTTCCTTCTCTGAGAAGTCCCTTTGTCTCATCTAATCTAGCTTTTCCCTCAGATGGAAAGACATCGTGCACTTTGGGATTATAACCCTGCGTTCACACTAGCATGTCGCTTGTAGTTTGTCTCTTGTGGGCGTGGAGCGAGTGCTACTGTTGTCGCTTGTGAGTGTGTACCGTCCGCCCAGCATTCTTAGTTCCGATTAGAAAGAGTAGTAACCAATTACCCACTAATTACCAATTTGTTTAAAATGTATTCTAATAAAGATGAAAACAGATTTCGTATTAGCTCTGATTAGTAGCTCAGGCTATCTGTACTAGCTATGTGCACTCACCAGAGACACCACCATATACCTATAAAGCTATGAATCTTCCTCTAACTAGCTAAACAAATTAAATTCCACACTAATCAGTGTGAAAGTTGATTGTTTGATTTATATATTATGTGCCAGGCTTTGTATTAACTATAAGAAAATTTGTAACACAAGCTAAATATACTAGCTACAGGCACTTTCCAGAGATGCCAATGATCCGCTACTTCCATCCAAACTATATTTTTCTTCATAACGTCTCTATATACATTCAATAAAAGATTGTATATGATAGGAAAAGATGAAACCACAGTTACAAGGTTTTCCTCCATTTTCTTTTTTGAGTCAAGCAGGAAATAATTGCAGGTAGGAACTAAAGTTGTGAAAGGTGAACTGACAAAAACGCCGTACCACACACACCGTACACTTGAGCTTCCAAAAATGAACGATCGCCTGTCGCTTTTTTGCTTGCTAGCGTGAACGCAGGGTAAGACTTTTCACCAGTTTGGTGCGTTGTGCTTTACTGCATTCATATTTTGAGGTAGTGTTGCTGCCTCACAGCTCTAGGTTTCGGTCCTGAGCTCAGGTTACTGTCCGTGTGGGTGTCCTCTGGGTTCTCCAGTTTCCTCCGACCTTCTCCGATGCTGGATTGGCTACTCTAAACTTACCCCTAGGTGTAAATGTGTGTGGTGCACTGTGAGGTACTGGTTTGGTTGTATGGTTGGTGTGTTTTTGTAGGCGCCTCTTAGATTGTCCTCCAGTTTCTTTCTAATGGAATACATCTGGCTCCTTCATTGCAGGGTACCACAGAAGCTGAGAAAGAGGCATGGTTCACATTACGCTCTGAGCCACCTTTCATGCATGAGAGATCAGTACAAACACAGATTATATAGGCTATAAATAGGCACTACCCATAATGCTGTGCTTCGCAGTGAGCCATCTCAAAGTCATAAATTCAATTATGCTGTTGATGCATCTCGAGAAATTGACTTTCCAAGTAATTCATCATGTTTAAACATTCCAAGTACTTGAACATTTGATCGATGTGGGCAACATATCTAATGTCTTAATATATATATATATATATATATATTTTGCAGCATCACTTGTAAGGACGCCCCTGCTTTGAGCTTTAATTTCAACTGCCAGCAGCAGTTTGGGACTCTGCCCAGACTGATTGTAGAAATTATTAGTGTTTATGCGCTGAAAATGTTACTCTACACGCTTTCTGGCACCCCTCATAAAGAAAGTTCATTTGCCCAAAAAGAAACCATTAAGCCTGTAAATCAGTGGTTTGCTAATGCTATTCCTTATTGTGAAGGATACATACAGTATATTTAAATTGTAAGGAGGACACAGAATAGTAAAATCCGTCTCTCTGTCTTTTATCAGTGCACATTTTCAGTGATACCGCTTTTCTTTTAAAAGAATATAACATTGTAGGCAAGTCAGTAAATGAAAGCTGCTGGTGGAAATCTCTTATAAAATCTATATTAGGATTGTGTGATATAGATTTTTTCCCTGTTCTTGAATTACCATTTAAAAAAAAAATCACGAGAAAATATTAAAACGGGCATTTCTATCATTTTAGATTTAAGAAGAGCCGGGTAGGGAATAATAATATTACCAGCCGTGAACTAATGTCAGCGACAATTACAAAAACTCAGCTGGATGGTGGATTTATATTTATTTTTTGCAGTAAAAAAAACATAACAGTACATTTTCTAATATCCACATGGCTGACAATTTCACTGTGGATCTGCTGCTTAAAGTGTTTGACCGTGTCTGAGCGTTTCTGCTTATCATCGCCATTAACATTATTTGAGGTAAAATGTTAGATTTGACATTTTGTTGTAGGCCTATTTAATTGTTTTAGGTCCAATTTTTTCCTTTTTTTTCCTTTTTCCATTTTTAGTGCCATCCCTAATAAGTATAGTAACCGATGTTAACTATATACTTATCAAATGTTAGCTCGAGCATATAATGATAGATTTTATTTCACATTAACGAACATTAATAATCATTCTCCATTTACCGTGACAGGAAGCGAGAGCATGTGAGATGGCGAGAAGGGGGCGGGGCTTGTGGGTGGCGTCAGTTAATATCGGAAAGTTCAAAGCACCTGCGCAAATCATTCCAGGTTCATATGTCGATTGGCTCATCTCCTGTTTTATTGAGGAGAATACTTTTGGCATAATCAGCCTACCGTGCATGTCTTTGGACTGGGGAGGAAACCGGAGTACCCGGAGGAAATCCCCAAAGCACCGGGAAAACATGCAAACTCCATGCACGCAGGGTGGAGGTGCGAATCGAACCCCCAACCCTGAAGGTGCAAGGCAAGTGTACTAACCACTAAGCCACTGTGCCCCCCGGGTCTGGTAATATAGTATATATATATATATAAAATATAATTGAATGTACTTTTTTGTCATGCAGATTTGGCGACCCTGCTTGTATGCACTGGGTTGTTTTAGGACAAGGTGTCTTCGTGGCACCGTCGCACCAAGGCCTCTGAAGTCCATCTGGCTGCCTGCTCAGCCTCACTCCCATCTGGAATATAACCCCATTCACACTGATTAATTCTCAATCCCAGGACTCGTAGAGTTTGCTCTCAGCTGATGCAGGAGGATTTAGAGATAAGAGCATACACTCCACACCATGCTTCTACCACATCTGACTGAAAACGCAGATTTTTTTTTCTAGCCTGTTCTTTAATTCAGTTTGGTGACGTTCATTTGGATCAGCGATTTCTCTCTGCCTAGATACTGAGCAGTAAGAACTACAATACGTTCAATTTTACCAGCATGAACACACATATAAACCCTATACCCTAAATATACTTATCTTACATTTCACTGTATGACTGCATGGCTGTCTTTGGGTTTTTCACTCACCCACATAATGATTACACATAGACACATGATTTATTTCATGATCTTTGGTATGAGTTTCATTTCCATAGCATTCAATACAGTGCTGCAGACAGTAAGTATATATTTAATCACACATTTTTTCATGGATTATCTTACATCTGTCTTTGTAATTCAAGAGTCTGAGTTATCATTTTGTCTCATTACATCAAAGGCATGATTTGATGAATTTTACCCTCAAATTAATATTCATGAACCATCAGGGTATCAGTATCCTTTAAATCCCCCAAGCCCTGCAAACTGAATAGCAGAGCATTGCTACCTAAGGGTTGTCATTGTGAGTGTGTGTATGACATTCCATATGGAGAGTCTTGTAAAATACACACTTGATATTGCCATGTAATTTAGCCCTCTTTGAACCTGTTGGGATTTGGCCAGCGTTATTAAAACCATAAATGCTCGCAGGGTTTCTTTTTATTTTTCAGATCCCGAGCTTTGTAACCACTGAAACATTAGCTTTATTAATGGCATACTAACATTCTTGTAATCATTTACTGCCTGATTCATGCTAGAACTTTCCAAAGTAGATCCTCACACAGGTTATTTCTCATTCAGGCAAGGAGCCAAACTGTTAGCAGCGAAGCGGTGTGTGTGTGTGTGTGTGTGTAAATGTGGAAGAACAGAATTAATGCATCAATAGGAAAATTGGCAGAAATATCCAATGTGCTAAAAATGTTACAGTGCTTATGTGCTAAGCTGAGTCAAGTGGCGTAATAAAAAGCAGAATCATGTTAGCGGGATTGATTACGGTTCCTTTAACGGAGCAGGAACTCAGGAGCGGCAGGGCGTCTGCAGTATCTGATCGATTCTGGATGTGGCTCTATTTCTGGCCTTGTGTATAGTGTAGTTTATGGTTATTGTATTAAGAAAGAATGTAGTGGTGATGGTGGGTGAGGGAGAAAGTGACAGAGTGTTGGAGTAAAAAGTGGAGATTTAGAGATAAGCAATTTGGAAATTGAGCCGGCATGATGTACAAGAAGAGCAGGAGTCATACAGGAAGGGAGGGTGAGATTCTCTTAGCCCAGGCTGCAGTGTGCTGAGGTAAGCATGCTGCAGAAGCATACAGAACCATAATGGGGTGTGCAATTGGGGATTGGTGGTTAAGCTTTTATTCCAGTCTGCTCAGGCATTCCGGATAATTTCTCTAATCCACCCTTTCTGCCTGAATACAAAGATGAGTTTGACCAGACATTTTACCCAAGAGTCTTTGCGCTTGCCCTCTTATGCCTCGTCCTTGTTTTTACTGTCTCTTGTATCGGATGTACAACCTAAACCCCTGGTGTAACGTAACATCATCGATGCTTTGTCCCGCTGTTCAATAGTGTTATCTGAAAGGCTTTTAGAAAAGGGATGGAGGGCAGAAGTACAGACTGCACCGGGCCTCGTCATTCTTGGCAAGGACTCCGTCTTTCTGCTCTGGGGGGGGGGCTGCCGGACTGCTGCAGTGGAATTTTAATACCCTACAGACATCAATCAGGTTGAATGAAGCCAGCTTCGGTCATCCTGTGTGCTCTACCGATGTCTTTCTGGACACACGTGTAAAGGATTAATATTTGACAGCAAGACATTTCTAAGCCGATGTAGCTGATGTGCTAGCATGTGATAAATCAAATACCTAACTGTCAAATTGCAGTTATTCTCTGTCTCATGATTTTTTGTTGTTCTGATATAATCTGTTTGGGTTTTTTGGAGGTTAAATCTAACCTGGCTAAATATAAATCCAATGTCAGAGACAGAAAGTACAAAGGAAATCTTTGAATTAGACTCCATGACTGATTCTTTAGCAGGAGTGTCAATAACGACCATAGCTAAATTTAGCCCCAGGAGGACGGCCTCTCTAATAGAAACTCAAAGAGGTAATGGAAGACTAAACCTTAAAGGAACACCTGTACTCCTGCTCATGTGGCAGCAGCGCAGCGCATAAAATCATACAGTTACAGGTCAAGAGCTTCAGTTAATGTTCACAACAGTTGGAAAAAAAACAAGGCGATGTTTTTCTAATCTTCAAATGTCCAGTTTTGTGCCCACTGTATCCTCAGATTCCTGTTCTTGGCTGACAGGACAGGGACCTGATATCTTGTGCATTCTGAGATGCTTTTCTGCTCAGCGCGGTTGTAAAGAGTGGTTATTTTAGTTACTGTACCTTTACTGTAGCAAGATGAAAGTACAATGCAAACTAGTCTATGACGCCAAAGACATTGCTTGTATAACAATGTTGGAAATTCATTGCTTTATTGATCAGTAAGGTATTTCTCTCTCTCGCTGAGATCACAGAGGCAAGAGTGGTGGACTGTGGCACTTGAATGAAGGCTTCTAAAGTACAGGAACACTTAACATTGAAGTTCTTCTAGGCTGATGATCTTGCTCCTCTAAAAATCCAACCAGTCGTATCCTCTCACACAGTTCCCTGGTTTAGCACTGAAATCTGCAAATTGGCATCTTGACTGTTTGTATAAGAACAACCAAAACCATTGGCTTAAAAGCTTTTCACTCCACTTATTACTTCTCTCTATAATCAACAATGGTAAGAACAAAACCCACTTCACAATTATAAACTAATTTCTTAAGCTGCCTTGAATCCCTCAAGGCTTAATTCTCAGTCCTCTCCACTTCATCATATATATTCTACTCCATGTTTAGGTCATTCTGTTACATACCCTTAATTTTCATTATTATACTACTGACACTCACATTTGCGTCATTTTGAAGTTCACAACATGCCTGCTTTCTGCATCATTAACTTCATTTACTTATCATACGTGTAACATTCATCTGTATTTGTTTTTAGTAGAAGCTCTGGATTTTCCATTGACAGTAATGGTGTACTCTTTAAGCTCACTTCTAGTCTTCACAGCATTGGTATTATTTTTTTATTCTACCTTCTACTTCGAACTGCACATTAGGTTGTTTATTGAAAGTGCTCTTTTCAGCTCTGCAGCATTACCCAACGTCAGCCCTGACATATTTTGAAATAACCTAATATTTAGATGATTGTCTAATGCCCTATTCACTGGCATAATAATAATAATAATAAAGTACATTTCTTTTTTTAAAAAAATTATCACTCAGTGTCTATTTGTGTCGTGTGGAATTAAACACACTACTCCTAATCCTAACGAGACAAAACCAGGAAGCAGTCCAAAATCCAAAACACAAGAAACAGGAAGTAGAGCACAAAACAACAAAGCCTTGTTAATCGTACGCAGACCTAATGAGTTCTTCTCTTTCCTTAACTGCAGTTCCTCATTTCCTTTCCTTGCATTTTTAAGTCCTTCCTCTGTGACCATGAAGAAATGATGGCAAGGGTGAGATGCACGGACTGAGGAACTGACGGCATATGTATGTGTGTGTATATATATATATATATATATATATATTTTGGACTTTTTTGTGGAGATGGAGAATTTAACAAGCCTAACGTAGGAGACTCACAAATGTTTACGTGACCTATCATATCTCAGTAATTATGTGTGAGTGACGGAAGCAACAAAATTGCCCCTTAATCAAGTTACACTTTAAATTAGATTATCGTTTATTAAGTCCACCCGTCTCCACATGCCTCAGGAAGATCTGCAGGCTGCTCAGGGCAAGAGTTCTGCATGAGATTTACCCCCAAGTTGGGGGAGACTTGTTTAGCAAGAATGTTGTCAATGCGAGACTGTGATTTCTGCAGTGTGTTAGACAGAATCTTTCTGACGGACGCTCCTCCGTACTGCAGACTTGTCAGAGATTTTAATGCTGCAGAAAAAGGTCTCTGAGAGTTGAACTGCAGTCGATTACACTGCAGAGCTAAAGCAGTCCTGTATTGCAGGAGAACACTGATGTTGAGTTTCTTTAAACCGAGTTCCATCAGTTATATAACAAGGCATAAGCTAGGAACGCTTCTTGAAAACATGAATTATGCCCATGACAGACATAATTTAGTAGAGGCCATGATGAATAGCCTTGCTTGGCAGACATCTTGGAAACTTTGCATCCTTTCCCTCCCATATTTTCAGCATTTTTTCCCTTTCCCTGTGTTTTTGCGTTTAGCGACACACTCATACACGCTGCATATTCGAATTTATGAACTGCCATTTCTTATTTTCTATGTTCAGCCAACTTTAGCGTGTAATATAGGCAGCGATTGCAGAGAATGCCATATGGTGCCAGAGTATATATATTATATCATCATTTCAGTTTCTCATCTCTTGTTTTATATTTGCATCATGAATACATTTCGCCTTCTCTTTAGTGTGTCTATATAGAATCATTAGGGCACCATTTCAAGGCGCAATATAAGGACTAGAGTACAAATGCAAAACATTAAGTGATGCTAATGGCTTTATGTTGTTCTTGTGATGTTCTTATAGCTTTATATGTTGTGCATCTGCCTGTAGACCTGATCGCCACCTCTATCTCCTTCAGCCAGGAAAGCTTCCGTCTTGTGTCCTGTATGCGTCGTATACAAACAAAACCCCTGTTTTTAGATCAGATTCCTCTGCTACACTACTGTGCCTGTGACCAAGAAACAAATCTGTGCCAGGATCCTGTAGAAGAAGGCTGCTGAGTCGAGCACTGGCACCTTCTCCCCCAGGACAGACCATGCCCGCGGTTGCTACCCAGCGTCTTCAGAGATGTTAAATTTTTTTTCTATGGTTGTCATCCATATGTACACCAGTCTGTATTTTCTATTAGCCCGCTAATACGCATAGGTTTCCACCACAAGCCAATTTGTCTGAGGGTTCGACATGCTGTTTTCTGCCTAAGACAGATGGCTAGTCAGTATTCAGCGTGAAATGGTGGACCAAATTTTGTTTGTTTGTCATATGCGCTGTGTCGTTTCAGTTGCTGACACTGGGGAAATTCATAGGCAGCGTTTGGCTTGAGGTTCCACTTGTAACTCTTTCTGAATATAAGGTCTATGTATATAGGGTTAAGTACATTCAAGTACATGTACAGCCAGAATGTTTCTACAGGAAATGCCTTGTGCAATTTAGTTAGTTTACTGAGCTGTAGGATTTCCATGGCTCTTACATGCAGTGTTGGAGAGTGGCTAGCTACAAGAACTACTAACTTAAGTACACTAACTTTTAGTAAATAATGTAGTTTTTTCAGTAACTTGCTACTTTTTCACCAAGTAGTGGTGCAGTGCGACAGAACACTATACCACCTTTTCCATTTGCACGTAACCAGTTCAACATTATTTTCTGAATCAAGTAAAATGCAGTGTTCAAATATCGTATCTGCCAGGAACCGAATTCAATACTTCTGATTAGCAGAGAACGATCTCAGCTAGCGCAGACCTGTACAGAGAATAAAAGCATTGCTCTATAGCTAAAAAGGATGAACTATCTAAAATCCATGGCCATATTTGTCAACATTTATAAGCGTGAAAGATTCACAAGGCTAGTTATAGGTTTGTTTGTAACCTGTGCAAGCCAAGTAGGACAGCTGACTTCAGATATGGTCTAGGCTAATTGGTAGCATCAGGCAATATGAAATAACAAGCTGTGATGACAAGCTTTGGTATTCATATTGCAGACACCAAAATGAAGTTACTTAATTGTATGGATTATTGTTCGTCCATTAACGTTAACTAGCTAGCTAGCAAGATTTTTCCAGGAACAAATTGACCCAGGAATGTAACGTTGGCTTGTGATTGCTTCTTATGAGTGGTTCAGAAATGGAAAAGTAAAATGTTTGTTATGGCGTATCTTGAACATAGCATATACATTTTTAATTTGTGCAGTAAAGCAAGTATCAGCACAATAAAACGAGAATATCTCAGTTTATTTTCCTCAGGTTGACAGTGTAGGTCAGTGTAGGTGGATACTTGCTCTTTGTTGCTTGTAGTATAGCTAGCTACTTTGGCTGTAGCTTAGCTGTTTTATATCATGAGTAGTTTGTAGTGTGACAAGTTACAACTGCAAAGCCCATAAATGTTAACCAATGGAGCAATATGTCCATAGAGGCCATTTTCAGGGGCTAGTTAAGAATAAAACATGCTACTTTCATACTTCGACAACCTAAAGCTAATTGTGGCCTTTTATGCAGACAGAAGACTTCGAAAAAAATGCCTCCACTATAATTTCTACTAATTGATACTTGTTCATATTTGAACATATAGTTAATAAAACTGTGACAGATTTCCATCAGGAAGGCTAAAATGGGTAGTAACATGATTGTTGAAGCCACAGTGTAGTAGACTAGTCTTTTGTGGTTTACGATGTTTTACTTAATTAAACCTTCTGTGAAAGCCGTGCCCTTATTTGGGGTCTCGTAAATACTTAACGCAGTGAGTGAACAGATGTGTCCTGTACCAAAATTGTGAGCAAAGAAGGGGTAAGTGGGCTGACCAGACTGCTGTGTTCTGGATCCTGCTTTGTCTCTGTCTTTCACTATGCCTCTTTACCACATCTGCCAGGCCTGCTTCATTGAATCTGAATTGATAAAGCTGGAGTGACCCTTGCTGACCTCTTTATTCAGTCCAGATGGACATGAGGATGTACTCGACTTGTCTCATCACCTAACTGAAAAGCCAGCGATAGCACTACTTAACTACCCTTAGCATTACCCGCAATAAACCATGTAATCGTCTAGAACTGACTGAATAAAAAAAAACAGGCATTTAAACCATTTCAGGTTTAAGGAGAGTAGGGGAGAGTGTAATATTATTACCGGCTGTGTAGTCGGAAACTGCTTGGTGGCAGTGGCAATCATGAAAACTCCGCTGAATAGAGGATTTTCAGGAGACAATAAAAAACATAGCAGTAACAGTACATTTTCAGTATAATCCTTTTACAAATCAGTTGTCTGACATTTTTACTGTTGAGCTGCTGCGCAAAGTGTTTGAACGCGTCTGAGTGCTGACCGCCGCATCGGAAAGAAAAAAAAAAACAGTGTATTTAATCACTGTCTAATTATCACCATCATTAAAATTATTTGTAAAGTGTTAGATATGACGCTTCATTGGAGGCCTATTTAATCTATTTAGGTCAAAATTTTTCATCCTTTTTTTTCTCTTTCAGCTGAAAACCAAAAGTGCCATTTTAGACCTTTTTTTTCCAGTGGCATCTTTAATAAATATAGTAACTGACATTAACTATATACTTCTTTAATGTTAGCCAAACATACATCAAACATGCTTTATCTTTTCATTTCACTGCAAGTTATATACCGTATATATCTGTGTATGTGACAAATAAAATCTTGAATCTTAATTATTACAGATTATTTCATACTAATAAACTCAAAACGTTCTCCATTTACCATCACAGAAAGTGAGAGCGCCCCGCGAGTCCAGTCGAGAGCACGTGAGATGGCGGGAAGGGGGCGTGGCTTCCAGAGAGAGGGTCAGTTAATATCGGAGAGTTCAGAACATCTGCTCAAATTATTGCAGATTCATATGTTGATTGGCTCGTCTACCGTTTTATTGGGGAGAAAAAGACTGATCTTTTGGTGTTTGAGGTCACAAGTCTGGTAATATAATATAATCAGAGATGCAGGTTGTAAGCATCATCAGATGAACATGCCAATCACTGATTACCACTTCACACTTCCCTCGAGTGTTGCTGTTTGCAGACACAGTAGTGGGTAGCGCTGGTGAGAGCAATTGAGCAAGCAAATTGTGTACTACAGACCATAACTAGTGCCATAGCTGCTTTTCATCACATCTCAAACCTCCTGCTGAAGATAACACGACGCTCTGTCTCACACCCTGTCAAACCATCCTTTGTCACTTTTCTGACCACTGTCGTCATCGATGCCGAAAGCAGAACACATTTGACTTCTTGCTGTGATTATTTTTGATCGCTTGGTTAAATAAGGCCTAGAACAGATCGTTCCCCGTGTTATTCTTCTGGCCATTTCTCATGGCTCATGTCCATCGGTGAATTGTTTCCGAGTCTGCCATTCTGCAGACTTGCCACTGAAAGACTTGGCAGATTCTGCTTGTACAAGAAGCCTGCAGTGTGCCTGTCAGACATTTTGGGCCAAGTTCTGTGCAGATATTGCGTCCTCCAGAGTGAACGGAATCAACCATTTAACACGTCTCTTTCTTAAACATGTAAGATGCATTATTATAATGTGTATGTGTACGAGGGGTGTAATGTAATAACAGCATCTTTATCTGTTTCCAGAAGCCCTGAACTGGAGTGTCTTATTTTGACTTAGTAACTTATGAGACTTGGTAACTTGTTATTTCAAGATATTATCTTGTTCTTTTGACTTAGTAACTCATTATTTTGACTTATTCACTATTTTGACATTATCATTATTTCAAGATATTATCACTCATTATTTTGACTTAGTAAGTCAAAATAGCAACAATATCTTGAAATAATGATAACATCTTACAACAAAATATTAAGTTAGATTAAGTTTGACTAAAATCAAAATAACAAAAAAAAAAATTCACACATTCTGGTTCACGGCTTTTGTTGTATCTGTACTTGTCATATATAAACTCTGTAAATGTATCGTGCAATGTGGTCTGTCTTTGTTCCGCGAGATTCACATCTGTCTGCTTGCTCGTGCCTACATAAAAGTAAAAACCGCCCTCTTGTCCAATTTTTCTGCTGGATTCTTCCTTTGAATTAAATAACGCATTGAACACTGAAAAACCGATGTGCTGAGTAATAAAACTACCCAGTGTTTGTATGTGGGACATGACTGTAGATGCCTCCAGTCCTACTGAAATGAGTTTGTTGGTTGTATAGCTGTCAGCAGATTTGCTTCAGTTTGCAGACTGTATGATCCAGTAAAATCCCTGTCCATTTAATCCTCTGCAGTTATTAATACATCATCAGGACAATACTATATTGAGTTTATTTTCTGGTTATTTATGAGTATGGAAAAATTGCTAAAACCAAAGTAATAAGGGTTAAAGCTGGGTGATATAACAATATAATAATGATATTGTGATAAATTATGTCACAGTGTGCTTTTCTGAGATAGGGTGATCTTTGTGATCTTTTTATTTATTTATTTATTTATTTATTTTTAATAATTACAAACTGGTAATTTGATTTTAATATTTTGTTCTTAATTTTTTTAATTGTAAAATGTTAAAGTTTGTTATCCTTTACAGTGTTAAATATTTGTAATTTTATATAAATACAATTTTTTAAAAAAATAAGTATTTTTAAAATATTAAAAATACGAATACAATTATTTAAAGTACCATCAAGCAGTATTTTTAGATGCCGCACTACTAAAGACTTTATTCTGCACTTTATTCTGATTGTGTGTTGTTGCCAGATTAATTAAAGATGACAGACTAATTGCTCATATTTAAAATCCAGAGCTTGTGAGAATCCTTTAGGCAGGGTTTTCAGTCATTTTAGTGGATCATTAAGCTGCGGTTGGGGTGTCACGTGGCCTCTGAGTGTAACATTTGAGACAGACCGTTCCGAATGTTCCCTGGGGACATGCTGTATGAAGATGGTTCGAGGTGGAAATTGGGCAGTTGCAGAGCAATTACTGTTTGATAGCATTTGTCAAAGCTGCCTGAAATTGGGTGACTCAAGAGGACAATTTGACCTCAACCAGAGATGAAGTGATTACCCCGAAACGAAGACTGGTGTTAAAACTGTCTGATCTGATAGCCTGAAGTGGTGCCGGGTATCAGGAGAGGCGTGAGAAGAGAGAGGGTTTATGATGAGATGTCGTCTCGTTCTCATTAGAAGTGGAAGATAAATGCTAGAAAAGTGTTTTTTTTTTTTACATACACAATCACTTCTTATATTTGAATGTATTGTGATTTGATTGTCTGTGATCAAAGAAGTTGCTTTGGCTGAGATCCAGGTTTGCATTTTTTAAAAATGTTCATTATTTTTACATTTACGCTTAATCATTTAGCAGAGGCTCTATTAACGTGCATCTTAGAGGTATAAGCCAATGACTATCTGTATCTGCTCAAAATATTCGTACCTGTATTCGGTTTAAACCCAAAGTGGGCGTGGACTGTTTTTTTTTTTTTAATCCTGCTCACTCAGTTATTATTTGTGTTTACACTTGGCCACAGTATTTTCTAACAAATGTAGCTGGTTCTGTTTCCAGAAACAAACCAGTAGCCTAATTGAAAGCACTGCAACCCTGACCAGACAATTCTACAGAAAAGCATTGTGCAGCACTACACGTTTGTCCTTGTTTGTTATGTGAACTTCATACTGTATGTCATATATGAAGCTCACACCTTCATGAAAGTAAAAACTTCCAGCTTCAACTTTTTTTGTGTTTCGTAGGATTCCGATGCACAACTCCTAGGTGTAATCAGGTTCTGAGAAGCTTTATTTTTAAAAAAAAAAAAATCCCTCCTCTTATTCATATCTGTATTTGTATTTGTTTAGAACACATTATCTTTTCATTTATTATGATGTATTTGTATCCTGTTACATTCCTAGCGCATCTGTAGAGACGTCAAATGCTAGTTCATTCCCACAAGAGTGGTCTATGTGATTACGAAAAACACAATTTGTACATAAACAAGACAAATAAATGAAGAACCAAGAACAGGTATGAAAGTAGTGGAGAGAAATATAAAAGTGTTTTCCTAGATACTGTCTGGAAAAATAATGTCAGTAGACCTTCGTGAAAGAAATAGAGGCACAGGGACGTTCCGTAGGTGTGTAGGTAGAAGCAAGAGCTTACGTTATGAACTTATTTAGACCTTAGATAGGGACATGCCAGGCACCCTGAGATTGAAGACCTGAGTTGGCGTGCAGGTGTATAGTTTTGAACCGGGGGCGTTAATAATGTGGTGTACAGACATTTGACACCTGGAATGCAAAGACAGTCATGAGTTTGATTCTTGCTGCTACAGGAAGCCAGTGGAGTGATCCCAGTGGAGGGTCACATGAAAGAACATTGGGAGGTTATGAACCAGACAAGCAGTAGAGTTCTGAATGGTTTGTAGCCAAGATGTTGCATATAAAGATAGAAGAGCAAGCAGAGAGTTGCAGGAGGCAAATCTAGAAATAACTAGAGCTTGTATAAGATGTTGAGTAGTCAGAAAAAGATCATATTCTTCAGATGTTATGAAGGGAAAAAGTCTCCACGATCTGGTGGTTGATGTGATGGGATTAAGTGTGATAAGTCCATCACTTAGAATCACACCCGGATTCTTAGCCATGTATGCTAGGTGGACTGTAAAGGTGTCAATCGGGAATGATATCCCATAGGGTGGAGTTCTTCGGTAAGTACATCAGTTCAGTTTCGTCAAGGCTGAGTTTCTGATGATGGATCTTCCTCCATGGAGAGATATCAGAAAGGTAGTCTGATATCTTCCGGGAGACTTGGGCCAACAGACCTGATTTGGTATACAAGGTGAAGAAGTTTGGACCAAGTACTAACCCCTGAGGGACTTCTGCAGTAAGGCTGTGAGGTAATGAAATGGAACCTCTCGCAGATATGTGGCACAGTCAATCCTGTAGATGTAATAAGAACAAGTTTAGAGTGTAGCTCCCAATGCCCCAGTGATTCATAATGTCAAAGGCATCAGACATGTCAAGGAGGATGAGGGCAGTGTCTGCAAGAAGGGTTGTTTAAGGGTCATAGAAAGCATTGCCCTGTAATCAGAATGGTTGGCATCAATTAGTTGAAGGCATGACGACAGTTATCTAAACATAAGAACGGACGGAGGGTAACCAGTTAGTTAGTACCTATGTTTTGTAAGCAGAGGTGTGACGTGGACAGACGTGAAGATAGGAACCAGACTGCCTGACAGTGATACTTTGATCATAGCCATGACGTGCAATGCAGGGTTGCTGGAGATTATTTGAAGGCATTTGAATGATAATGGGACAAGCAAGCAGGTTGTTGGACAGTTTTCACCACAGCTGGATGGATGACTGAAGGATGCCGGAATGTCAGAGCAGTACGGTGTGTCTTTTTACATGGCAACAACCATATTTTACAACACAGCGGTCTACAATTAATGAATCTTTGTACTCGATACTTGCCAAAGTTTCTTTAAGCTTTTTTGAGAGTCTGTTAAGTTGAATGGACACACTGCCATTTGGAATAAAGAACAGAAGTGCACTGGTTGTGCTCTCACTTGTTGGCTAAATGTCACTCTGCAAGAGCTTGTCTCGGAGGCCTTCGCTGGTCATATGGAGCAGGCCGTGTCCTGAAAGCTTTCTCACCTCCTTCCTGGAACTCAATACAGTCTCCTCTAAAGAGGAGGAGAACACAAAGTCTCTGTAAACCACTACTTGCCTCTCAGAGTGCTTACATGCCTGCACTGCAGGAGGGGAAACAGAGACCACAATGGTTCCAGTGAGAGCGAGAAGCAAAATAAAAAGCAAAAACATGTTGGTTTTCCTTCCCCATGCCTTTTTTCCGGTCACAGATATTAATTTCAGTAATGGCCTACATTCCTCTAATGTGTTTTAAAGTAATGCATGTACAAAATTTCTGTTTAAGGAAATTCAAAGGAAAGTCATTTCTCGAAAACTTTTCTGCATGCAGTCACATAATTCTGAAGTATTCTAATGTGCAGATTGCTCAAGGGCACAAGCACATTTTTTTTTTTTTGCTTTGGAAGGATGAAAAGTGAGGATATATCTGGTTTATCCAGAACATTGTAGACTCTTAGTCCGTTTGATTTATGATTTTTATTACAAAAGGAAACAGTTGGTTTCTGCATTGTCAGTTACTTGAAGGTTGACCAGCCCTCCTTCTCAAGGCTCTAATTGAGCGTGGTGGCTTTGTTATGAATGTTATGGTGACCAGACTTTACCAGGTAATTACACATAAGAAGTACAGAACTATTCATGTGGGTGTCAGTTTTTTTTTCTGTTCAAGTCCATGGAGGAAGTAGAGTTTGGTTCAAACTCTAATGCCAGAGGATGTTACCATGTCTCAGATTTCTACCTTAAATGTTTAGCCAACTTTAGCAAGATGACTTGATCTCATTACGATGAACAACTATACTCTTTCTACCAATTCTGTTGAGAGGATATGTGATCACTGTTTGAAGACATTTGAATATTATTTAAAGGAGAATATGCATGCTAGATCCCAAAGAGAAGCCAAATATGCTGTGCAGTAGCCTAATATTGCATCATCCTATCACTTGCAGTTATGGCCCAGGCAACCACAATGCAATAAATGTATTGCAGCAAGTTTTTAGGCAATGACATCACTGCCATATTACACAGACCATCCCTGGTCCTTTGGGAAGGACAAATGAGTGAAGTGTGGAAAATAAAATGACCCAAATTTCTGATGTCATTAACTTGGGAGTCGTTATGGTAAATACATCATAGTTTCACTGTGGTTTCTGAGTTCAAGACTGGACCACTTTGGTCTGTTACACTTCTTTAGAACTAGAGTTTGAAAATAGTCACTTAATTTTGTTGATAGTTTGGTGCAATGCCAGGATATCTGTCTTCTTGGAATCACTGTGACCCTTCCAGTTATTGCAGCATTTAGCATTTAGCCATTAAAGTTGATTTAATCTGGAAGTGGGCGTGGCCTAAAACATAATGTTTATTTTTAAATTCAATATTGAACCCTACCACTGTCAGCATGGTCTGTGAATTCTGTTCCTCAACCTCAGCTAGTGACATGTAGCAGTCTCAGTTAGAGATATTCGCAGGACTGAACCCTGTCACACACTCATTATTGTTGTTTGTATCTAAATGCAATTTTTGAACAAATGTCATTGGTTAAATTTCACAAAATAAAATCAAGTTATTAGCCTAATTTAAACCACAGAGATCCTGGCCAGGCAGTTACTAAGGATGCTGTAAATGAGTCGTGCAGTGCACATGCACCATGTTAATGAACGTGGGTTTACTTTGTCCCGTGAGCTTCATATCTGACAGCTTGTAAGTAAAAACCTGCTTGTGTGACTGTTTTGTTGTGTCCCGCAGGATCCCAGTCTCGATGCATGCCTCTAGTCTCAACCAGATGTCCTTTGCACCTTTCTGGCAAGCTTTCGTATCTATATTTATATGTAATGATGTATTCGTGTTTGCTTTCACCTCAAACGTAAACTATATATTGAATTAATGGATAACTTTGAGGAATTTTAATAGTCTACCATGAATCCAGTCAGCCAAGAAAAAGCTGCCAGCTGATCTAAAGAACGCAGAAATCAATCCCTTTGAAAGGATATAGTATTAGGTGCAATCTAACCCTGCGTAATTGAGTTGAACATCAGTGTGAGTTCTGAGAAGCAGAACATTGTGTTTTGCCAGGTTGCGCAGCACGCTGGGCAGTTTACTATCTCGGAACCTGATTATCCTCACTCTGAAATGGGACTAATTTCATATGAAGTCTTCCACATAGATTTCACGTGGGGAGTCTGAACTTGCCGAGGCGAATAAGTGGTCACACTTTAGTTTTTTGACAGGCCCTTGGCAGCGGGTGCAGAGGCACGGTTTTGTTTGCGGCTCTCTTCCCCAGACTTTATTTACAGCTGACCATCTGCTGTTGGCATGGCTGCGCCATATTGTGTATGTTCAGCGGTCAGTTCTAGTGAGGTCATTGAGGCTGGAGAAGGAACATCCACACTGTCTCCTGGTGGTAGAAATGCTTACTGCAGTGTGAAACACTCTACAAATGGGGGATTTGTTGCAATTACTGTGTGTAGCTTGCACAGGAATGGATATTATGCTGGGAATACTACCTACTGTGTGTCTGCAACTGCGCCAGTGGCATATCAATCCCAGATTTTAAATCCAGTATTCAGTGGTAAAGCAATGTTGTATGGGAAGTGGAAAAAAGGAAGTAAAGGATAATCAGGAACTAAAGGGATTAAAAAGTCATGATGTAGTGGATGCAACTGAAAATTCTCTGTATATAAACAAGTTTTTTTTTTCCTCAGAAGAGGATAATGAACCATGAATGCACGAAACTGAACACTCTTGAAGGGAAATGAAGCAAAGCTGCTACTGATGAAGACAACAGCTTTGGATCCTAAAATAAGCCGTCTCCTCATATTGCACAATGAGTGCAAATAGCAAACAGAGTACAGAGAAACTGTACTTAAGTAGAAGTATGGGTACTGTGTGAAAATCTTAATTAAATGTAGAAGTATGGGGGTAAAAATATGAGTGAAAGTCAAGTAGCAAAGTATCTATATGTAAACATACTCTAATAATCAAGAGTAAAAAGTAAATATTTTAAGTGATGAAAAGAGCTGACCACAAGTACATCATGCCTGACCTCGGATGACTAGCTATCAGTCATAAACAAAATGTTATGCTAACTCAGACTAGAATTTGGCTTGCTTGTTAGCTCATGATTATTAAACCTTTTTGAATGATTTCTAAGGCACATTATCAATGAAAACAAAACTCAACTAGCTAGCAATTTTAACAAGTTAATGTAAAAAACATAATTGGCTAGCCAATTTAACAAGCTAATGTACTAAGTGTAACTAGCTAGCTACTTTAACAAGCTAAATTACAAATCTTAAAAAGCTAATTTACCAAATTTAGCCTTGATGGAAAATTGGAAAGGCTGATATTTCATTATTACATAGGAGGTAAATGAGACACCTCGTCATTTATGAATCATTTATGAATCAGTAACTTCAGCAAAAGACATCACGCTGAGAAAAAAAATTGGCATTTGAGACATTTGTGGCATTTGTACTTGAGTACTTTAAAGGTCAAAATGAAGATGTTAGAGGTGAAGAGTATGTTTTTTTCTCTTGGAAGGTTACTCGAGTAAGACTACAAGTATTCAATTTCATCTTGATTAAAGTAGAAATAGTACTTCAAGAAGTACAGTTACTCAGGTATTTTCCATTCCTGATAGCAAAACGCTATAATAGTTAAAACACTCAGCACTCAGCACTAATGACATTTGATTCTCTGTTAATTCTCAATTCACCTTCAGCATGAAGATTTGTTCACTCTGCAAACCAATGATAATCTCTGACTCTGAGTTTTATTTGAACCCTGTAACTGTAGTCAAATATTATGTTTTACTGGAACAACTTGCATTCTTTTATTTGCCAAGCAAATGGAAAATGAACATTCAGAATTCCTCCTCAGTGATTGCTGTGGTCGTTAGTGCTGGAAAGGCTACGAGAAGTCTTCGGAGGTAACTATTTTCCATCTGCTGAATGCGAAAAGAAGAGCCGTGTACAATTCGTTGCATAGCGAAGTCAGAACAAGACCGGAGGGACTGAAATAGCTCGGCTGACTGACTCTGCTAGTGATGTGACAGGAGGGCTGAGAAAAAACAGGAGCTGGAAATAGAAATGGTGCGATCTTCACACGACTCGAGAATGAGCTTCAGCCTGCTTCGTCAATTCACAAGGTTAAGATTTCACCTCCTGTATTCTCCTGCATGTCAAATTTAGTTTTGACTTCAACGGAGTATATAATGTATGCAAGCCAAGCAGGCAGTTATAGACACACATGGTTAGCCTTTCATTCAGCTTCATGCACAATTTGGTTAATAAGGATGGTGCTGCTGGCTTTAGAATTATAATTCAGGTTTGCCAGAATTTATTTTTACAGTCCTTTTCGGTCCTTTCAAGGAAGCAGCATCCAGCCAGGGTTTCCCATAGAATTTTTTTTACTTTCCCTCTTTTTATAGCCACAGCTGCAGTGATATGAAAAGGCTCAAGACTCGAATTAGATATTCATCCCCATCCAGATGACTCCATTTAAGTGTCATGATGTGAATGGTTTCAAGAGGATTGCTTTTTCTCCCCTTCATTCCTTTCTAAATCGATTTATTCATGGCATTGAGTGTGAGCTCCGCAAACAGCCGCGGAACTTGAGACCCTAATTATAGAAGGCCTTGTAGAGTGAATTTATTTTTAAGTACATCCTGTAGCTAAATGAGAAAGACATGTCTGTGTGTGCAGTCTAATAAGCATGGCTGTCAGAATTATAGTGTGACTTAGCATTTGCTGGAGCATTCGAATGCCTAGAACGTTCTTATGCAATACTGGATATTGTGATTATGTCACCAGAAGTAGTCTGGTTCCCTTGAGGCAGAGTGTGACCTGTCTGTGTGTGTAGGATGTCTACGCTTAATTATATACACTCACGTTCCACTTTAATAGGAATACACGTACACCGTAATGCAATTAGCCAATCAGCCAATCGTGTAGCAGCAGTGCAGTGCATGAAATCATGCAGATACAGGTCAGGAGCTTCAGTTAATGTTCATATCAAACTTCAGAAACAAAAAGCATCCACTTCTACAGACATTAATGCCTTGTTGATGAGAGAGGTCAGAGGAGAATCTGGCCAGACTGGTTTGAATTGACAGTAGCCTGAATAACCGGTCGTTACAGCCATGGTGAGCAGAAAAGCATCCCAGAACGCATAACAATAACAACTTTTTGTTGCTTTCCAATAAACTCAACCAGATTTTCTGTGAACCTTTCTGCCAAGCTTTCTTAAAAAAATAATAAATAATGCACTCCTTATTTTCGTATCTGTATTTAGATCCATTTAGAACCGGTTCAGTCTGAATAATAAATTCATATAAGGTTCCATCCCTAATGTCCTGAAGTGTTACACATCCCACACATCCCACACACAGACAGGCATATTGCTTTTCCGGAAGGCCACAGATGTCCCAACTGCTCACTCTGACCTGCAGTCTCTGGAGACCCTGAAAAAAGGCTAAGATGTTCTTTCAGCTGTGAAAGTAGATATCCAACAAGACTCCTGGCATCTGTGCTCACCTGGGTCTCCAATCCCCTTCTGCCCACTCACCAGTCACTCTCAGACCCGAAGTTGCTTGACATACAGGGTGTAATCACTGCAATTAGAAGTAATTACTCCTTAACCTCGTCCAACATTGCTTGAGATAATGACTATGAGTACCTCAGTATGGGAGGTGTGTATGTGCAATCATGGCTCTATTTATTGACACCAAATGCATTTGCACAGTCTAGAGTCTTTTTTTTTTTTCTTTTTGCTCAAGACAGCTCTTGCTAAGACTTTGCTGTAGCTATGACTATATATGGGTACTTTCCCAGCTCCCGGCTTAGTTCCCCGAACACTCTTACTCATCACACATTCCCAGACTGAAGAAATGCTTTTCGACACTCCCCATCCCTCCATCCCACCATTCCCTGAAACTTGTGCACCAGATGCTTGCTGACAAAGCAAAGGGAAGTGATTTCATTTTGTGTCTGAAAGGCCCGAGGGTGACGTAATCTGACCAGCGCGACCCTCCCTCTTTCACTTCCAACCGTGACAAAAGGCTTTGTGCTCACTGGATCCATGAAATGTTTTTCCTCACAGGGTAGAGAGAAGCGGTGATTAGCCTTGGGGAGACATTAGGACATATTACAGTCATAAGGCTTAGCAATCTTTCCTGGCCTGATTCTGATTACATTAGCATTTGCATTCCTTTTTCTTTTTCTTTTTTTTTTTTTTTTTTACATTCTCAGGCATATTTATGAACTGGAGCCTTGAATTTGAGTCTGAATTGGAGCATGATATAAACACATCATACATCATATGTAAGGAATAAAAAAACGTCTTTTGTGTTTTGAAGTGTTTTATTTGTCTTATACCACAATTATGGAAGGTCCGTAAAACAATTTAGTTCCTGTTATCAATAGCTATATAGTGGCTTTAAAAAGTCATTCCCTTACCAGCCTCTCTTTTTTCACTCTCAAGTTAATAATATTAAAAAAAAAACCTGCAGCTTGTCATGTTACAAAGAAACCACAAAGCGAAACTCCTCTGTCCTGAAGATGTTGGAAAACACTGGAGACTCCTTCCAAAAATGACACTGACACTGGAGACTCCTTCCAAAAATGACACTGACACTGGAGACTTCTTCCAGAAATGTGAAATAAACCTACTCGTCCAGGTATATGTTGTTACTATAGAAATGATAATGTATTAGAATGAGTGCAATAATACAAACCTGTGATTTGCCTTGTAGCTGCTCAACAGTCCAAGCCATGCTGTTATAGAAAATAAATCAACACCTATTGACCAATCGGAATTCGAGAATCCAGCAGCATTTTAGGAAAGTGCATTATTTTTAGGAATGCCCCTTTTGGGAGACGCAGGCCTTTTGCTAAATGGATATCGTTACTTCCCAGCTTTATAAATTCTTGTTATCAGAAGCCAATAATGCAATATCTAAAACAAACAAACAATGTTCTGTATAGCTGTAATGTGATATGATGCAATCCAGGAGAAGCTCGACCTGGCTCTGAGAGCTGCAAAAGCTCAACACACATAAGAATCCTTGTCTTGGCCTGTTTCACTGGTGTAAAGCAGTGAAGAAATGTGACAGGCGAGAAATTTGAGCTGAAATAATGTCCACGTCTGCCATGTGTCGGAAAGTAACATAAGGGTCTGTCTCTGTTCTACTTTCCGACATGAGTATAACTCATGTAAGCTTGTAATTCTTGCTCTGAGCGTATGGTTCTTGAATTCTGTTTTTTCCAGAATTCCAGATATCAGACAATCTAATGCCTGCCCAGTGTTCTTTATGTCAGGAACTTGGGGTCTGCCTTTTATCAGATTGTCTGCATTCCATTTGGACAGCTCTGAGATGTAATAGCAGTCCAAACCCTTTCAGACAAAAGCTGGAAAGCGTCTGTATGGATTTACAGCCTTGTGTTCGAAACATCCGAAACGCTCCACACACTCTTCCAGTCCAGGCTTCCACTCTTCTGTAGGGATTCTCAAGTCATTACAGTAATGTAAAGCAAATGATCTTCTGTGAAGGATTACCTGTAATGGAGATGAAGATTTGGAGTTGGAAGCTGGCAAAAGTGTGTGAATATGAATTATATACGGGGTAAGATTTGCCCTTAAAAGCATATAATTCCAAATTACGGGTTTTAAAGATTTAAAAAAAAAAAAAACAGAACTCTAAATATAACTCAAAAATTCAAATCTCAGATATAGATTTTATGTACATTAGGCCAAAGGTGAAGCATCCAGGATTCCCAGTGAAAAGTAGTGATCAGAGTGACGCCCAGCGTAACTACTGAGATAACGTTCTAGCTAGTTAGACTTGCTGGCAGTTGTTAGCTAGCCAAAGTTAGCTGCTTAATAGGAATTTAGCTATTTCAGCAGAACATAAAAAAAAGTGACTTCACATTTTTTGACTCTACAAAACTCCACGTCTAGCTCTTTAAGTAGAAAATAAAAACGTTTTTATTCACTTGACCACTCTTGACAGTTGTTTTTCCTGGGAATCGCCGATGCTTCACTTTTGGCCTAATCTACATAAAAGCAGTATTTACTGAAATTCAAATTTTTGAGATTTGTTCTGATTTTTTTAAAATCTCAAAACCATAACCCGAAATCTTAGCACGAGCAATTTCAACATACAGGTAAAACATTGGCGAAAAATATACATTTATTACATACACCACAGAAAACGTGCTGTGAATATAAATAAATTTGATAAAATTCATATTCAAATACATTTGGCTAGTCCAACTTAAGCATGGCAAGGAAAGCTGCAGTCGATGAGCCGTAGATGTGTTCAACTGTGTCTTGAATAATCTTGAATATTCACAGTCGAATTCACATCATCGCAGGCTGAGTTTCAGCGTTCAGTAGGCTGCACGCTGGTTTTGTGTAGCTACAACTGGCTGAATCCACAGCTTCTGAAAAACCTTGTCATTGCATGTAATTGCATCAGAGCCATTTTAGGTACAGTGGTGTGAAAGAACACTATTCCCTCATGTATACGGTGTGGAAGAAAGCGGGGAGGGTCTCCGTTGCCATGACAGCAGGGAGGTACATGCCCCGTCAATGGATGTGTGTGAGCCGAGTTTGTGTTTCTGTGTGGTCCGCAAAAACAAAGTAATGGAAGCCTGTCAAACTCGGAGCAGAGAGAATGGGTTCACTGTGATGCGTTTTTTTTTTTTTTTAAATGGCCTCTCGGTCTTTCAGCTTAAAGGATGGGAAGGATGGAGATGTTTGGGGGGGTGGATTTCTACCCCTTTTGGGGTTTTCTAAAGGAAGGGGGGGGGGGGGGGGATGGAGGGTGATCACCATTCTGAGCTGCTCTTGTGTGCATAATGCACTCAGTGTGTCCCCATTGAGGAGTTACTATTCCAGGAAGTTTGGCCAAACCTGCGCAGAAGAGCAGGAGCTGATAAAGCAGCATAACAGCTGTCATACCCAATACCCATACAGATATAAACAGACTTACACACACACACACACACACACAATGGACTTACAAAGCCAAAGCTGACCTGCTAATGTTGGCAAAGAGGGCAGTGGTTCATGTTGAAAATAGGCCAAACTTCTCAGGACACTCCACTGATCTCAGGAGGCAGCGCTGCGCATGTTAATTAATTACTTCAAGTTTTTGCTGCGATAGTTTTTTTTTTTTGTTTAAGCAGAAAGTATGCATGAGCATGTAATTATATTTTACATAGAATAAGAAATCTGATTTATTTGCCAATAATATACAACATAATTATACCATAAGACCCTAGATTTTTTTTTATCACTAACATTAGCAAACTAGAAGACTAACTAATAAACTAGCTAATAATCTAGTAAACTGCTAGTAATATCTGTTTTTATTTTTGCTGTTCCTAACAACCATTTCGGTATGACAGGATAAATAATAATTTCTTACAGAAGCGATTTTATTATGCAGAAATTTTCTCTCACTCTCCCACACAAATAGATGGATGATAAACTGGATTCAGGGATCTGCTGTGCGTGAGAGCAGTTGATTTGATGTCTTCGCGGACTCTTATCGGCTATTTCTCAATGCTGTTTTTGCTACTAATCGTAGAGGGGTTCACAGGCAGATTCAAGGCAGAGAAATTCAGACATACTTGAAAATATTGGAGCCGTTGTGATCGCTCACAGGATGAGAAAATTATTGAACAGTAGTCCAACTGTAAGTAAAATATAAGAATAAAAATGATTTTGTTCATTAGTAACATTTTAGAGGTTTTTAGTTTTCATGTATGGTATCATGTACTTAAACTACTAAGCCTACCGTCAGCTCCAAAATTAACGGCACCCTTGCTAAAGATGTGTTTAGAAAGTTAGGAAAAATGTCAATATGTATCACAATTTTTGGCACCCCTGTATTTAGTGTTCTATGCAACAGCAGTGAATCTTTTCCTATAATAATTAATGAGAATACAGAGAATACAGAGCAAGGAATACAGAGGAAGACCACGCCTCAATACAGAATCTCTCCAGATGGTCCAAGATCCTCGGTCCTCTCTTTTTTTCTTGCTCAGAGAATCACAGAATTTTATCATTCAAATCCATTTCACTATATAAAACTATAATTCCAATATAATTTATTTTCATATTCAGTGGGTTAACCCTACCCCTCCCAAGAGCGAGGCCCTGTACGACACCCCTGTTCGCCCACTCTATGAAATGACCCCGAAAGCAGGAAAGTGGGACAGATGTTTTTGTATACTGGGCTTTTGAAGCTCTGTGCATCTGTCCTCTGGTGATGCACTCATGCTCTTGACACTGAGGCACACACACTGCACCCTGTCATGTGTGTTTGTATGGACTGCTTTGAAACATCACAGTGGAAAGATCATAGCGAGTTGTGCAAACACACTCCCGTGTGCTGTTAGACAGACAGACAGATAGACAGACACCCCCGGTCTGGCATCACCATGGTAACGGCAAGGCTGCTGTTGGTTACCCTGGTGATAGGCCATGGGGTGGAGGAGAGGGCTTGTCCTAACATGTGATGCAAGTGAGGAGCAGCAGGAAGGAAGGGAGACAGGGAATTATGTGTGTGTGTGTGTGTATGTGTTTGCACGCACGTGTGTGGCTCCCTGTGGTGATTCTGGCATAGATCCTCTCCCAGCAGGCTAACGGGACACTCCAGCGCAAGGAAGCAGATGTCCATTGTAGTGTTTTGAATGCTTACATTGATTTCTATTTTGTCGTTTCCCCGTCCCCCTTTCCTCTCTCTCTCTGTTTTTTTTTTTTAATGGCAAACGGTAGAGCTTGAATAATCATGGATAAGTCAATGATTTTTTTGGCTTGTGCCACTGAACAGGTTTTTATAGCGCAGCCGAATCATCCTGAATTATTAATATCTCAATTTGGGGATTTGAGGATAACCAGTGGGGTTGGGAGAGTTCCAATCATGAGGAGTGATGCAGTAATCAGACAAGTGCTTAAATATGTTGTGCTTTTGGACTCTCACTGTCTTTGCTCAATTGCTAGAATTGTAATATCTAGTGAACGGATAAATGTATAACAGTTGTTACTCTCTCTCCTAATTTTAAGGTTTGCTTTTGTTAAGCTTTGTCCTGCAGACAGCTGTCAGTGTCGGAGTTGTGTGAGGGTTCAGAGCTCTCCATCCTCTCGTGCAACCAGATGTCTCATACCTCCTTGTTCTTTCTCTGTCTCTTTGTTTCTCTCTGTGTGCCCTCCACAGGCACAATCAATACTTCCTGTCCCATCCCCTTTCCCTTGCCTTTCAGACCATTTTAATTTTAGAACAAGGTTTCTTGTGAAAAATCATGTCCTGACAGCAAACAGTGTTATATAGAAATACACAAAGACTAAATGGAGTTTTCTTCCACCAGGTTTTTAATACCTTGGCTGAGACGTAAGATGATTTGATAGATGAAGCTAAAAATCAGATTTTGTTGACCATAATCATCAAAAAGCCATAGAAGTTGTTCTAAATGCTTAGCTATATAGTAGAAACCTTCTGATAAATACTGTTTAAATGTGCTTTTCTACTTTTCTACTTGTACATGTATCTCAACCACAAGTATATAGCTATAGAATTTTAAATTCTAGTTACCCCAAAAAATGAAAAAGGAGAAAATTGCGTTTAAAGATTTCCTTCCTAATACATCACAGACATTTTGACAGGCGATATCTGATTACAAGCTGAATTTATTAGGCATTTCTCTACGACACATAGCTGTCCAACAACTTGATCAGAGTCTGACATTTGCTGAGTCACCTAGCTAGCAAGGTTTTAGCCATCTTAAGACTGTTTTTACAGAGCACACTTTTGGCCATGCTGTTACTCGAAGTGTTTTCTTCCTCTTATACCACAACGATTTGCCAACAATTACAATTTTTAATTTATTAATGAATGACACAACAATGTTTATAGCGACATTCACTGTTATGGAACAACTGTGAGACAAATTAGTTCCTGTTATTGCTTATGCTATAGCAGCTATAAACAGTCATTCCCTCACCGGCGTCTCATTTTTTCTTTCTCGAAGTGAACAAGACCAGCAGCTTATCATGACCATTACAAAGCACTGACACTGGAGACTCCTTCCATATATGTTACACAAACATCTCCTTATATTAAAGCTTCACCATATGAACAATTATATGTACAGTATTTCTTTGCTTTCTTTAAAATACCTGTTTATTTTTAGGTTTCGATTACGTGCAGAATCCGTGTGTCCATTTTTTTTCAGGCACATAAACATCCGGCGGGTTTTCCCAGACTGCCACATGTTCAGCACATGTAATGCTCTAATTAATATGCAGTGCATGACTGTGTGTGCGGGGGGTGTGTTTCCGGCGTTCCTGATTACATCAGCTCATGTCTGCTTCAAAATACTCACACAACAGTACCTGATGGAAACCGCAAAAATTAACATATTTTATTCTTAAAACCAGTAAACATGACAAACCATCCTCCATCCTCGGCTTTATGGGAGCGGTATATCAGACTCCTCCGTCAGGAGACAGCACAAAACGAGGTGGTGTAATGATTCTGCTGAGTGCCTCGGTGCTTCTCTGCACCATTTTACAAAAGTCAGCACTCTTCCTCACCCTCATCTCCCTTTCACCCCCTTTCTTTTTCAGATCGTTTTCACAAAGCACGATGCATTCGTTTTCTCTTTGTTACTCCTTTTCTTTAATGTGCTCATCTAATCTCTATGTCTTGCTAGTGTTTTTTTCTCTATCTCTAAGCAGAATTTTTAAAGGTATGCCCTATTTTCATGCAGAATAATAAATCTTCTTTTAATTATTTATTTACCAGTAATGTATTAGAAAATGTATCCTAAGACCCAATAAAAGGCTTTTATCAGGAACATTTGCAAACAAGCCGATTAGCTAACTGCTTTTATTGCTCTGTCATGTTTTCTTCTGTCAGCTTGGCTTCATTATTCAAACAGCTGGCCGGCAGCCATGATGGACCGCGTTCCAGCTACTGTACTCTTTTCATACGACTACTCCACACATTTAGTCTCTCATCTCCCTCTGAAGCACATGCTAATGTTTCCTTTATTTAGCCCCTGCTTCTAGTCTAAGTGATTCTCTCTTACACTACACTACATCATCAAAAGCACAATAATCAATGCACAGATTTTTATAACTACTCCTCTCTACAGACCCAAAAGTTCAGGGGAGGAGTCAGACCTGATCCAGCTCCTCCTACCTGCGCGGAGTCGTGCATTTCAGGCTTTATTAAGGGTACTTACAAATGATCTGCATTGTGCACTTCACTCACCGAGGTAGAAGAGATGCCACGTCATCAAGATACGTTTGAAAACATACATCATTCATAGAGCTAGCTGCATGTTTCTAAACAAAACAATGTTCTGCTTTTGGTCGTCCTTTGGAAAAAAAATACAGAGGCAGGAAAATGAGTGATTATTTTGGCATTTAGCCACGCTGCATTTTTTTTTTCAGAATGTCATGGTATGTTTTTAAGGTTATATTAAATAGCTCTGGGTATTGACACGCTGTTGCTCCATTGTAACTAGCGAGTCATGTCGCTAGTGTTGCACACTGCCCAATGCGTCGCTGCCCAATGCGTCGCTGCTCAGTGCGTCGCTGCCTGTAGGCAAAATATCCTAACATGGTTAGGATTAGGTGTTAGGGTTGTAGGATCAGGTCTAGCTCCATCTCCTGGACTTTTGGTTAAGCACCAAGGACTCAAGTACTCTGTAACTGTTGCTTGGTCATGAGGGTTGCCATGTTTTCTTTTTTTTTCACTCAGCATGGTATGAAAGCAGGTTGGCGTTTCCACGATCATATTCAAGTTTTTTTTTCCCCCTCTGCCTCTCCAAACATCAGGTCTTCAGGAGAGGAACTGATGACCTTAGTCTCAGTACTGTTTTGTTAGTTCTTTTTGAGGAATAGTGAACTGAAACCAAATCGACTTCCTCTTAAGATGTGTTCTGCAACACCACATGACTACTTGGTGAAAGACGTTCAGTACTCAGTGGAATATAATATTTGTTAGACAAAAATATCATCTCACAGTTCTCTACGATGTTGAAGATAAAAAAAACATTTTTAGGCTTATAAAAATAAAACAGTTAATATATATTTAACACTGAAATGAATTTATAATAATGTAAAATTAAAAACAAATGTAAAAACATAAAAATGTATAAACAGGTATCACGATATCCACAATATCACAGACATGATATGGCCATCTTGGACTTCATTTCCCATCAGCCCCATTAGACTACAATAGAGTACATGACCCTGTCACATGCCTTCGTAGTCACGCTCACCTGTTTTGTGTTTCACCCTTAATTAGTGTCTCTATTTGAGGTTTCTTTGTTGAGTTGTGAAGTTTCCGTTGTTTGCAGTATTGTGTGGTTGCATCCATGGTGCTGTAGCCCTTATATCTCAATATTATATTGTTCTAATTTATTCCCTTATTTCTGTGTATAATTGTTGCAACACTCTAGTTATGTTAATAATTAGTTTTATTTACTTTATTAACTTTATTTGAATTTACATTTGATTCATTTTATTTTCTGTATGCTTATTTCAAGCTTATTTCTTTATTGGGGTGGCAGTCTTGGGTGGGCCAAACTACTAATCCACATCTATAGAAAATATGCCATAATGTGGCATCCCTATCTGTGTAAAATCCCCATTTGTTTATTGTATCGCAAGCTACAAGTAGTAATAGCTAACATAACATTAGGCTACATCTTACGAAGTATGCTAGTGTTATGAATTCAATATCCGTATTGGTAGCTAATAATGAACTGAAGAAATCCAATGTTATGCCTCCAAATAATTAAAGATTATTAAAGGGGTGATTGAAAGGGGCCAGGGGATAGTTTGCATCAGTGTTAACTAGCAAAACTTGCTTGTCCCTGCATTACATTACACTCAGTGGCAATCCTGCTTTACTGGGGTGGCCACTAGGATGGCCTAGCATGTAGCACGGCCACCCCTGGTCACCACTTAGCTAATGGATGAAAGTCTTAAAAAAAAAAGTCTGTTTTCAAAGTTTAAAATGTATTTTTAGATTGAAAATGAACAACTGAATAGTTTCCACCAGAAGTGGAGTAATACCGTTTCATACTTTTCCATCTGATTGTGTTTGCATAGTGTGTATTGCGTGTCCACTGAGCCTGCAGTGCCTTGATGGAGTCCATTGTAATCATAACACTGGACTTAAAGCATATTGGCAGGTAACATATCTATATAAGTGTAAAATGATTACCAGTTCACTAAGATTACTTGATTACCTCCACTTGGCAGTTCAGCATATATTGGCTGCTCCTACAGGAAGAACTGGACACACTTGCATGTTGCAAAATCGACGATGTTCATAATATGTGCCAAATATTATAAATCCTATTCGCGATATTAATGTAAAGATGTTGGAAGTGACCACTCCATGAGCTGTGAAGCTGCATTTTTTAAAAACTCCAACACCATAGGGCACGTCCTTGTCCGGTGTCCAAAAAAAAAAAAAACCCACATGATCAGCGTGTGACCTGAGCAATACACCACGTGTAAACATACACTGTGTTTGACGTTGCTCTGTGAGAGAACAACAGCGTGGAAAGAGAGTACGCACTAAAATGTGCAAATAGAGAAAAGTTCGGCATGTTTCTGCCATCTCCACATCTCCCTGATTTTCCTTTAAGCTAACAGCCTCACCAACAAATCCAATTAATGTGCAGACATTTCCTTACATGGGCCTGGAAAAGAAGGAGACAAACTTTTCTGGTTCTGTCTGGGTCAGCTTACTTTTAATTTAATCACAGATTCAGAGATTTTTGATTTCCTAGATTCCTCTAGGGAAGGGAAGTAATTTTGCTGACTTGTGCTGGTTACATATATATATACACACACACACACACACACACACACACACTTACTTCAATGCGGCAGTGAATTAGTGTCTTATGGCTGTGTGTGTAGGTTGCTGCCTTGCAAGGCAATAGCTGTTTTGTGATTTTATTACCACATGTTTTGTGATTAAATGCTGTAAAAAAAAAAACAATTGTGTACGTATTTATTAGGTTTCTATTCTCAGCATTTTATACACACACACACACACACAATATATATATATTATATATACACTACAGTTTGCATTCAAATTCATAGACTTATTTTCAGTGTTATATTCATGCAGCACGTGTAGGTGACCTTGGGGGTTGACTGTTAATTAATGACATTGTCAAGTCAAGTGGAGTTTATTGTCATTTTAACCACATACAGCCAGTTAGTACACAGTGAAACGAAACAAAGTTCCTCCAGGACCAAGGTGCTACAAAGGACAAACACAGAACTACAAGGGACTACATCAATTTATACATAAAGTGCACAAGTGCAAACATGTGCAGACAGCACAAGACAGTACAATGACTGCTGAGAGACAAGGGACACAGTAAGTCCCAGTGCAGCGCCGACCAGTACACAGTTCTATTAGAAAGTGGATCCAGTGACAATAGTGCAAAAAGAGTACAATATAAGTTGCTGTAGGTGTAAACATAAGAAGTAGCAGCCTAGTAGAGAGTATAAGATACTGTATGTACAGTATAATAAATATTTGTAGCAGCATAATGTAATGCAGGGATGTGCAAAAAATTGCAAAGAGGATGGAGGATGTACAGTTTTGTGTGTGTGTGTGTGTGTGTGTGTGTGTTCTTTCAGTACTTGTATTGAGGAGTCTGATGGCATGGGGGAAGAAACTCTTGCACAGTCTGGCCGTGAGGGCCCGAATGCTTCGGTACTGCTTGCCAGATGGCAGGAGGGTGAAGAGTGTGTGAGAAGGGTGTGTGGGGTCGTCCACAATGCTGGTGGCATTGCGGATGCAGCGTGAGGTGTAAATGTCTGTGATGGAGGGAAGAGAGACCCCGATGATCTTCTCAGCTGTCCTCACTAAGGGTCTTGTGATCCGAAACGGTGTAATTCCCAAACCAGGCAGTGATGCAGCTGCACAGGATGCTCTCGATAGTCCCTCTGTAGAACATGGTGAGGATGAGAGGTGTGAGATGTGCTTTCCTCAGTCTTCTCAGAAAGTACAGGTGCTGCTGGGCTTTCTTAGTTACGGTGCTGGTGTTGAGGGACCAGGTGAGGTTCTCCGCCAGGTAGACGCCAAGAAATTTGGTTGCGTTTTTCTCTCCCTGTTGGTTCTATGGTTATATGTGCTTTTAATGTAATGATTCAATTCGCTGAGTGCCACTCTCTGTGATTGAAATGGGACTTTTTACGAAGTCATACATGACCTACTTTGACCTTGGAAAATTACATGATATACACCAAAACTTTTGGGGCTTGGGTGAGCCAGATTTCTGTTCTTAGCTGACAGGAGCGGAGCCTGATGTGGTGATCTGCTGTTGAGATGCTTTTCTGCTCACCACGGTTGTAAAGAGTGGTTATTTGAGCTACCGTAGCCTTCCTGTCAGCTTGAAGCAGTCTGGCCATTCTCCTCTGACCTCTCTCATCAACAAGGTCTTATCAGCACTGAATGTTTTTAGTTGTTTGCACCATTCTGTATAATCTCTAGAGGCTTTTGTGCATGAAAAAGTCCCAGGAGATCAGCAGTTTCCGAAATACACAAACCACCCTGTCTGGCACCAACAACCACACCACAGTCAAAGTCACTAAAATCACATTTTCCCCCCATTCTGATGTTTCACATGAACATTAACTGAATTTCAATTTCATGCATTGTGCTGCTGCCATGTGATTGGCTCATTGACTAACTGCATGAATGACCAGTTGTTCCTATAAAAGTGGTATGTAGTGAGTGTGAGTGTGTACTAGGTCGCAAACAAGATGCACGTAATCATGCGCTCAAGCACAAAACAAGCCTGGTTTCTCATTAAAACGGGTCCTATTTCACATGTGGTTTTGGTTTGCGAGGCTGTAGGCAATACGTGGGAAATGTTCGATGGCTTAGGGTTCCTGGAAAAAAAAAAACAATTGCGCTCTATCACGAATTTTTTTTTAGGCTGACAGGACACGGCGAGCCTCTTAGTGACAATCGGATTAGTAGATGATCCTTGGGCAAGTGGCATGGATGACATGATCAAAAATGAATTCCGAACGAGGCAGCGAGTGGAAGTAATGTTTTTTGAGCTGCCAGTCTGATTGCTCCTTTGTCCCTTTTGGCTTTATGACTCCTGTTTACTTGCACCGCTGTATCCACAGTGTAATTAACAACGAGGAAAGACACTGGGCACTACTTATTTTCTCCGTGCACAGTCCGCGTCCTTCTTTTTTTGAAGTCCTTGGAGCTTTGGAGACTACAGCCTATTTAGCATGTTAGCATCATTCCCACACTGGAGCACAATGGCGGAGGCCCCCTGCTCGCTGCCCTGTGCATACCACGCTCCGAGCTCACTGATGTTCTGAGCTGCATTTCTAGGTCAGGGGATTTTATGAATAATAAAGAGTCTGCTTCAGAAGAGAATTATTTATATCACTCCAGCAGAAAACTCTGCCTCTGCTAGTCCCTCTATATTTCTGTCACTCACTGAGTTAAAATACAAAAAGTGAAATATATTGATATGTAATAATTAATGTGTCACACATGTGTCTGAACAACTCACTCAAGCACAAAAGCCTTGTTTCTCATTAACACAAGACGTTTTTCACACGTGCTTTGAACCAGCCGCTTTCTTTATCTTAAGGAGTGGAAAATACTCGAGTCCTTTCACGTCATTACTATACATGAGTACTATTTTGGAATAATACCACTGTGTTATTGAAACTGAATGCTTCTACTCTTACTCGGGTACATTTCCAAGAGAAAAAAAAAACACAATTTTTACAACTTACATACTTTTGACCTTCAGAGTGCTTATTACAAATCACAAACACCATGAAATGTTTCTTTTTTTTTTCTTACAAGATGTAGTTATATCTAGTATTTATTTATTTTATTTTATTTTATTTATTTTTGTGCTGGAGTTATCGTTATTCATACAGGATGTAAAAATGAAATATATAATATAATTTGCCATCAAATCTAAAGAAACATGTTAACTTTAAGGTTTGTAAGTTAGCTCATTAAATAAATTTGTTAAATTAGCTAGATAGTTAAATGTTGTAAATTAGCTAGCTAGTTAGGTTTTGTAAATTAGGTAGTTAAAGTAGCTAGCTACTATAATATTGCAAATTAGCTTGTAAAATTAGCTAAGTAGTTGTTCTTTCGGCTGCTTCCGTTAGCGGTTGCCACAGCGGATCATTGGTCCCCATATTTGATTTGGCACAGTTTTTACACCAGATGCCCTTCCTGATGCAACCCCACTGGGAGTGCTGGGGTTGGTTCACTGGCCGGGGATTGAACCCGGGCCATGGCAGCCCTGAGGCCTAACCACTAGTCCTCCGGGGGCCCTAAGTTAGCTAGCTAGTAAAATTTTTGTAAATTAGCTTGTTGAATTGGCTAACTTGTTAAGTATTGTAAATTAGCTTGTTAAATTTGCAAGTGAGTTAGGTGTTGCTAATGTGCCTTTGCATTTATTCCAAAAGGGTTATTTAAACATTAGCTAACTCTTAGCAAATTAGCAAATTCTAGATTTATCCGAGTTAGCAGAATATTTACCTTAAGACTTATTGCTTAGCAAACTAGCTAGTTATGCAGGATCAAGCATGATGAACTTGTACTCAGCTCTTTTCATCAAAAAAGTCAAATATTAAAGCAAAAATAACTTCTTACTCTTGAAGACTTGAGTATGTTTAAATGTAGATCCTTTTTTCTTTTTTACTTTCACTCGATAGATTTCTGCCGTCCTACTTTTACTGTTCGAGGCAAATCTTAAGTAGTGTCTGTATTTTTTGCACTTTACCCATTTTTTTTTACCCAATAGCCTCATTTTCTCATCTATACACTTACATAAACCTTCACTCACTCTTTTACCAACTTGTTCTCATGTGCTTGGTTTTCTTTTTCATCTGTTTGTCCTGCTGGATTCTGGCCAAGGCGACAGGCTGGGAATAAGCTAAGGTTGAGTCAGGCCAAGGGCTTGATGGGAACACTCATATTTGGTTTGCGAGTGAGATTTCCCCCAGGGCCATGGCTGCTGATCATTAACAAGGTATAGGAGAAACAGCCAGAGCGAGGTGAGGCAGGAAGAACAGATCGATTCAGCACCACAGGGGGGTGTTTAGACACGGTAAAGGTCTACAGCTCTATCCTAAGGCTGTTGTGTGTTTGGAAAGGTCACATTAGCACTTTATTTTCACATTCTTTTGTGCCTTGATGTATTTGTTTTCATGCACTGGCAAGTGATCCAGTTGGTAATTAGTAATGAGAAAGAAACGGAGGAATCTACTGGTTGGTTTAAGTGAACAGTTGATCGATGATGTGATCTATGACACTGACTAGACGTTTGATCTTCATTACTTATAAATAAATCTCTAACTAGATTTAGCAACTACTGCCCATGAGATTGAGGTGTCTACCTCAAGTATATGAGGAAATGAGGAAAGAGTTGCCTCTAGTTGTACCAGGTGAACTTCAAGTGTCCCCGAAATCACAATTGGTGTACCTGTCCCTTAGTCTTATAGACACCAGTATGATACTATATCCTAAATTTCCCCATGCGGATCAATAAAGTACATCCATCCATCCATCCATCCATCCATCCATCTGTAAATCCATCTAGAACTAGATAAAGGGATAGTCTCATTTTTAATTTTTTAGTTTTAGGAAAATATATAACATTTTTTTTATGACTTCTTTACTAGTCTTGCATTCATTCAATTAGGGTTAGTCCTGCCCACTGGGGTGTGTTTTGCTGTAGCAACTCATTATCAGTAAACATGGTGTGTTTTTGGTGATGCATCTTCTTGCATACTGTTCTCGTTTCTCTCCAGCCCTTGTTTGGAAATGGGGGGAAAAAAATTTTGGCATTCATTCATTTTGAATGAATCAGCAAATGTAATTACATACAAGTAGGCCTAGAACACAGCATAGTAATTCAAAAACTGTGTTTACGTAAGCATGACACGTTATACATCACTCGGCAGCATATTTATGTGTATTTATGCTGCAGTCAGGTCAGGATCTTAAACCTGCTTTGAGCAGTAACATGATGCCACGATACGCTCTGAATCGTGTAGAATTTCTGCAGTCAGTAAACCCAGAAGAGTTGGAGATCCGTCATCCGTAATGCTTCCTACCAATGCATTAGACCTTCTGTTCCAGCGTTTGTTGTGCTGCGTAGCATAGCACCACACTCCTACGCCTCACAGCAATGAGAGAATGAGATCCACAAAAAAACCCATCAAAGCATCAAAGCCGTGCCATTTAAGCTGTATCTAGTCTATATCGAATCTGTCGTACTTCTGTCAAATATATTTCTGTCACAGTGCTACATATACTGTAGTGTCTATACAAGCACTCATCCTCCAAAAAGCAGTTCTTTATATTGTTTCTCCCACGTGGCAGACAGTAAAACCATTTTTTTTCCTTCTGGGTTAACAACATCCTTGACCTAAAATGAACTGTTTTTGCCCTCGGTGGAGAGGGCTTTTCATTCTGCTTCTCTGAAGCTAGACATCACTGAGCTTTAGAGAGAATTTAAGAATGCTGAACCACTTTGTGTTTGGAAATTAACTGAACATAATTTGAACTAAAGCTGCACAAAATATGATTGTTTAATTGTTATCATGGCATAATAATAATCGCTAAAGCCCATAAAAACCTCACAAGTCCACTAAAAACGTGTACAAGCCATTTTACTAACAGAGTCTGTGGAGGATTTTGTCTTTTACGTGAATAACATAGGACGTTTTGTCTGTTTTGTGTGTTTGCCTTAATAGATTTGTAACCTGGGGCATTTACAGGGTAATGTCAGTGCAAATAGATTAATTGAGCACTGGAAGAGTGACTTAATGAGCATTGAGAGAATCACTTTATAAGTGACAATTGTAGGTGCAAATTAATACAGCCTGTAGGCAGGTATTAAATTTGTAAAGCCTGTTTCTGCCATTTGTAGGCAAAATAAAACTCAGATTCTCAAAGTTCTGTCTCACTCCCTCAAAATAGACAGTTTACTGACTGTTTAAAATTATGACTTTAATATCACCGTGGTAAAGTTTTATTTTTAAGATTAAATATTAAAGACTTGCGCACATCTGATACCCATAACATTTTAAACAGGCTGTATAACTTCAGTCTTCTCTGCATCTCACTTACGCACGTGGCTAGCTTCTGGGAGTCTCTCTGAGATCTGAACGTTCCAGGGAGCAATTAAAGAACATGTATATTATCTCGTCTCTCAACATTTACACAATTTATCCGTTTGCACATGCAAATTAGCACTCTATATTCATCATCGTGGTAAATCAGGACTTGAAGCAAGACCTTTACTGTATGTTGTGAGCTTTGTGAGCAATCTTAGTCATTCCAAATTTCACCAGGAACCATTTGATTTGTAAAATAAATTTGTCAAAGTTATAACGTTGATCAGTGTGCTCATAATACATCCCGAGCCTTTTTTACAGTGACACTAGAGAACGCTATACTATTGTATCCATACTGCCTTGTTAATAAACCAGTATTTGATGCTTTCCTTTATTTTATAGTCTTAACTAACTGTCTTTCAATCTCTCCTTGTGCTCTCCAGGGCCTTGTACACATACGAAGATGATAGCAATGATCTGGCGCTGGCATCATCAGGAGGTAGGTCATATTCAGCCGTAATTTACCCTGATGTACATCTGCCACATCTTCAATTGCAATAACTCTGTCATGGTGATGGATAATGCTCATTTTCTACATGACAATTAGCATAATTATGCTGGCATTAAATATCTGTTTCAGCAGAGTGATGTGCGAGAGCCTCCTTCGATGATTGTTGTCTATTGTTAATAAACCGAACAGAGTTTGGAGTTTGAATCATATTCAGTGTGACTGCCGTTTTCATCGCAAATGCCAGCTCATTATCTGGGTTACGGCTTATCAGATCGAACTACGTAGAGTCTCTCACGCCGCTCGGTAAACCTGTAATTTATCAACGCAGTGGAACAGGGTGATGTGACGAGATCTAAGGTCACCTTTCAGAATGTATTGTTGTTGGCAGAGGACTCGGTTTGAGTGCAGTTGCACCACAATTGAAGTTCATTCATTATTTTGAGTGGGAGCCAGGAACAGATGCTTATTTTATCCAGTGGAGGATAATTATATTACACTACCTGCTTCATATTATAAGCAAGAAATAACTCATGATGGGCCACACTGCTATAGGAAAATAATCCACAACGAGGTGGAGTGATACAGCCTGACTCTAAACAGAGTTAGTTACCACCCTGAAGTGGATTAATTTCGTAAATCAGCATGGTCCACAGTGTGTTATTCCTCTTATACAACAGCACCATGCCACCGATTACGATGTTTAATTTATTAATAAACGACACATCAAGCTTTTTAACCTTTTATAGTTACATTTAATGACATGGAGCATCAGTGAGACAAGTTAGGTCCTCTTATCACTTACGTTATGCCAGCTATAAACACTCGTTCTCTCATCAGCCTCTCTTTTTTTTTCTTTCTTGAAAGGTTGTCATGTTAGAAACCACACAGTGTAAACTCCTCTGTCTGTGTCAGGAAACTTACTGTTACAGAGTGCTGGCAGCAGAGACCCCTTCCAAAATGTTAAATAAACAAAATCTCCTTTATAAATATTATAAAATATATAAATATATATTATATTTATTATTAGCCGTAGACAATGGTGAAGATACTAATGGAGCATCCGCCACACAAGTCTCTGTGAATGAGAGTATTCAGACAATAACGTATTAGAACAAGCGCATTAATATAAAGAATGATTTAATGTTACGGCTGGAACGGCTGTCAGAGCTGTGCTGTTACAGAAAATTAATCAACACCTTCAGAGTCGAGAATTCAATCACGCTGTGGTATAATCACTTTTACTCATTAGCGGTAGCAAAGGGACTGGGACTTGTACTTATCCTTTTTAGCCTGAGCTGCGGGAGCGGCCTGCATGTGTAAGACGTGTGTGTGTGTGTGTGTGTGTGTGTGTGTGTGTGCCTCCATGTCTTCGGCCAGAAGCCTGGGTCTGACTGTCTGGTTCTGATTTAGCTTTTAAGCTTTCAGTACAACTGACGGGAAGTGAGTCACTAACCCAACTGTCTGCTCCACTAATTAACTCGGCGGATCCTTCGGCTTCAGAGGTTGCTCGCACACTTAGACGAACAGCTTCCTGACACACACTTAACCTCGTCTTGGATTATAATGCGCTGTTAGTGTGGGGCTTCTATGCTGTTTGTCTTTTTATTATAGGACTAAAGTTAATTCCTCTCCAAAAAGAGGATCATGTAGAGGCTTTTGCAGATTTCGAGTGGAACTAGGGCGAACAGTTAAAACAATAATCACGGTTTAATAACAAAAATGGTTTTATTGCATTTTATCATTAAATCAAAAGGGTTTCAGGATTTCATAATGTTCATAATAAGTATATGGTTCAAACCAACAATTCAGAAATCTGAACAGAAGTAGCCAAAAACGTAAAAGTGAAAGTAAATGTAGTCATCAGTAAGAACATGTTTAATAAGATTTACTGAAGTACCTTGTTACTAGTTGTACAGAACCACATTTACTTTATGAATAAGCTGTGGTAATGATGATTGTAATGAGCTCAAATTACTCAATATTAATAAATATGATGATAAAAATGATTTTAACTCAGGTATTAAAATATGTTTTACATCATACCAGTGATATGCCATCCATTCTTCTCTTACTAGCTTGGTGATGTTAGCAGTTAGCCGTCAATGTGCACTCGAATTTGTAGTACTCAAATGATGTAAATATATGAACTAGTCTATTAAGTTATATTATTCTAGATCTCTAATTAAAGCAGTAGCACTTCACCATGCATTTGCATCGCATAAACTACAGAACGTGACAACTGTGCACCTTTCTTAAATCATGAGAATGATCAACTTTAATGTTTTAGATTCGTAATCAAGCATCCTGAATTTGCCTCCTACATTCCTTTAAGCACAAAAAAAAAAAAATTAGGGGATAGAAAATGCAGACTGACAGAACAGATTGCATTTTTTTTTCCCTCTTTGCTGTCAATAAACAAATGAGGAGGAGGAAAAGGTTTTAGGGATTCTAGTCATGATAATCATGCTAATCACATGATCCCTGCACATTTCTGACAGCGTATAAAATAGCACTTGATGCAGCACATCCTGTATTTGCAGCCTGTAGTCTAAGTAGCCTGATATCATGTACTGTCAGTGTCAGAAAGTGTGAATGCAGACATGCAGAAGAGACAGGTCATGAAAAACAATTATTTATTTATTTATTTAGTTAGTTAGTTAGTTAGTTAGTATGCTGACATTGTAATCTGGATGTGCAGCTTAATGTGGGAATGAGATACAAAATTCATTCGTGAAATCATAATGTGAAATCATGTGTGAGTCAAATGAAAACCTTGATTTTTTTCTATTTTGGTTTGTTTGTTGCAAATACGTTTATTGCAAATCATCACTGTATATCAGGTTTAAGTTAGAAGGGAGGGAAGGGAGTATGTAGTAGGGAATAGAAGGGAGAGCAATGGACCAGCAGTACAGTTTTATTTTTGCATCTGCAAATTTAATGTACTTTTTTTCTCTCTTATTTATGTCATGCTTTTAAAAGCACATTTTTCCTACATATATTTATGTTTATTTATTCTATAAGTGTATTTGCATTGTCCAAAATGTGTTTCAAGGTGACATATTGTGCTCACGACAAATTGTCAGACTGT
Source organism: Pangasius sanitwongsei (assembly GCA_037576675.1). NCBI lineage: Eukaryota > Metazoa > Chordata > Actinopteri > Siluriformes > Pangasiidae > Pangasius > Pangasius sanitwongsei. The sequence continues at coordinate 2,017,124 of CM075017.1, read as the reverse complement.
GGTGCAAGAAAAATTGGCTCGGAATCTCGTGTAGCTGAGACAGGCCTCGGACATGGGCTGTTTTAATAAAACGCTGCTGCATGCATGAAAATAACATGTTACATGTTAGAGACCTTGGTACGCTATCAACAAAACAAAGCTGGTGAGGGTTGTGAGGAGCCAAAACATTCGCAAACTTGCGATCATGGTTTTGTTTTTGCTGTGACATATCAATGCTCCAATCACAGGTCTTGTCGCTTAGCATGTTCATCCATGGAGTTCGTCCAGCTGCCATGTTCCTGACGCAATAGTTACGTCTTAGCTCTGAATACTGATGTGAAACATTCTGTATTAATGCCTCACTATGCATGCTTAACTCAGTTCTCAATTCTGAATACACACGAATACACACATCCCAAATGAAAGTCTAGAAAAATTACAGCTGGACAAACAAAACCTAAAGTACAAAGCTTAAAGTGCAAAATCCTCCCCATTAAAACTACTCTCACAAGTACAGATTATTTTAAAAATGACTAAAGTAAATGTGACAGATAGAAATGGCACAATACCACTTTTTTTTTTTTCCTGATACCGTTACTGAAACCTCGAGTATCAGCTGAGATCGATACTCATCCCGTATTGTTTTGATCTAACTGTTTTAAAAACTACCAAGCATAAAAATGATATTTTTTAACAGAAGCACTCTTTCATACAAAAATCACTTACATTCTCAATATAATAAATATAATAAAATCAATTTTAACAAAAGAAAAACCAGTCATATCTCTTTATATGTAAACATTTCCAGTTAGAAAAATAATAGTTTTTTCCAAATCCAATTCCAATCTTTATTAATTATTTGTTATAGGATCTGATATCTGTTATGTTTTCTCAGATAACAGATCTACCATTTTTTCCCTTTTTTTTTTTGTTGGTATTAGCCCGATACCAATACTGGGTATCAGATCGACGCCGTCTCTGTTAACATGTACCACGTTACTACTCTCTTCCAATAAATGGATAGCTTGTGATTTAATTCATCATTTAAAAATAACATCTACCATTATCCAATTAGCTAACTTTAGCTAAGTGCACCGATATCTCTGTTTAATTAATTGAGGAAGCTAAAATCTTAATCACAATTAAAATCGGATTAATTGTGCAGCTCTAATTAGAACTAATAAGATTTTCATTATGCAAAAGACAACACATTAGTGTTATCACTAGGATAGCGCAGCTGACTCGTATTGTTTTCCAGCAGCATGATTGCATTTAGACTTTAAAAGAATTTCATGAGTTCACGTCTTTCTTTCCGCCCTTGAATCACAGATGGTGGCCTGGCTGAAATCATGGTCACCTTCGATAACAGCCGCATCATGTATGGCTTCTGCAGCCTGAAGGAGCCGACGGCCGCCCTGCCTCGCTACATCCTCATCAACTGGGTGAGTCAGGCCGCTGGAAAGCAGAGCTGAGCGGGTCTGTTCTTCAGAGAACGTGTCAGTGTTCTGTTGCCCTGAGCTGACGGCTCATTTTAAGTGACTGCGTGTTTTATAAGCACAAGCAGGAGAGGAATAAGCATCATTTCAGCCCACCATGTCCCGCGAACTGCCGTAGTTTTTAAATCTGGCACGCTGAGCACGGTATTTTCCCCCACATTTATTATAGTCATTAGGAGAGTTCTCTCTGTATGCCACTGTAATCAGTTTGTATTGCATGAGTAATGTTCCTTTTGAATGGGCACTGATCATATTGTTAAAGACCCACAATATAAATATAACACTCTCAATGCACTCCAGGTGAATTGTTACATTGCGCTTGGTGAAAATGAACAACCTCGCTTAACGACTGAATTGAGAAAACGGTATTCATCTCAGGGTTTTGTTAAGGCTGTGGGTGGTTTTAAAAAAAAAAAAAGGCCCTTTGAGAGCTCCAATCTGCTGCCTGTGATGTTCGTCAGTAATTCTCCTCACTTTTATGCAGCTGCTTGAGTGTATGATTGTGATCCCTGAGGATTGGCTTCCTGTGTTTTTAATGACAATAATTATGATGTATGTTCAGGTTGGGGAGGACGTCCCTGATGCCAGGAAATGTGCCTGTGCCAGCCATGTAGCCACCATCGCGGAGTTTTTCCAGGTGGGTCTGACTAAGGTAAAGTAAACTCTTTTCTATCTCTGAAACAGGTAACGTCATGCCATGTGTATGTGAAGTACATGATTATACAGTGCTTAAAGGAGCAGTTTGTAAATTTTAAAGCCCTCTTCACTTTGTGAAAGTGAATTGCTGTGAAAACACTGATAAGCACCCTTCCCATCAAATCAGCTGTTTATGACTCGTGAGTCTGACAAAAAAGTGGCAGTTGTTCCAACTGGAGGCGGGGCTAATTTCTGGTCCATAAAAATGCAATAAGAGAAAAATCCAGAGACGGGCTGTACGGTCTGTTCTGCAAAGAGAACTGTAGATATAGTGTTTTTTTTATACTGTACTCCGCCAGGAATCATGCCGTGTTTGTTTTCATTTTTGCTGTTCCTAACAACCATTTGGGTTTGACATGCCAAATAATAATTTCTTATAGAAGTATTATTATTGTGCTGACATTTTTTTCCTCGCTCTCCCACGCAAATAGACAGATGATAAACTGGATTCAGAGATATGATGCGTGTGACAGCAGATTAATTTGATTTGTTCTCAGACTCCCATTGGCTGTTTCTCAGCCCTGTCCTTGTCACCGAGCCCCAAAATTATTCAGCGACTGGGAAATTGGGATGCACTTCATTCGTATGTCCTATGAAATCAAATTAATATTATCAGTCTAGCAAGACCTTTAAACAGTACACACTGCACCTTTAACTTTTACACATTAAATCTCTAACCCTGTTTTGTTTTGTTCCTCTTAATGTCATCAGCCGTCTTTGTGGCATGCCACGTCTTCTGAAATTACAGCCTGTGACATAACAGCTCCTACTTTTGCCTGTGTTGCATCTTCATGAGTCCATTATTCCTCAGCCATCTATCACACGTCCAAGCTGTGCTTGTTCAGATGAGAAAATTCATAGAATCCGTGGGTGGTCATCAAAGTGTGTCTGCACAAGGAGGAGACTACTGTATATAACAGCCAGTAGTAGGAAGAGGATGATGTCTGCAGATGACTAATGTGGTTTTCTGCACAGTGTTTATAGTGGAGGTGTGTGCTGGTTGTAGAGTGCTGAATGACAGGTGCTGCCTTTTCTATGCTCCGTCTCATCAACCTGGATGTGGGAGAAATCCTCCAGAGACCTAGGTCCTCTCTTGTGGACTCTCCTCTTCAGCCATGTCAAAAGCTTGATTCTATGGTCATTGAATCATTTCCGTGTGGATTTGTTTTGTATCATTGCCCTGCTGGAAAATCCAACAATGACAGAGCTGGCAGAAGCAGCCAGATTTTCATTAAAAAAAAATCCTTCTGCTTCATGGAGTCCATGATCCCATGTACCGTAACAAGGTTCTCGGTGCCTTGCCTGGAGTTAAAACAGACACAACATCTCAAACCGTCCACCTTAAGTATGGGGATTAGCTTCTTTTTTTGTTTAACCATCTTTCTTTTTATGGCAAGCCAAACTTTAGTTGCCATAAAGCTCTATGTTTGTGTTCTCTGACCATAGAACCTGGTTCCAGTCAAATTTCCAGTAGCGTCTAGCAGTCTACTAAAATGTATTGGAAGGATCTCTTGGGATGGAGGCTGATCACTCAGTCCCTCCCAAGCAACAGATGTTGTCCTGAGGGTGGCTCTGTGGTTAAGGCATTGGGCTACTGATCAGAAGCTTGTGAGTTCAAATCCCAGCCTCATTAAACTGCCACTGTTGAGTCCTTGAGCAAGACCTTTAACCTTCAGTTGTATCCTGTCTCAATTATGGTCCCACTTTTCCAGAAAACACACAAAATTTGCCAAGAATTTTATCTGAAGAAAAAAAAAAACAGGTACCACTCATCATCTGGACAGTTCCATCCCTACAGTGATGCGTGGTGGTGGTAGCATCATGATGTGGGGATGTTTTTCAGCAGCAGGGAATGGGGAGATTTGTCAGATTTGAGGGAACGTGATCAAAGTACAAGAACATTGTTGAGGAAAACCTGCTCAAGAGCACACAGGACCTCAGATGGAACTAACATAAGAGTGACCTGAAATGCGAAGGGCCCAGCCAGAGCTCAGACTTGAATCCGAATGAAAAGCTCTCTGGAGAGACCTGAAAATAGCTATAGACCAACTTTCCCAATCCATTTTGATAGACCTCGAGAGGTTCTGCAGAGAGAAATGGAAGCAGATCCTCAAATCCACGTGAACCAAGCTTGCAGCATCATATACAAGAAGACTCACGGCTGTAAACACTACCAAGAAGTTTCACCAACATACTAAGTAAAGGGTGTGAATACTTTTGTAATTGTGACTTTTCTTTTTTTCATTGTTTAATGACTTTCCAAATGTACTTTGCGTTGTTTATTCGTTTTTTATTATGGAGTGTTCTTTGCAGATTGATGAGGAAGAATGTAAATGCGTTATAGTACACTGAATAAATACAGTAAAAGAAAATAACTGAAAAACAAATTATGTGGTCTATTCTAACAGAACAATAAGGATGATAACAGGTAATTATGATGACAGTATTGATGACAGAGATATCACATGTACTATGTAAATATCTATCTTTCTGCTCACACTGAACTGTGGCTTTGTTCTGCAAATGTGCTGCTTTATCTACACACTGGACATCCACGGCATTTTTATTCAGAGAGGTTCCTCTGAATTCACCTATTTTTCCCTTTCATCCTCCCACGGATACTTTGAAGTCCCTTCTGTAGCATTAACACTCTGCCACAATCCCACTGTGCCACACACACACACACACACACACACACATATATATGCACGTACAGAGTCCTTGCTATTCAGTACAGGATGGCCTGAGGGTTACATGCTTTGGCAGGAATTGTGTTGATGTTTTTTATTTCTTTCTGTCTCTTTTCTTTCTCTATTTCTTTCACTCCAGGGAGTTGATGTCATCATTAATGCCAGCAGCATGGACGATATCGACCCCTCAGCCATCGGGCAGAGATTGACCAATGGGACGGGGCCGAGTGCTAGCCCGGTGCTCAGCCGCCTGCGAATGAGAGACGAGGAGAATGCCGAGCATGTTGTATGTGACGTGGGGTGGAAGGGAATCCTTTGTGTGTGTGTGTGTGTGTGTGTGTGTGTGTCTATATGTGTGTGCTCTTGTATATCTATAAGTGTGTTCAGTTTCAGAGGGAAGTGCTTAAGCGTTTTCTTACTAACCACATTGTAGGAGCAGGGGGGAAATGAAACAATGCTCTTCTCTGTGCATGGCCAAAGTAGGCAGTGACTCATACACACTTCTAAAGCTGTCCAGCTCTTTCCGCATGTTTATCTCACACATCAGCATGACCTCCATCCCTGTGGCAGCCTCGTTCTTCATTTAACCACTTAATGAATAAACACAGACAGCGTAGCTCTCATCACACAGTAAACACAGATAAAGTAGCTTCAGCTTGTGCAATAGCATTTCCACTGAATCTTTTCTGATGTTAGTGCTTTACTGAATACTTAATTGTAATACGTGTTCAGACTCTATGCACTCTTTGTACAACGGAATAAACTGTCCCCATGGCACCTTATTTGAAACATCACCTCCATCTTTAATCGTGTTTCCAATTAGCTTACATGTTCTCCTTTTTTGTTTTCTCTCCTCCCACAGGGCACAACCTACCAGAAAACGAACGCCGAAATCGAGATGAAGAGGATCAACCGGGAAGAGTTCTGGGAGCAAGCCAAGGTAGAGATCAGATTCTGCTTCCACAGCTGCGCTCATGAGGAAGATTGGTCTGAGGAAGGACTCTTTAAAGCCGAGGCGTGAATCAGCACGACCTGTGCTAGCCCACTGGTCCTAAACTTTTTTGTCCTAGCTTTAGCACTAATGCAGATGTGCGCGAGGAACTATTTGTTATTTTAAAGTGCATGTCTGCAGGCTTTAAGAGCCACGTTTTGGCCTCATAAGATAATTATCAATAATTGGTTCTGGAGGCTCAGCCTTCAAATGTGGCTTGGGAAAAACGCCCAGATTGCTGGCCTATATTTTTGATCTGCACTGATTATAAGATATTTAAAGAAGAGAGTACAGTTTTTCCCCTGAGGTCAACGGCAAATCTGATTCCTGGTTAGTTCTTAAATCTGAGATGTTTACTTGTGTTTTTATGCACATTCCGGGATGGAAATTTTGGCCTCCCTGACAGATTAACGCACTGGCCCTCCACCGCATATAGTCATCCTTCTTCTGGACAATTGTAATTACCTTTTAATGTCACCCTTCGGCCTCTGGCGCTCACTCCTGCTCTTTTTTTCAACATAGATGATATCCCAGCCACATGGTTATAGTAGTTAGGACAGTTCTTCACTTTTGCATTTTCAACCTCTCTAACAGCGGGAAGAAGAGTTGAGGAAGGAGGAGGAAAGAAAGAAAGCAGCAGAAGAGCGGCAACGCTTTGAAGAGGAGCGGATGGAGCTGGAGAGAAAGGAGCAGGAGGAGAGAGAGAAGAGATACTGCGAGAGGGAGAGGCAGATTGAGGAACACAGGCAAGCACTCTGGAGGACACTCCAGGCATCTCGATCCATTCATTTGTGCATTTTTTTTTCTCACAGAAAACATCGTTTTGTGTTCTTTTCACAGGAAGAAAATGCAAGAAGAAGAGGAGGCCAAAGAGAGGTCACGACCTCAGCCCTTGATAGTAAGTAGTGTATGATTTGCATACTCGCGTATGCATGTTGAATACATGTCGAAGAGAGATTGTAATTTTCAGATAAATAAATAAAGCTTTATAGTCACAGGTCTACACCCAAGACATGACATATTTCCAGATTTAGCAAAAGTACAACATGTTTGCACCAATAGAAGAATTGGTGGTTAAACAATTCAACGAGCCAATGGCACAGTGAGGGAAAAACTACACTTTGCTGCCCCCTGCTGCAAACTACAGCACTTTTCTTGTTTCTTCAGACAGAGCCCAGTTGTGAGGACCTCTCCCAAGACAAAAAGGAGACAGAGGTCGAGGTGAGTTGATCTGTTCATTCCAGAGCCCCTAAAATGATCACAACCTTTAAGTTAAAAAAAAAAAATCACCTCCTGTATACAAATTCTGGGCAAGCCCTTGTCGAGTACGAGCCGTGAGACGTAAATCTAGTTTAGATGTAGGTCAAATTGTGTTGTTGCGTCAGAAATTCTTCTGGGCTTTGTATATGGGTCAGTGGGATTCCTCGTACTGTTTTGGGACTAGGCCAGCGTGCGGAAATAGCGCTCTGGTGTTGGCTGGGTTTTTTTTTTTTTTTTTTTTTTTTTTTTTTTACAATATGAGGCAGCTGTTGTGGAAATAGCTCCTAACATGCTAACACACACCTAACATACCTTTAACCAGAAATAATGCCATGATACACTTTGAATAAACAACACATGAAAATGTGCTATATGGTAGGGACCGTCAGTTCTAGAATTATTGGCACCCTTGGTAAAGGTTATGAAAAAATGTCTTTGTGGTTCATTTGCTTAAACCCATGCTGAAAAGGATAGAAATCCAACTTCTAATGGGAGTAAATTTATTCTAATTTATTCTATTTTAAGAAAAATATTTTTTAAATATCTGATTTTTTTTTTTAAATCATTTGTTGATACAATTATTGGTACCCCTCTATTTCGTACTTTGTGGTCATTGAATCATTTTTGTGTGGATTTGAGTATCTGGTTTGGATCATTAAACTAATCCAAAGACATTTTTTTCCCCTTATTTTCTCTATATTTGTTGATTGCATATTGGTATTGTTACGGCATGAGTGTAAAAATATAATGGAAGCAGTTAAATTTTAAATATAACACTTTTACAGCAGGTACAGACAGCAAAATTATTCGATTCGATATTGTTCTGTATTATACATTTTTCTATTACATGTTAAAATTAGTTTATTTAAAATTTTGTTTTAAATATGTCCAAAAATATGTAAATAATAATACATAGGCAGAAATAGATTTATACTGGTACACACACACAAATTTCAAGATACTACACTATGTTATAATCTCAGTGTGATGGCATTCGTACACATATATCTGCAAGCTGTGCAAGTTTATACCTATACCATATTATTATTATTTTACGTCCTCTGCCTGGGAAGTTCTGCAGATACCAGGATGATTGTTTTTAAACTTTACTTTGAAAGTATTTGCTCAGATGATGACGAAGGAGAAAATTTGTGTCGACAGGAAGCAGCGGCCATAATCGCCCAACGCACAAGCAACCCGCGGGAGTTCTTCAAGCAGAGAGAAAAGGCTGTAGCCAACAGCTTGGACACGTCACCCATCAGCTCCCAAAGGACCGGTAAGACCAAGGGAGAGGGAAATGGTGAAAAAGGCTGGAAGGAGTTAAAGGAATATTCCATCATTTTGAGGTGGAAAAGAACAGGCAGGAACTGAGTTCCATCACTAAATGTTTCACATAAAAAATGACTATAAAACTGTCAAAAATGTCTTAGGATGATTTAGAAATGATTTAGGAAAAAGTCTTTCCAAGCTGTTCTTGTGTAGTTTTATCCAACTTCCAAACACTTGAACAATACAGTAAAATAGTCACTTCACCTCAGTTAAATTTGCTCTCCCTTGTGCTAGCTTGTACTTTGAGCTAACATTGTAAACATTGTTTACTTTGGTAATGCATAGTCACAAATCCTTACTTCTGAAATCGTCTCATCTCTAAGAGTACATAGTTTAGAAATTTAAAGCTAAAATTGCAGCTTAGTCTGAATTCATGCAAGCGTTCTATAAATATATGCCGACTGCCCCAACAACTGCCCTTAGTCTTCCATTATAATCACGTTCCAAATAGACATTTTTTCTTTTCAGTGCATGTTAAAATTGTAATAATCTTGATACAATGTCTAATCTCTGTCTGCAGCGGATAGAGATTAGATGAAAAACTCTTGGACTAATCCTTGACTTCTCAAATAAATTTAAAGCTTATCCGTGTGTAACCTTGTGTAGTGGGAATTCTCACTCTGGCTGTTCAAAAACAAAACGTATTTCACGCACGGTAAGACTGCAAGAAGACCTCTCCTTTTTGTCAGGGACGCTGGTGTCACGTGTCTGTTCTGTAGAGAAGACTCAGTGCCAGATCGAAAAGCAATCACACTGCGGGGGGGGGTGAAATGCGGTACAAAGGCAGTTTCATTTGCGCCACATTGAAAAAAGCAAAACCTTCACTGCATTGTGCTCTTACATCACTTGCTGTCTCTTCAGTTCTTCAGTGAAAAACAATATGCACCGTTAAAAGCTGTCCACGCCGCTGCATTGCATTTCACTGTGTTTTATGTGATAGACTGTATTACGATTCGTTAGTGACATACAGAAACCGTGTCACACTGAAAAGCGAAACCATTGTTCTTGTGCTGCTTGATCGATCTGTAAAATTAGGGGATTGCTTGTTTACGAATTAAACGCTGACTTCGGTCAGAAGTGAATGTAATTCCCTGTTGCAGTGTGTGTCACTTTCATCAGTGTGTCGCAGTAGTGTCACACTGAAATGCAATCAATGTCCAATCACAGGCCCTAAGCTGCACTCGGAGGTGTAGTTGTAATCCGAGAATGACCTCCTTTCCCACAAGGCGTCGCCATCCATGTAAAGGACCGCCCTTTTTTGGCTCGTTGTTTTTCTTCATTTTTTAAAAATCTCTCCTGAAATGAGACCTCAAGCTTTTTTTTTTTATTACTAAAACATGAAAAAGTGTTCATATGACTAAAATACTCAAAGCTCACAGAAGTTATTTCATCAAAAATGCTCTTCTGTCAGCGCTATTGTATCTTCAGACATGCTTTTCAGTGTGGCGCATTGTCCTCATGTGACAGACTAAAAGCAAGATCGATCACGTGTGTATTGCGTTTCACGTTTCAGTGTGAATGCTTTTCTATCTCAGAAGGAATTTTCTCTTTACCTTTCAAGATCGCAGCTAATCGAAGTTGGATGTGAAAGAAGACAGTGACATCCATCTGTGTATTCGAGAGACACAGGAGTCTGAGCTCTGGATTGAACACGAGCATGAATGTTTAACTGTCTGTCTTTGTTTAAAGTAGCTCTGTTTTCACGAGTGCTAAAGTCTCTAGAGAGCGCTCTCAACAGACTGTCTGACAGTCTTACTATTTTTGCAGAGTGTGAACACGTAGAACTAACAACTTTTTTTTTTTCTTCCTTTCTCTTCCCCTTTTCCCTCCTGATATTTTCCATATTCTGCTATTCATTCCACTTTCTTTTTTTTTTTTTTTTTTTGGTTGATGCATTCCATACCGTGTGATAATCCTGGACCTGTCCTCAACATCTACCCTGCTGAAAAATAACAAATCGTCGCTCATATGACCCTACGTCCCCTAATACGTCCATTCATCCACCCTGATCTTTCTCGCTCATTCTAAACCTCCTTGCATTCTTTCATTCTTTCTTTCATTGCCTTCATCTTGTCCCGGCTTTTCTTTGTGTGTTCCGCATGCCTGTGCGTCTTCGTGTGTCCCTCCCTGGGCTCCCTGTCTCCTTGTTTACCAGGCCGCTTGGACAGTCCGTTCTTGAAGCAGCAGCACAGTGTGTGTGTGTCCAGTACATCCTCCTCTCGCACCCCAGGGCCACTTGGTAGGTATTGGACTGAGCCAGGTTCATCAGCGCAGGAGCACCGGTGTCTCTTTGCCCTATAGCCCCTCACTCTCGCCCCGACACCACTGCATCACTTTCTGAAGCGTTTGCTGTATTGGCTGTAGCTGCACTGCACTTGGAGTGGATATGACAGCTCTTATTTTTAGGATACACTTTTTTCCCAGAATAGATCTCTCTCCACAGCCTAAAGGTGCTAGTGTCATGAAATTGTGCATGCCGTCCTACCAGCTGGTATTTTAAGCTTAGGAATAATGTGGGGTTTTTTTTTTCTAAAATATATGGACTCTTCATGACCCTTCTTTCTCTGGGATAGTGTTTTGGGTCATTTTGCATGTAGCACTTCGCTTTTTCTTTCAGAAAGTAACAGTGTGAGGACACCCCCGTCAGCCAAACACAGAGGAAGGCGCTGTTTGCCCTCTTCCGCATACATTACCTCACAGGTGCCTAAGCTTGGCTAGCATAGCTCAGACTGACAAGAGAGAGAATAACAGCATCCATTTCCCTAGAAGCACAGCCAATTTTGCTCCATCAGAGTCAAGCTCATGATCTCCTAAAGAAAGAGCAAACACTTTGCCGTTGTGCCACTCCGAAGCCCAACAATTTTGTAATTTTGATTACATTCAGGATGGCATCAGATATGATTTGGATATGGCAAGGCATGGCTCATCAAAGTGAACTTACTTGTAAGGCTGAATAGTTGTTTTATTTGTTTTAGCTAAATGATCTGCTGCTCCTTCCTTGTCCTTCATCCTTATGTCGAAGAATGTTGTGTGCCTGCCATTGCCACCGTAGAGAACGTCAGGCATGTGCAGTGTACGGTTGTGATGACGGGAGTCAAAAAAGTTGATGCTGGCACTGTGGTCACTGTTTTTCCCTTCCACTGCTCGCTAATCTCTATTATTCCACTAGGGGGCAAAATAGAGAAATAAACATCATTTCATTAGGAAGCTGAAAAGTTGATGCTGTAGCCATTTCTTTGTCCAGAAGAGGCCCATATATGGATGTGATGGCCAGGTGTCCACAAACTTTTGGCCATATTATGTATTTTCACGTGAAGCCATTAGAATAAATGAAGAAAGTTAGAAAACGTAAGAACCCAATCCATCAAGCTTTATTAAATTCACTACTATAATCACAACTATAAAACCCAGATTTATGATCCGGTAATGTGCCAATAACAAAGTGGGTTTGTAGGGAAAAAAAACTACTAGACGCTCATCCTGTCTTAATTGATCTCCATCTGGAAAAACGAACACCGTCCAATAACGGCTTTACCGTTCTTCTTGAGCTAAACAAGATACAGGCTTCTCAGTGCTCTGAGATTTCCACACGTCCGTCTTCCCTGGCCGTGTTTCAGTACCGTGTATTTGCTGTGTATTTCCTTTTAAGGCATGATCATGGACTTAGATAGAGTTAGGACGTTGTTTTCACAAAGTCATGAGGTGCAGTTTCCTGTTAAATCTCACTCATATTCCCCCCTCCTTCTGCACGCTTCCTGTAATTGGACGGTACCTGCCCCGCCTGCTCTGCCTGCCCCGCCTGGGCTTCCCCTCATGTCCTGACTTGTGAGTGTGTAGCATTGCTGTGAACGTGTATGACTTCTGTAGAGTTCACCTGGTGTCCTCAGAGTTCACCAGATGATGGCATGTTTCCTGGGATGTTAAACGGCAGCCTCTCTCTCTCTCACACACACACACACACAGACACATTTGCCAGTCCGTTCAGATCACTATGACGCATTCTTCTTTGAGTGGCTTTGAAAGCGCTACTCAAGCGGCTGCTGTTTCTTCATGTTACTGTTACACAGCGTCTGTTCCATCGTCGTCGTCTTGTTTATTTTACAATTATGTAAGATTCTCCTTCAGTGGAGGTCCAGCATGGACACTTACATAATTGTACCTTCATGTGTGCTACGAGAGTGTTTGTGCCTGGATTTCAGGTGCTTCTTGTTTCACATGGTGGACTTATTGTTGACCTGCTGTGTGGGATTTGGGATCTGTTGCTAATTAGCCTGGCTGAAATTAACCAGCCAACCAGCCAAATGTGGGTAAAATCAGGCAGTGAGGATTTGTAAGGGATTCCCACTTTCTACATTTGTGATATCCCACTTTGACGCTAAACTTACAGTGCTGAATTATTGGCATCTTTCAAAAATGAGCCAAAATAAATACAACATTATATACAGTATTGTTCACAGCCCAACAATAAATCAATACACAAAAATACGTGTAGTTTTACAGCATGTTTATTATAGACACTTGTGGGTACTCGTAGAGGACACTGGACATTCCTGCTTGAAGAATATTTTAAAGGTTTATATATGTATCTATATGCATCAGTGATCAATCAATCAATCAGTAAACAAACAAACAAACAAATAAATAAATAAGATACCATTTTGTGGGGTGCTCGGAAACAGGAAGTGGTAAAAGACATCGAGAGATCCTCAGAGAAATTTCAAAAATAATGGATCTTTGAAAATGATAATGTGTTTGCATTTATTTTAAATATTCTTCAGGTGTAGTAGAAGAAGAAGAGGTTAATCTCCAGCCTTGGGCTAGAAAATGTCACCACATTAATGGTTTGCTTTTCTGTGTTTTGCTAAATCATTTTGGCAACATGGCTTTAAAATTCAGGAAACACAAGACTCTACAACTGTTATTTATTAATGATTAACACCTCATTGTTTTTAAATTTAATGCATTTTTTTTTTTTGCTCCTGAAATATGAAAGAAAGTAGGAATATATAAATCATAATACTTAATAAACAGATCCATGTGAATGCGTGGTTCCTTGGGCGTGTAAATCACTAAGACACACTCGAGGCATTGGCTTTGGTGCGTTTATGAGCTCGTCAGCTCTCGGCTGTCTGAAACAGCACCTGCATGAACACTGATTATGTGTTTGGCATAATCACATTTGTTATTCATTTTTGTTTCCTGCATGCATTATGTGTTTTGTGTGTCTCTCTTTGGCCCACTTTCACATCACGCTTGCTGTTGTGACACTGTTTGTGTTCAGTGGTAATATTTTGTTTGGTAATGTCGTTATTTGCCACTTGCGAAGGGACGTCACTGACTCGTGCCTTCACACTGAACGTTGTTTTCTCTCTTTGTCTCTGTCTCTCTCTGATTGGTCAGATGACTCAAATGACGCTGAAGGCGTCTTGGCCACTTCTCCAACACCCATCCCTAAAATCGCCATTCAGGAAGAAAAAGATGACAACAGCCAGAAGGAATGGGGTAAGGCCCTTAGAGGGTGTGCTCAAATTTTGTCCCCAAGCCCATTTTCCAGTAGTTACTCAAATTGCCACTGTCACTTCATGTAAACAATATTACATTCTTAACCTCATCATTTCTGTTTGTTCTCTAGCACAGCTTTTTTTTCTATAAAGAGCAATAACCTAGAGACTAAATTAGCCTGCACGATGCCAAGTAAAGGGTATACTAGCAGACAGCACAGAGAAAGGAAGTTTTTGTCATTCAATCCAAACAATATTCCAGTCAGCAGCGGCTCATGACTATAGATTTTGGTGATGCAGGACGACATTACATCTACATTTACATTTATGGCATTTGGCAGACGCCCTTATCCAGAGCGACTTACAATTATCTTATTTATACAACTGAGGGTTAAGGGCCTCCGAGTGCAGCTTAGGGCTGTGATTGGACATTGATTGCATTTCAGTGTGACACTACTGCGACACACTGATGAAAGTGACACACACTGCAACAGGGAATTACATTCACTTCTGACCGAAGTTGAGGGTTAAGGGCCTTGCTCAAGGGCCCAGCAGTGGCAGCCTGGTGGTGCTGGGATTTGGACTCTCAACCTTCCGATCAGGAGTCTAACATCTTGACCACTGAGCTACCACTTCCCATTAATAATGATGTAGCCTCAAACAAAATGGAGTCAAGACACTTGAGTTATGCTATAGGCTACTGTCTAGTGAATTTTTAGGGTAATCCAGCAACAGGCAGTTGAGAGTCAACATACAGTCATCCAGCGTACAGTCTAGCAGCTTGTTTTGAATGGTTTTAGATGTACCTTTGTTCAATTGTGTTCCATACAGCAGGTGTGTTTCTAGAAACACCAGGGTTGCCAGGTTTCAGAAAAATTTCCAGCCCAACTATAATCTCAAAAACCCTTAAACACGTCCAAAAATGTTTGCGTTTGGAAAACAATTGTTTTTCCTTGTTTCTCAGCCTTTGTGTGGGAAATGAGGTCACCTTGGTGCGCACGCATTTCTAATGCACAGACATAATCCATTCCATAACCCACCTTTCTCTCTCCCAATTTTTGCAATAAATCTTTCAACAGAAATGGTTCTGTACATCATACAACACACAGTCTTAACAGAACTTAAACTTTGCGCTTGTTTGTGGAAACTTATTAGATTTTAATTCAAAAACATGACCTTGGTGGCTGTGGATTATTTTTAAACTAGCATAGTTTGTTGTAAAAAATCACAACCCTTCCAACCCTGTCATTAACTGCCCTGTCCGCTGCTCCTCCTCCACTGAAAATGTTCATAGATTGAGCATGGGGCAGCATGATTCCTGTCCCAATGGGCCTCTGTTAGCGCTTGTTGCAGTTCCCAACCACTAGGTGCAATCATTTTAACAGAATTTAAAACGTATGGAATTGTGAATGAGGAATGTCAAATTTATTTGTATTAAATACTTACATCCTGAGGCAAAGTTCTCTGCAAGAACTTATGTTAAATCTCCCCAAGGCCATCTGAGAGCAGCTTGATTAGTTCATGGAGCATGTCCAGGACAGATGACACAGCCTCTGGTCTGTTTAATAAGCTGCACAGCTGGACGGATGTTGCTGCTTTCTTGTCCTAGATCGTCTCTCTGGAGCAAACAGGCCCAAATGACTACTGGGACTCATTTGTTTGCTGAGCCTTCATTTGCTTTCACAGCTCACTGGTTTTCTCGGTGCTTGTTTGTGCAGCCCAGCGACGGAGTTTGGTGTCCTGCGGTAATGCGCTCCGCCGAGACTTTCACTGTTACTGTAAATTACTGTTCATTATCAAAACAGGAAGAGCATACACCCGTAAATATCTTTTATAACACCATCAGTGCTCCCTGCAGAAAGATGGAAAAAAGATGGCAGGTGTGTGTGCGTATAGGTGTGAATGTAAAAAAAAAAAATAGAGGAAATGCAACTGAGAACAAATTCGGATTTAACAACACTAGCCGCTTTTAGCACAGAGTGACCTGTATATAGTGGAATATATATATATTTATGACAATATGGATGGGACAGCGGTTCAAGGATCCCCGATTTGATCCTGAGCTCGTGCTACTGTTGTTCCCCCTTTGCGGTTATAATACGTTCCACTCTCCTGGGAAGACTTTTCATTAGACTGTGGAGCATGGCTGTCGCTGTCCATTCAGCCACATGAACATTAGTGAGGTCAGGCACTGATGTCCAGCAAAAAAGCCTGGTGCAAAGTCGGTGTTCCAGTTCATCCCAAAGGCGTTCAGTGGGGTTGAGGTCAGGGCTCTGTGCAGGACACTCGAGTTCTTCCACTCCAAACTTCACACACCATGTCTTCATGGAGCTCGCTTTGTGCACAGGGGCGTCGTCATGCTGGAACAGGTTTGGGCCTCTTAGTTCCAGTGAAGGGAAAGTGCAACGCTACAGCATACAAAGACACTATACAATTGAGACCTTCCAATATTGTGGCAACAGTTTGGGGGAAGAAGCACATGTGGGTGTGATGGTCAGGAGTGCACATACCGTACTTTTGGCCATAGATTTCATGAGACAAACTAAGCTCACACACAACGCATTCTGTAATGTGTTGAATGACAAAAACCTGACATTTGTGTTCACAAATTTGATCAAAACAAATTCTATAGTCCATCCAATCAAGAGGGGTTATCCATTTAAAAAGCATAATTTTGAGCTCAAGGAGTGATTTTTGTACACAAACACACCATGAGTGCTACATGCCTGAATGTCCTGTGCTTTTCTCCAGCCCCTGAGTCTCCTGAGCGAGTGCCGGTGCAGGAGTCCAAGCCTGTCCAGACCGAAGTTCCTCAGGCTCATCCCACAGAGTTGAAATCCACCAGCGCTGAGGACACACTGCTGGATATGTGGGAGAGCAGCCCGGCGCCCACGGCCACACCCTGCCAGGCCCCACACATCATGGACCTGATGGGTGATGCTGACTCATCACCCAGCCTCCCTCAGCCCTTGCTCAGCTTCGACGATGTGCCTGACGCCCCGCTGTGCCCCTCAGCCGAGGACGCGCCCTCCAGCCTGGTGGACGTGGCCGAGTCACACCACATGACCCTGAGCTACCAGCAGGCCTCCGACAGCCAGGAGCTGGACGAGACACAGGAGCTGATGACCAACGGAGACTCGCTGCTCAAAGAAGGGACTCAGGTGAGCAAACTTCACGTTTTTTTTGGCTATAGTGTTATTCCAAACAGCAGCAATAATTCCTCGTGTTCAGCAAATGAGTTAAACACAAATTATATAAGGACCTCCCCAAAATGTCTATATATGCTTCCTGGGGGTTATCTATACTTATAAAACAGATTTTGATTCTAACATCTGATTGGCTGAGCTGTGTTCAATGCTGTTGTAATACCCTTGATATACGTTATTACATCCGTTGTTCTATCCATAGAATACCCTAATCTTTGTCCGTTATGTCACTTAGCAACCAAATCATATGGTTAACAGGCTATATTGGCATGACAGTAGAATTGCTTATTGCCAATATTAATAGTAATTCATGTAATTCTGGATTTTGTATGTGTCTCGTTTATAGAACTGACCAGGACATGTATTTACGACACCACAAGATGGCGCCAAAACCTATTCTGTTATCATTTAGCATTTTCCAGCCATCACTAGCAAGCACCAAGAGACAGCTCATTAATCTGTGACAGATGATAACATTGGCTACTGAACACATTCAGATGGAGGCGTGCGTGTGTGTGTGTGTGTGTGTGTGTGTTGTACAGGCGAGTGAAGGCTATTTTAGCCAGTCACAGGAGGAGGATTTCGCTCAGTCTGATGAATGCTCTGCAAAAGTGAATCCCACGCCAGTATTTTACAACAAACCACCAGGTGAGACGTCACAAGAGCTCCATAATCAAAACAAACACTGACTATTACTATAATAATAATAATATTAATAATAATAATAATAATAATAATAGTCATCATCATCATAACAAATGTGTAAGGCATTCATATATATATATATATATATATATATATATATATATATATATATATGTATATATTGTTATATATATATATAAAAAAGCATGGAGCTGTATAGAAATGTCTACACATTATGAATTGTTAATGTAATTCATGATAAGTCATGTACAGTGGCTTGCATGAGTATTCACCCCTTGAACCTTTCTGAATTCTGCCAACAATGACACATTAATAAAGATAAAACACTGAATTATAAAGCAACAGCTATACCGCTGTTATTAACAGACACAGAACAATAAACACATGAATAGGAAACTGATAAGAAACTGAGTTTGTTTGCTATTAACATTATAACGTTTCCCACACTGGTTATAATGTGTGTTAACAATTCACAGTGCATAATGAACAGTGCTATAAAGTCTAATGCATTTCCATAAAATGTTATAACAACATGCAGAATGCCTGATGCATTCATTATAACATTTTATGAACATTATACAGGTCAAGAGCTTCAGTTATGTTCGCGTCGCATATCAGAATGGGGAAAAGTCGTGATCTCAGTGACTTTGAGCATGGCATGGTTGTTGGTGCCAGACTCACCGTGTGAGCATTTCAGAAATCTTCTGGGATTCCTGAATTTACTCAGAAAACATCCAGTGAGTGAGAATAGCCAGACTGGTTTGAGCTGACAGGAAGTCAAATTCAACTCAAACAATCACTCTTTACAACCGTGGTCAGCAGAAAAGTATCTCAGAATGCATAGCACGTCTCGTGCCACGGTCAAAAAGAAGTTTTTTCCCCATTCTGATGTTTGATGTGAACGTTAACTGAAGCCCTGAACTGCACTGCTGCTACATGATTGGCTGATTTGGATATTTGCACAAACGACCAGGTGTATAAGGGTTCCTAATAAAGTGGGTGTATATCTTATCTTCTGTTCTCTTGCTGCAGAGATTGACATCACATGCTGGGACACGGACCCTGTGGTGGACGACGATGACTAAGACCACTAAGCGGAGGCCGCTTGCCTACGACTCCCAGGAAAAAAAAAAAAAAAAAAAAAAAAACAGTTTTACAAAGCTTATTACAAGCTTATTACGATACAAATCTGTATGATATTTTAGCAAAAAAAAATGAAACAAACAAAAAAGGTTAGCCACTGAAAAGGATCTGGGTTATTGTTAAAGATGCCAGCGGGTTTAAGCTCTCTCGGTTAGTCTGTGTGTGAGCGCGTGTGCATGTGTGTGTGTGTGTGTGTAGGTACAAGTCATTATTTATTTCCGTTCTCTTTTTTGCTATGCAGAGTATAGCACGGTGTGTATTTAGCGCTCACCTGTGTTGTATCGACTCCCTGTGCCTGACAGGTGTGACCAGTAGCAGACAGAGCGTCCTGTTTTAGTCATGTGCCAGAACCTCGAATGACGGAAAGGTTCTTAGCTCCAGCCAAGGTAGTACCGAACTTCCCCTTGTTAGATGCTCAGGCTAGTAGTCAGCACCTTTCTTATTCTGATCACCAATAATTTAAGCCAATATCAAGTTTTTCGTCTCGTTTGCTCTTCTTTTTTTTTTTTTGCGCCAGTCGAATCTGAATGAGAAGATACACACCACCGTGTTTGTACTGGTGTGTTCACGTTATTCGTTTGAAACCTACGTGATTAAACTTGTTTCTTAGGTGCCATTACGTTCCAATCAGGTAATGATTACTAAACACTGCTTAATTTGCTTGATTTCCTGTGCCAAGGGTTTTCAGTGATTTGATGTTTTCACGCTATCGTGTTGGTGTTTTCTGATTTCGAATCAGGTGCCACAGATATATTTTGACTACCTATAAAAAGTAGTATTTTAATTTTTTTTTTGTCCAGTGTTCGCAATAGAATTAGAATCAATTTGACGTTGAGCTTAGGCAATAACTATTTTAATGCACATTTAGCTATGTATGTGTATGTATATATGTGTGTGTGAGTGTGCTTTTTAAAGGGAGAGTAACATTTCCTGTGGATATTGGAATTTGTATATGGTTTTACTAAACCCTCTAATCCAACGTGACGTCTTTGCCATCTGGAATTGAACCCTGTGGTAAATGTTACGAAGGCCTCGAAAGCTTTTGTATGTGATTTGACCACTAAGTATTGCTAAAAGTCTGACATACTGGATGCTTATCCATCATATCCACGGTTCCTTCTTACAGCCCGACCTCTATGAATTCCTAGACGATTTTGTTCAAAATTAGCGCACATCTGTAGCTTTGACTGTCTTCAGTCTTCCGTAGTTTCGTATTTCTGACCTGTTTTTCAGTGCATCCGATTGTCAGTACGATCCTAAGCCTTGTCGTTTTAGTTTGTCAAGTCCAAGTTGTTGTTTTTTTTTTATCATTATCATTATTATTATCATTATTATTATTACAAAGTAAAAGAGGTGAAATAAGCAATAATACTAAACTGATGTAGTATTGTTTTGTAAATAAAATCAAAATCACAGGACGACAGTGATGAAACGTGTGTGACCGAAACGATCGGCGTAGGAACGGATGTGCTTTCTTAACATGTTTCTTAACCCGGATTTTACGTGGCTGGTTTGTGACGGTAGCCGACCCGCATCTTTAACTATAACCCAGGCCCTTTTGACGTGATTTCAGTGTACTCTTTACCCTCCGAGCTCCTCTGTAGTGATTCTTACGCTCTTTCTTTTTCTCTCACACACTACTAGGAGATTACTACTACCAATACTATTGCTACTATTACTACTAATATACTACTCCAGTTTGCCCTTTGTCCCTGAAGCAAGGCTTAGCAACTCCTAAAGGCTCTCTCTTTCTTTCTTTCTTTCTTTCTTTCTCTCTTTTATTATTGTTTTCTATCCTTCTCCTTTTTTCCCCCTATGTCCGCTTTTTCTGTCACATGCTGTTTTTGAAACAAGCACAAGATCTTTTGTGACATGCTACGTGCTTCTGTATGTTAATAAAAGATTTCAAAAACAAGTCACTCAGCTCACTGGTGCAATATATATACACACACTTTTCCTTCTTATTTCACACCCTGCGTTGTTCTCACTTTTATTATTGACGCAGGCAGATCCCAGTGACTTCTTCAAGCTCTCCAGTCAACATTTAATTAAATATTATCTTTCGAGAGTAGGTTTTGATACAAAGCAGCTACGAATTAGCACACAGCTCCAGTAAACATGGTCTCTCACACACACACACACACACACACACAAACACACAGATAAAGCACACTGCATGGTGTACATAACATAAACACTGCATGGTATATGTTCAGACAAAAAAAGTTGTAAAGAAAAATTTAATAATAATAATAATAATAAAACATTTCGAATTGATTAAATGTTAAGGGTGAAATCCCTGATATTATATAATGTGATATTTCCAGACACAGGGACGACTGGAGAAACAAAAGATGTGTTATCACGTGAAACCTGTGAGTGATTCATTTATTTAAAGTGCACAGAGCACTTAGAGAAGACGTGTACAGGATGGATGGGTGGAGGGATGGATGGATGGATGCTGTTTTATTATTCTATGTAAACAGACCCACGGAGCTCGGTTTCAGTCGCTTAGCAACACGCTGGCAGAGGAGCGACAGTTTACACCTCTGTCTTTTGCTTCACTGCCCGTGGAACGAACAAAGACAAAGAGACTAATGAAAACACACGAGAGGGAAATAAAACTGTGAGCGACAACACAAAGCGAACCGCGTAGACAGAAACCGTCAAGGTCTTAATCACATTTCGTCATCAGTGATCATTTTTATTTGATTCTGATTAAAGCGCAATGAGACTCACTTCCGTCTGAAGTGAACCTGGTTTTGTTTTTGAGCTGTTTAACATCTGAGCTGCCAAAATACAGACCTATTTACATCTCGGTGTGCAATTATAGGACTAGGTAAGTATTAAACATCAAATGAACAGGGGTTTTGAGTTTCACTGAAACAAAAAGATTAGAGTCATGCTATGGCCTTGGTGTCGTGGTTTTGCATGTTTTGCAATTCTGTCCTTCTAAATGCTCAAATCTGTCAGCTCTGGTACACGACCTACTCCCACCTGACCTTTTTATCATTTCACAATGTCCTTAGACATGAGCCTAAAGCTTTTTAAAAAAAAAAAAATCATAATGTTTTAAATGAAAGTTCAGTACAGGTTGTGAGCAAGAGGAACGTCACAAAGAAAGTTTTTACATGCAGCTATAAAAATGAAGAATTTATATTTTACAACTCAGAAAAAAAAAAAGTATTAAAATGTACATTTCTTTGTCACTAAGATGATTTCATCAAGGGTACACCTTTAGTGTGTTTATATCATACATAGCAATGTGACTAGAGTTTCCTTTAAAAATGATTTTAAGGTACATAATTTTGTTCTAGGGAGCACTCTTGCATTAGTAACATAGTAACATAGCATTGGCAGTTTGGTTTGTTCTGAACAGAAATGATATTTTTTCATTCCTCCTCCAGCACTCCACGGATGAAATAAGACGACAGTTAATAACATTCTTTACATATGATCGTCTACTCTGCTTACAGGAAGCCTAGAGTATAAATAAAACCAAACACGGCATTTAAACAGAAACCTGTGTGTTTATTTTTTTTAACATCTTTAGAGCGTCCGTCTACTTTGCAGTGCAATTTGTGGCTTGCAGAATCGTAGGAAAGAATGCTTTCTACACAGATTTTCCTAACGTTGCTCCATCTTTGAAAACCCAGCTATAGTGAGAACGGTCTGTCTGCGTCCTGCAAGACTACAAACCACACCCATCACAAGGAACGCCTACTAGCAAATCACACCACACAACATTCCCATGCCCACTCGAAGACAGGCGCGCAAATTCGTCAATTTCTCTAACCCTAATCCTACCCGTATTTGTTGTGGGTGTAACCTGTAATAGCGGGTCTGCCTTGTAAGGGGCGTGGTTTGTAAGCCTGACCTAAATTCCTGTCAAGAATTTGTCACTTCCTGCACGCCTGGTTACAGGAAGTGACAAATTCTGAACAGGAATTTAGGTCTACTGGGACAATTTAGGTTTAGGCTGTACTTTCTTGAAATCACACTGGAACAGACAAATAACTTTTTTTGAAATTAAGGTTTTCACTCTGGAACAATTTAGTTCGCATTTTAGATTAAGTTCAGTGCAAAATTTCATTTGTTTTCAGGTTTCATTCCCTGAAACATTTCTAATCCGTGGAACGTTTCTAATCCGTTTAAAGGTTGACTTCATGCACCTTTCCGGGTAGAAGATACTAGCTTTTCTAAACGTAGAAAAAGAGAGTGTATATTCTAGCAGTTTGGTCATAGAGGTGACTTTCAGAGTCCACATAAATAGTTCCTACAAACCAGTAGACATCATCGTGTGCCTAAAGCATTCTGTTAAATGCTCACTGTTTAAAAAATTTATTAATAAATAAATAAATAAATAAAGTGCTTCGCATTCAGCATCTTAATGAATTCTAATCAAATGTCATTTGAAAGCACGGACCGGGTGCTTGAACACAACATTCATATGCTGAGATGTTAACAAAGACAGCCATTAGGATGAATGAGGTAGAGAGAGCCGAGTGAGGGCAGCGAGAATAAATGGCAAATGACGGCAACAGAAGTTGATTCTGTCAAAATGAAATCGAGGCTTTTACACAATGCAGCATTCAGCACACTGAAGAAATGTGGCCTGCATTAGCAAATTAGATTTTGTTACCACGACTCGAAAAAGAGCACCATTTAAGAATACGACTGTTCATCCATCCCAAAGTGATCCACAAATACATTCAGATGAATACTGCTGCACGAATGAAATCAGAAATCGGTCACTCAAACAAGTATGAATTTGGGAAATGAAAGATCATCTGTCAAGTAAACACAGCTTAATGTTACATATGGTGAAAAAGGATATGCCAGGTGAAAAAGGAAATGCTTATGAATTTTAATTCACATTATTTAAGTGAGGCGAAGTCGGAAATTACGTGATCAGTCTGTGCAACAAACTGGGACATGAAAAATGCATCAGTATAAAAGTTTTAAAACAGAGACCAAAAAAAAAAAAGCCCAAAAAAAACGACGATGACTGTCTCTCTTTTACCCGCATGTGCTAATGAATTAAAAGCTGCAAGAGACATTTCAAGCAAGTGAAGACAGCAGACGGTTATCAAATTGTTCTGTTCTTCTTGTAGAACACACAATTATTATTCTGAAGAAGGTTTTACCTTTATATATACTAGATCCTTCGAGGGAGAAAAGAAAACTTGTGCAGATGTCTGTATTTCATAACATTTTACCTTGTCAGAGCAGCAAGGTCATTTTTCACAGTTTATACAGTACATTTTGTACACTTGAGCAGCATGATGGACCTAGTCTGAGAGTCAGACTGCACCAAGACAGTTTCTCCTTCTTCTTCTTCTTATTATGATTATTTTACAAAACCATCCCTTCAATGTCATAATGAAACCTCGTTTTGGAGCACCGCTGATTAAATTACAGTATGCAAAGTGAACCAATTGCAGCCCTGAAAAGATGCTATCCGTCAACGAAAGCCATAAGTGTCTCCTTACCAAATTTAAAAAAGCTAAATGCGGAGTTGAATGTCCAGGCGGTAAGCCACTGTTCTGACACACTCCGACTCCCAGGCTATGATATGGCTACAGTACAGACCATGAATGTTTTGCTATGCTGTGGCCCTGTGCTATATCTAGTTTACAAAACAGAATTTCAGATCCTGCTTATGTTACATCAGTCCAAGGCTGTCGGGAGAAAAAAAAAAAAAAAAGTGAAGAAGAGAGGCCCAGGAACCATGGCAACAATGCTCACATAATAGCTACTGCTCTGCATCAGGCAGGGACGCCACACAGCGAAAGAAAGAAAGAGAGCTGGAGAAATACATCTGTCATACGATCTTCAGCTTGAGACGAAAAGATTTTTTGAGTCCTTCTGAGAAGCTTTTCTCACCAATCATTGTGCAAAAAAAAAAAAAAAAGATCACCAAATCAATAACCCTGCAGGAAGGGCTGACAATTTTCCTCGTAAAGTGTCACACAGTGGTCCGAATGGAGTTTCACACTGCCGTGCTTCGTCCCAACAGAGGGAAAGCAGTGGGCAGTCCATAGCCGTGGTCCAGAGGCCGTAGGCTGCGCAGGCCCAAGTCCATGTGAGCGCGCCCGTCACGGGGCATTGTGGCCATGGCCGAGGCGTGCGGCTCCAACGCCATGCTGGAATGGTTAAGGTCCACGTTGGAGAGCAGGTGGTCCAGCGAGTCCCAGCGTCTGGCCGAGGGAAAGCGGATCAGTGACGAATAGGCACGCTCGGAAAACACAGTCACGGGCGCCATCTTTCTGGTCTCGGACTCCTGGTGCTCCCTGGAGGACCTCAGTACAGGTTTAGTGTACGTTCCACCTCTGGGATCAGCAAGGACCTCGCTGTAAGGGGGAGGAGGATCCTCCATCAGAACGGCCTCCTCGTAGCAAGGGGGTTTTCCACAGGCATCGTTATCCACTGGGAGAATGGAGGCTGAGGAACAAAAATTTCAGGGAAACAGATTTTTTTTTTTTTACTTTGTTAAGGGACGTCACAAAATAATCAGCAGGATAATGAATTAATAAAATAGTTTTTTATTAATAAAGAGAAACCTTCTGTATGTTTCCTGTTCACCATGCAGTTCACTATTTGGGTGTTATAGTGTTGTCTGTTACTACGTCTGCTCTAATGTACCACAATATTGTACCACCTTCCACCATATTGTTCATTATTTGAGCGTTGTTGCATGTCATGGATACCCTGCATATAAATACAAGTAAAACAAAATTGTGTTTCAACCGCTATTTGATGTTAACAGGTATGGTAGTGATGTATTTAATACAGAAAATGGTTAGAATTTTTTGTGTTTTCAGTTTGTTAGGTATTTTTTAATGTGTATGTTCTTTATGTAACAGCGGGTCATGACAATGTCTTTCCAGAACACTCTCAAGTCAGAACTGTCTCCCTTTCATGCATACATTATTATAAAACATATCAAGATTTAAGATGGCTTTATTATGCACAAATGACGTGCACATTCTAAAAAAAAAATCATTTACATTAAAAATAACTGGTTAGCACGCATAAGTAGCAAAAGTAAAATGGAGTAAAAACATAGATATTACAGCTGAAAAATGCTTACAGTGTGTAATCACTAACAAATAAGGATTAAAATATTAAACTTTGATGTCCAAAATGATAGGAAATTTATATTTATATATATTGTATTCAAGTAATACAATTACTTAAGCATTTTCGTTCAATTAATTAATAATTTAGCTCCTTATTTTTTTATATAATTTAAAAACCAAAAGCTAATTTTTGTTACAGTATGACGTTTTAGACTTTTTTGTATATTTTAGACAGAAACATCACACTTTTTAATCATTTAAAGGTACATTTAATGTTATGGAACATCTGTGAGACAAGTTAGTTCCTGTTATCGCTGACGTTATAACAGCTATAAAATATCATTTCCTCCCCAGTCTCTTTTTTTTCTCGCTGCTGAAGTTTATTAGGATAAAAAAAATGTTTACATATATATAAAATATAGCTTTTCATGTAGAGAAACCGCAGTGTAAACTCCTCTGTCCTGAGGTTGACAATGGAGACTCCTTCCATGCATGTTATTTAGCTTTAACACATCAGCAATTGTACATATTTCTTTGTTAAACAACACATTTTATTTTAAATCTGTTTATTATTATCCTTAGAACTCTCTGTGAATGAGTTGTTACTATAGAAACTGTAACGTATTTGAATGAGCGCATTAATATAAACCTGTCATTTATGTTACAGCTGGAAGTACCGTCAGAGCTGTGCTGTTATAAAAAATAGATGCACACCTTCTGATTTGAGAATTCAACAATGCTGCGGGATCAAGAAAATGAATCAATAACTTCTGACAATCAGATTCGAGAATTAAATGTTGCTGTGGTATAAACGATAAGAAAACAGCTTGTTAGGCACCATAAATGAGGGACTGGCATTTTTTAATTCAAGACCGATAGTCTGTAGAGCTTTAATCTGCCCTTGCAAGGTCACACTTCACTCCAACAGATGAATGCTGAGATAGATTTGCCCCTGTGAAGAAATAAACCCCTTACTGAGGCTAGAGATAAACATACAGGCTTATGAAGGTTAACTGAAATGCACCATTACATGCTACCACTTTGTGCATTGGCCTGTCATCATCACTACTTTCTGACTTTAAGTAGGGCTGCACAATCCTACATAAGATCTATACAAGGAAAAAGCAGATGGGACATATTTTGATTCTTCTTGGAAAACCTAAATGCGATCTCCTCCGTTTGAAAACGGTTCCCAGAGACCTTGAATGTTCCAAACACTACCTACACAATCATACTGTGCAAGTTGAATTCAGATGTGCTCAAATCACAAGGGTCTGCTTACCCGATGGACTGAATACCACAGACCATCTGGCCTTGATAAAGCTCAGAGATGAAATTTTGAATGAGTAGGCTGCTGTGTAACAAAATGTACCTATTCGCTTCTGAGTCTCTTGAAGTTGTCATGGAAACACAAACCCAAAGATACTGGCTTAAATCGAAATCAGATTTTAGTCATGTAAGAAAGTAAAATGTTACATCTATACCCACTGGCCACTTTAGGAACTTTAGGAATAGGAACACCTGTACACTTGGTTATTCATGTGGCTGCAGCGCAATGCAGAAAATCACGCAGCTACAGATCCAGAACTTCAGGTAATGTTCTCATCAAACTCAGTGACTTTGACTGTGGCATGGTTGTTGCTGCCAGACGTTTGCGTACTTCAGAAACTGCTGATCTGTTGGGATTTTCACAATAGTCACTAGAGTTAACAGAGAATGGTGAAAAAAAACCCAAAAAAAAAACATCCAGTGAGCAGCAGTTCTGTATGTGGAAACGCCTTGTTGAGGCGAGAGGTCAAAGAAGAATGGCCAGACTGGTTCAAACTGACAGGAAGGCTACGATAACTCAATCATGTCTCAAAGTTGTGCATTCTGAGATGCTTTTCTTCTCACCATGGTTGTAAAGTGTGCTTGTTTGTGTTACCATTGCCTTCCTGTTAGATCAAACCAGTCCGGTCATTCTCCTCTGATTTCTCTCATCAACAAGGCGTTAACATCCACAGACCTGGATGTTTTTTGTTTTTCACATCATCCTATATAAACTCTAGAGACTGCTGTGATGAAAATCCCAGGAGATCAACAGTTTTTGAAATATTGAAACCAGCTCATCTGGCACCGATAACCATGCCACGGTCAAAGTCACTGAGATTCTGATGTTTGGTGTGAACATTGATCGCCTCATTTGATAATTGCATGAATGTGCAGGTGTACAGGTGCTGTGGATAGTGAGTATATATCAACAAATCATGGCTCAAATCATGATAGGTTCAAAGGCAGCATTAGGAATAACCTTTGGGCGAGAACCTAATCACTTAGTGCAAGATTGCCCATCTCCAAAAAACTAAGCTGTATCAAGGACACCACTTGTTGATTGGATCCTAAGCATAACCAATGTGGCCATGGGATCCCTGGAACAGTATTTTGCTTGACGCACAGTTAGTGTGCAAGAAAACCTTTTTAAATTTAGCTACTAGCTACTACATGTTAGGCAGTGCTACTTAATTAGGTTGTTATTAAATGGATTAGTTATTCAGTCTCAACAGAGTTTCCCCTATACACCAAATAAAACTGTGTTTTGCTAGTTCTCACTGAAACTGTAGGGGCTGGACCATCAAGCTATTGTGCAACCTTCACTCTGTCATTGTTAAAAGCTTGATTTATATTGTTTGCCATGCTGACCTTTTATTCAGTTCCTGTCTTAATGTGTGGCCATCAGTCCTGTGTGTGTCTGGACCTTCTTTAAGCGCACATTCTTCGGCCTGGCCCAAGGAGCCTCAGTATCTGGCAGCCTGCCTAGCTGCAGGAGTGCATGATTAGCCCAGCTCTCTCTGCTGCTAGCTCACCGATGTACTCTTCTGCCCACTTGCCGCCCACACTGCTCTCTGTTACCATGTTTTGCATGAAAGAATTTGGCTACGTCTGCATGCCTTGTGTGAGGTGCAGACATTTTCTGCTGCACTGCCCACATGAGCAAAAACAGACCAGGCTTATTTAATAGTTCGAGAGCCAAACATTTAATAACAGAGCTTACTGTTGGACTGTGACATTACATTGCACAAGATGAATATTTCTAGAAGTGGTCCGACAATCAGATTTTCTTGAAATTAGTCACGTGTTATTTCTTTCCTAATACTCGATTACTTCTCCTGTAATCTAAGGACGTCAGCGCTGTCGTGACACCGTTCCTGTCACTCTTCCACTGACTGAGTGTTTTGAATGCTGTTCCAAATAATCTTTCTTTCATTCTTTGTGCTTGAGGTCAAATGATTTTGCACAACAGTCAAAGTGACCCAGTGCTCCATTATTGAAAATGTCACTGAAAATGTCCTCTGTCAATATTTTGTTCAGCTTGGACAACCTCAGAGTCTGGTCAGCAACCAATCATCTGATTTTATGCTAAATTATATTCATCCAGGTATGTATCCTATTGATGTTGAACAATAAGGCACTAATTTATTATTTTGGTTGTCATTTGAGAGAGTCTGAGTTTTTTTTTTTTTTTTTTAAAAATGATCGTAAACCATAAGGATCATAAACAAATAGTTGCCTACCTGGGGGTGGTGTCCAGTTCCCTTGAGGAATCGTGTGGGCAACTGGCAGCTGTGGAGACATCATTTGAGATGGTGGACAGAACTGAGGTGGTTCTCTCGGAGGGTATCCTATCCCTGTACACTCCAAAGGCTCCATCTCCAAGGCCCTCAGACACTGCTCCCTCAGCCTCTCCTCACGCCGCCGCTTCAGTTTACGCTGCACAAAGCTGCAGAAGCAGCAAACCATGACAATAAGGGCCCAAATCAGCCAGAATCCAGCAAAGCACGCCAGGAAAGTGTAGGTACCCTGGGACATCACCATGATCGTATCCTTGATAACAACAAAACCTCAGCAATCCAGCCGAGAAAACTGAAAGTCACGATTCTTAAATTGCTAAAATCTTCAGTCAAGTATGAAAACCACGCTGGCACGCCTTAAAATCATATTTTCTTCAAATCATCAAATTAAATAGACTTGACAGTTGAGTAAGAACATTTTCTTCAGGTGAAACGCAGTCGAATGCAGAACATTTTATCCCATGAGGTGGATTTCGTCAAAGCGGAGAGTGCGAAGATAGCAAGAAGGCTGCAAAGCATCCAATCCGAGAAAGAACACTTTTCAGAGTAATTTCCACGATGGCCTTTCCTTGAGAGCTTGGCCTGAGTCTTTCAAAGCTGAGATTCCCTCTTTGCGTTTGTTGATCCTTGGTACGTAATATCAGGTCTTTTCAGATCTCCAGAGGACGCCAGGACACGCTCTGATCGACAAAAAGGAACGGACATGCGAGGAGGTGTAATAACATCACTTAAGAGCATGTCATATTTTCAAACCAGTGAATAATATTTTAAACAAATGGACCCTTCTGTAACTGATGTCACAGTCCTCACAATGACTTGTAGCGATTAAACCTGTTGAGTATCATTTTTTACACACTGGACAATTAAAACACACATTGCTATTCCTATAGCAGAATGAAAAGGTTGTGCCAGGAGAACGAGTTCTCATTTAGCGTCTTATAACTCGAGTGCTCAAACGTAATAGTGACTGTCAGCGTGATGCCTCGTTGACTTTTAACAATACCTCTAATCATGCTGATTCCTGTGTTTCCCTCCTACAAACCGATATGCCATTACTGCCTGCTATTAACCTCACTCATGCAAGCGTCTCTCCCGCACATGTTCTCCGTCTCGTTATGGCTCCAGCACGACTCTGTAGTCCTATCTTATGGCATTTCGAATTCCCCTCTTGCTGACCTTGAGGAGAGAGATTACATCAATGCGTTGCTTTGTTTATCACTTTCTCATCAGTGGCTCTGAATCACTGCAGTGACTCTATAAAGATCTACGAATGCTTCTCAGACTCAGAGCGTTTTCTGTCCAGCTATCACACAGTCTAATTATGCCTGTCTTGTACATAATGCCAGGGCAGCTTCACACAGGCTGCGTAGTTCATCACCTCTGTCCAAATACGTCACTGTTTGGTTGATGGGTTTGGAGTTTCTGTCGGCCTTGGTTGCTCGGCAGTTGCTGCCTGAATGCGATTAAAGCTGTCATCACTTTTTACTTAACTGTGGCAGAAATGTGATTTTTTTTTCTCTCTGACCTTTTTAGTCTCCTGTGATTTTTCTAACGTATATAGCGTTGTGTATCAAATATATAAGGAATAAAACACAACAGGGTGTGCTGTTATAAGAAAATAATCCCCTTTGGCACGTCTTGAAGTGTTTTATTCCCGTTGTACCTCAGCGATTTATTAATGAATGACACATCATGCTTTTTGAATAACTCATATGTTATGGAACATCCTTGAGATGAGTTTGCTCCTGTTATCGCTTACGTTATAGCAGCTATAAACAGTCATTCCCTCACCACCTCTCTTTTTTCTCTCTGTTTAAGTCATGTCACCGACAAAGTCCTGTGGCGGAAAACTTATCGACTGCTACACTGACACTGCTGACACTGGAGACTCCTTCCATGTATGTTAAATAAGCTCCTTAAATCTCCTTCACCATATCAACGATTAAACATGTTTCATTGTCACCTTTTTTTTTTTTTAAAAATTTGTTTATTATTAGGCTTGGATTAAGTAGTCCCTGTGAACGAGCTGTTACTATAGCAACGTGTGTGTGTGCATTAATATAAATCTGAGATTTTAAATTACTACTGTCAGAGCTGCTGTTAGAGGAAATTAATCAACACCTTCTGACCAATCAGATTCAACATGTATTCAGCATGGCACAAGACAATACAATGGCTATGGCAGTTCATATATATATATATATAAATATATATAAATCCACTCACTTTTCATTTAGAATGAATATAGAAGTAACATGTGCTTGAAAAACAAATACAAATATAATAATTCAGATAACAGCCTTCACTCATGACATGCATACTAGTGTACTAAACAGTGCATGTATGGTGTAGTGTATTATTTAGTGGTGTACTTCATACGATCAGTTGGATGCAATCAGGAAGATTCAATTCCTTATAAGCATGATAAGTATACAATAATAATAATAATAATAATAATAATAATAATAGTTGGTGTCAGGGACGAGTTAAGTTCTTGATAGCACAATGTAATATCAGATGAAATGGATGAAATATTTGAGCAGTATGGTTGTTATACAGAATAATCCCATCTGCGCACATCACCACAGATAAGCGAATTAGTGCCGTGTGTGACACCTGTTCTTCTTTATTCCATGGAGATTTATTTCTAATGTCTCACCTGGAAAAGAACATCAGAGGAACCAGACTCAATGCAGTTAAGCTGCTCACGTTTTAAGGTTATCACAAACACAGGTTCCCCCCCACACACACCACACACACACACCACACACACACACACACACATATTTACCTTGATGAACTCCCTCGTCTCGTCGTTTTCTGAGATCCGATACCTGCGTGATTTGGCGTGAGCTGCTGATGAAGCGCACCCGCTCAACGATGCTGTCACGAGCCCAGTGCGTCGTGCTGCGTGTGTGTGTGTGTGTGTGTGTGCGCTTTCAAGCGATTCTCGAAACCATACCAACTTCCCTCTTGCTCCTCCTTTCTTTTTTCAGCATTTCCAAAAAAAAAAAAAAAACAACAACTAATGGCACTGTCACGGATTCTTCGAGCCTGAGTCATGGACACTGATAAGGCTGTTCACGACACAAATATTTTATCATGAATCATAAATCCTCTCCTCTGCATCACACCTTTTTCACATGCACTTCCATTACACAGCCAAAGAAGTCGCCTGTTTCTCAAGACTCCTCTTTCTCTGTTTATTTGCATTTTTGCATTGCTTTGAATTATTCTTAACAATTCATATTTTGGTGTAAATATTTTTGATTCATTCCTCCATTCACCTTCGCTGTGGATCCAGAGACAAACCTGGGAACACTGGGTGCACTGGTGGACTTACTGGTGCAGCCTTGGTGGAAAATACCATGGGGTGCCCTTACTGTAGATGAAACATGATAAAATGCCCTCTACGGTGCCACATCTGTAGAGAAAATGTGATAAAATGCCCCCTAGGGTGCCCCAATTGTGGATAAAATGTGATAGTGCCCTCCACTCAACGAAACTGCATTTCGCTGGCTCTGTACTCATACTCTGCACAATGACAATAAAGTTGAATCTAATCTAATCTAATCTAGGGTGCCCCAATTGTGGATAAAATGTGATAAAATGCCCTCTAGGGTGCCCCAACTGTAGATAAAACGCCTTCTAGAGTGCCCCGACTGTAGAGAAAATGTGATAAAATGCCCTCTAGGGTGCCCCGACTGTAGAGAAAATGTGATAAAATGCCCTCTAGGGTGCCCCGACTGTAGATAAAATGTGATAGTACCCTCTAGGATGTCCTTACAGTGGAGAAAACATGATGAAGTTTCTTCTAGGGCGCCCTTACTGTAGATAAAATGTGACAAAGTGCCCTCTAAGGTGCACAGACTGTAGACAAAACATGATAAGGTGCTCTTACAGTGGAGAAAATTTGATTAAGTGCCCTCTGGGGTGCCCCTATTATAGATAAAACATGATAAAGTGCCCTCTAGGGTACCCTTACTGTAGAGAAAATGTGATAAAGTGCCCTCAAGGGTGCCCATGCGTATGGGAAAACATGATGAAGTGCCCTTTCAGTGGAGAAAACGTGATGAAGTGCCCTCTAGTGATCCCCGACTGTAGAGAAAATGTGATAAAACGCCCTCTAGGGTGCCCCATCTGTAGATAAAACGCCTTCTAGGGTGCCCCGACTGTAGAGAAAATGTGATAAAATGCCCTCTAGGGTGCCCCGACTGTAGATAAAATGCCCTCTAGGGTGTACCCTTGCAGTGGAGAGAACGTGATGTGCCCTCTAGGGTGCTCTTACTGTAGTTAAATTGTGATAAAGTGCCCTCTAGGGTGTACCCTTGCAGTGGAGAGAACGTGATGTGCCCTCTAGGGTGCTCTTACTGTAGTTAAATTGTGATAAAGTGCCCTCTAGGGTGTACCCTTGCAGTGGAGAGAACGTGATGTGCCCTCTAGGGTGCTCTTACTGTA